>BLSH010137593.1:532726-561471 GCA_018402905.1 Glandirana rugosa
GTACGCTAAGTCTACCTTTAACGTGACGTAAGGACAAGTTTAAGGTACACTACGAAATGTCACGCTAAACAAGGGTAAGTAAAACATAACTGTGTTTAGCGTGGTGTTTCATTTCCAAAAGTCATAGTCCTCGTAAACCCGCTCATGTCTATGAGTACGTTTACGAACCATAGCCATGGCTATGACCAAAGCCATAACCACGTAAGGATGATACTTATTAAACGAATGGATTTATGAATTTACAAAAATTTCTGTATATTCTCAAAATGAACCATACATTATATATATATAATAATAATAATAATAATATTTGTATCATAATTTCCCCCCCCCCCACTTGTTTATAATAATAATAATAATAATATATATATATTACATACCAAGTAAAACTCTTATATGTCTTTAAAAACATTTAAGTATTTAGGTAAGCAAATTATTCATAGTAGGAATGCACCAATACCGAAACCAGTATCGGTACCGATACCAAGCATTTGCATGAGTATCTGTACTCGCCCAAATGCTCCTGATACTGAAAACCTTTACTTTGTGGTGCGATTTGTGTCAATACAAAATGAATGGGAACAAATCGCACTGTAAAGCATCACATGGAATTTGAACAGGAATGCAGTGCAATTTCCATCTGAATCGCATGCAATTTCCCCACAGCCCCTGTGTGTGTGCATAGCAAGGGATTAAAGCACCATCTAGTGGACGGTTTAAAAATGTTAAAACTCACAGTACATAGAACTCATAGTACAGGGTGGGCCATTTATATGGATACACCTTAATAAAATGGGAATGGTTGGTGATATTAACTTCCTGTTTGTGGCACATTAGTATATGTGTGGGGGGAAACTTTTCAAGATGGGTGGTGACCATGGCGGCCATTTTGAAGTCGGAAATTTGGAATCCAACTTTTGTTTTTTCAATAGGAAGAGGGTCATGTAACACATTAAACTTATTGGGAATTTCACAAGAAAAACAATGGTGTGCTTGGTTTTAATGTAACTTTATTCTTACATGAGTTATTTACAAGTTTCTGACCACTTATAAAATGTGTTCAATGTGCTGGGGTCATCTGAAGGCAATTGTCTATGCTGTGAAGATATGAGATGTGCAGCACCTGAAACTATGGATACTGGAAGCCTGTGCTAGCATTTCTCCTGCGGTGTTGCTATCAGTGTGTGAAGAGTGGGAGAAGAGGGTTGCATTGACAATCCAACACAATGGGCAGCACATTGAACACATTTTATAAGTGGTCAGAAACTTGTAAATAACTCATGAAAGAATAAAGTTACGAGTTAAGTTTGATGTGTCACATGACCCTCTTCCTATTGAAAAAACAAAAGTTGGATTCAAAATGGCCGACTTCAAAATGGCCGCCATGGTCACCACCCATCTTGAAAAATTTCCCCCCTCACATATACTAATGTGCCACAAATAGGAAGTTAATATCACCAACCATTACCATTTTTATTAAGGTGTATCCATATAAATGGTCCACCTTGTACATTTGTGGGAGTGAGGAGAGCTGCTGGAGAATTGGAATTTGTTCTTATGAGAAAAGAAACCGTTTACCTTCTTCTTTATGGTCATTTGGTGGCTGAAAAGTTCTAGTGAGCGCATATACATATATTTTTTCACTTGATGGAGCAAAGTAATTAGAGGATTTGAGCACTATCATTCCTGAAGGTTCACAGTGTTTGGCTATCCTTTTTTTTAAGGAGTGCTTGGCTATCCTTAAAGATATATGGACTTTTTATGCTATGGATTATTTGCTCTGACTCTGGCATTTTTGTATTATTTTATCTCTGCATTGTTGTTGACACAGGTTTTAATAGATGTATTAGCTTACACATTTTAGGTTGATTTAAAGGGGCAGCGCCTTTCTTTTTATTTTATTCCATATCTTGATTATCACAGTACATGCATGCACAGGCCGCTGGAGATGCTCACAGAGTTAAAGGAGATGTAGAGGCAGCCCCCCCCCCCAAGCTGACATCACTTCCGCCCTATACCCATGGGGTCCCGGAACTTCTCCTTCAGCCCTGTGAGCACCTCCAGCGGCTCTGATTTGCTATCATCGCTGGACCAGGCAGGGGCATCTTTAATATTGATTGGACCCTGGGCAAACATTTTCTTGAACCCCCCCAAGCAATTTTGATCTCCACCTACTCTGAGACATACAATAAATACAGTCAGGTCCATAAATATTGGGACATCGACACAATTCAAATTTTTTTGGCTCTATACACCACCACAATGGATTTGAAACGAACGAGATGTGCTTTAACTGCAGACTTTCAGCTCTAATTTGAGGGTATTTACATCCAAATCAGGTGAACGGTGTAGGAATTACAATAGTTTGTATATGTACCTCCCGCTTTTTAAGGGACCAAAAGTAATGGGACAATTGGCTGCTCAGCTGTTCAAGTCCAGTTGTGTATTATTCCCTCATTATCCCATTTACAAGGAGCAGATAAAAGGTCCAGAGTTCATTTCAAGTGTGCTATTTGCATTTGGAATCTGTTGCTGTCAACTCTCAATATGAGATCCAAAGAGCTGTCACTATCAGTGAAGCAAGCCATCATTAGGCTTAGGTTCACCTTCAAATTAAAGCTGAAAGTCTGCAGTTAAAGCACATCTTGTTCGTTTCATTTCAAATGCATTGTGGTGGTGGTGTATAGAGGCGAAAACATTAGAATTGTGTTGATGTCCCAATATTTATGGACCTGACTGTACCAGCTAGACTCAAAATCAGTTTACTGCAGCAGATCAGGCAACGATTGTGATTGGTTGCTAGAGGTTACAGCACATCATTGCTGCACACTGATTAGTTACTAGAGGTTACAGCACATTTCTGCTTGCCGATTGGCTACTAGATGTTACTGCATATCATTACCATTCATTGATTGGTTGCTAGAGGTAAACATGGCAATCTTCCCTATGGAGGTGCCCCTGGACTGGAGGTGGCAATTTTCCTTATGGAGGGGCTCCTGGACTGGAGGTGGCAATCTTCCTTATGGAGGGGCCCCTGGACTGGAGGTGGCAATCTTCCCTATGGAGAAGCACCTGGACTGGAGGTAGCAGTCTTTCTATGGAGGCCCCAAAGAAAGACTGCTATTTCCAGTACAGGGAAGATTGCCATCTCCAGTCTGGGAGCCCCTCCTATTGTAGAGAGACATTGGAATGAAAAGCAACAGTAGTCAAGGCCGTCTTTACCGCAGGGCAAAAGGGGCAACTGCCCTGGGCCCAGTCATTGCTCTGGGGCCCTAAGCCGGTGCCATCGGTTTGTATGGTGGGAGACTGTCATGACATTGGGAAGCTCCGTGGCACATATCTAGTGCTGCACACAGTGCCCGGCTGAGTAGGAGGTGGCTATAAAATTTTGACAGATGGAAAGCAAAAGGACAGGGTATGTAAGGAGGAAATCTGTCAGCACCTTGAGTTAAGCAGCGGTTTGCCGACATGATCAGCAGGAAGATGAGCTTTACTCTAAGGTGGAAACTAACTCAGCCATTCAGCATTCGGCACTATACTGTAACCCGCCACCTTCACCAGTCGCGCCACATATGACTCAGAAGAGGCAGGCTGGATCAGAATGGATGGAAGTTGGGACGGTATTGTTTAGCAGTAAGTAGCTGCAGAACGTTTGCTTTTTAGAAACTGCATTGCTGAATGGTAGAGTTTTAAAGTTTTTAGTTGCTCCTGGGAGTTGTTGCAGAGCCAATTTTATATGCCAAGGGACAGTTTCACTATATGGGGATGAAGGTGCCTTCAGATTAATGACATATATAGTATATGTTTGATTGTCTCCTGTAGCACAGCCGCAGTCTCTGCGTATCTCCTGTAGCACAGCCTCAGTCTCTGATTATCTCCTGTAGCACAGTCTCAGTCTCTGATTATCACCTGTAGCACAGTCGCAGTCTCTGATTATCTCCTTTAGCACAGCCGCAGTCTCTGATTATCTCCTGTAGCACACCTGCAGTCTCTGGTTAGCTCCTGTAGCACAGCCGCAGTCTCTGATTATCACCTGTAGCATAGTCGCAGTCTCTGATTATCTCCTTTAGCACAGCCGCAGTCTCTGATTATCTCCTGTAGCACAGCCGCAGTCTCTGATTAGCTCCTGTAGCACAGTCTCAGTCTCTGATTGTCTCCTGTAGCACAGTCTCAGTCTCTGATTATCTCCTGTAGTACATCTACCACTAAATAATATGTATAACCCTTTGGTGTGTCAGGGGCTGCAGTTGAGGCCCCCAGAATCTCATCAGTTGACCATACTGTAGTATAAAAGCTATACTGTATGTCCACAAAATAACTGGAGTATATGAGTGTCAGATCAAGACCTTTGTGGCTTAAAGTGGCCATTTAACATGTACTGCAAACCCTTCTGCCCCTCTATAAAATGATCCACGGTGGATCGATTTCCAGAGGTGGTTTGCAGGCATTCAGGAGGAAACATAACATGTCTTGGGGGGGCCAAAGAAAATGTTTGCCCAGGGACCAATGTGTGCCCTGTATGTGGGCCTCACCTGAGGAACCCGGGCGGCCCCAGAGTCGTAGCACGCACCGGCACAGCAGCGCAACTCAGTGGAAGTGAAGCTGTGCAGGGAGAGGCAGAGGACAGATCACTCCACTGTGACAGGGCTGCAGCCAGAACTAGAGCAGCAGTATCGGCAAATCGGCTGACTGCTCCTTCTGCGGCTCCTGCCCAGTACTGCCAGTGTCTTTTGGTGGGACTACCTGCCAGTGCTGAATATGCTGTTGGCAATGGTAACCCTGGGCAGCATAGGCTCAAGGGGCAGCTGCATTTGGCCCCACAACAATGATTGGGCCTGGGGCAGCTGCCCCCTTTTCCCCCGCCTTAAAGATGTCCCTGGGACCGGAACAGCTATGTACATTATTTTGCATGTGGCCAGATATTAGTGTAGTGTGAGTTCTAACATTTTTTAAAACTGCCCACTAGTTGACGCTTTTCCCTTTCTATACACACACACAGGAGCAGTGGGGGAAATTGCATTCGATTTGGACAGGAATCGCGCTGCATTCCTGTTCAAATCGCATGCGATTCTTTACAGTGCGATTTGCACCAATTTTTTGGAATTGACGCAAATCGGACCGCAAAGTATTGGTACTCGTACTTGCTGATAAAAAAAAACGGTATCGGTGCAAACCTAATCAACGGAGTTAGAGTCAAGTTAAATTACTCGTGTTGGCAATGCTAAAATAGGCCTGGGAACCCAGGCTTCAATGACTACTGGCCATGAAAGGGCTAAGCTGTATCAAGCTGCTGTTACATTCCCATTGGCATTTCTAATGGGAAAAATCATGTACGCACGCCCCAGAGTATTACTCATGTTTGGTGACCTTGGATTACTCTTTTTTTAAAATGCTGTTTTATTCATGTTTTATTTTGTTTTAACTATTGATAGGTGTATTTTCATCCTTATTAAATCTTATGAGAGAGTTCGTTTTGGTGCAATATTCAAAGTTGAATCCGCATCTCTCTTATCTTCTGTGTTAGCTACAGAATCTGTTTCAGCATTAGGAAACAGCAAAACCACATTGATGTAGAAGGCATTTAAAGGTCAATAAATCATAATAACTCAGGGGAACACATCTTGTTTTTAGCAATTGGATGTATCAATACACATTAAACATGAGGGAAAGTGAATGAATTCAGCTTTTATCATTTTACTTTATTCATTGTTTCCAGCAGAAAATTAATGTAGCCCTAGCTGATATGCAAATGTAGTCCTTGCAACACTGTATTAATATAAAATATTAGTTCTCTAACTAAATGAATGGATAATGGCATGAATTATATTTCAATGTTATTTAAAATGATGTTAGAAAAAAAAAATAGTATACGGAATTACTTGGGTTTCTGAACCCCCCTCTTATACTTTGCTAGCTGCTCTGCCGAAACCAACCTTGATTTTTCACCTCTACATATGGGAGCCATTAAATGCAGTAGCTAACCCCCTACACCCTTAAACAGTGAACTTATACTTTATATGAAACGTATTAAAATAAAGTGCTGACTATGGCTGGAATCACATTGTTCTGTATGCATTGCAGCGCACATGGTAGCATGTACGTGTAGGGGTGAATGAGCCTATACAGCTTCCTTTTCACAATAAAAAGCAGCAAATTGATAAAAACTAGCCTCATAAAAGACTTCTACTTGACATTCATTTTGTATGCAGCAAAATGGTAAAGTTTTGCTGCATCAAAACTGATAAGTGTGACTAGACCCAACAGACATCACAAGATGCCTCCTATTTCCTTCATTAAAGTCGTTGTAAAGGCAGGAGGCTTTTTTTTTACCTTACTGCATTCTATGCAGTAAGGTAAAAAAGAAAAAACCTTGTGCATTTATTTCCCTCAGCAGCCCCCCTAAATATATACCTGAGCCCGATCTCGAACCAGCAATGTACATGGGAGCCGCAGGTCTCTCCCTCCACATTGGTTCAGATATTGACTCAGCCATTGGCTCCTGCTGATGTCAATGTGATGGCTGAGCCTTGCTCTCTGTGTCCTATGAACACACAGAGATTCATTTACTAAATGCAAATAGTCTGTGCCCTGTAAGTGCAGTTGCGCTAGATCTGAGGGGAAGCTCTGAAATGAGAGGAAACTCTGCTGATTTCTATCATCCAAGCAAGCAAAAATGCTGTTTTTTTATTTTCCTTGCATGTTCCCCTCAGATCTAGAACAACTGCACTTGCAGTGCACAGACTATGTGCCTTTAGCAAATCAACCCCAGGGAGTGGGGCTCGGGAGCGAGCAACCACAAGTGTCCCCACAGCAAGCGTCTGGCCATGGGGGAACTCGACAGTGGGGAGGAGTCAGGAGCTCCAGCGGGGATCCCAAGAAGAGGAGGATCGGGGCTGCCCTGTGCAAAATCATTACACAGAGCAGGTAGGTATAGCAAACTGTAAATATAACTTTAAGCAGAAAGTGCTCTCTTTTTGTTCTTCCTGAGTTGAGGTCACTGTCTTCATGAACAAACTGCAGCTCCAGCTTCTGTAATTTCCCTGAAGGTGACTTAGTGGCAAGTAAGGGGCGCCATACTGGGATCGAATTTTGCCAGATTTATTCTGCATTGGTCAAAATGTGAGTCGTGGGTGTCACTGTTGGTACCACCCAGCTCAACTAAAGTCGACTGTTTAGTCAACTTTTATCAAAGGACCCAGTTGGAAAATTGTCAGCCGAACAGCACCTGCATCCCATCAGATGTAGGCACGGTTTGCGTATTCAGAATATAATAGCATTGCAGATTCGGCCATCTATGCAGGCTGAACAAAACACATCTATGTATGATAGAGTCAGCAGGACTAAGGCTGGCCCTGCAATTTTCTTCTACCTTTCCTTTAGATTTACCAAAACCATATAATATGAGTTTAAACCTAAACAGTTTCAATTTGTATGCAATCAGGCAAGCCCTTGCACTACATAGTTCAAGGTAAATCTAAAGGAAATTGAATAAGAAAATTGTATAATGTATGGCCAGCTTTAGTCCTAATGTAAGGCAATGTCAGACCAGTATGTGAAATGTAATCAGAGTGCCACTCTGTCTGATAATGGTAATAAGCAGGCATGTTGGATAGATAGATAGATAGATAGATAGATAGATAGATAGATAGATAGATAGATAGATAGATAGATAGATAGATAGATAGATAGATAGATAGATGTTACAGATAATATTTCTAGAAATCTTTTCATAAATCCTAGAGGTTCTTTTCACAGTCTTTGACTGATATTGAATTGGCTCGCCTTTGCACCATCCCACACTGACCCGCTTACCTTCATTACATGGACTGGATTGTTTAAGTTTCAGTAAAGGATCCAAATTCTGGCTTGTTGGAATGATGGGAGGACTAAATGCTTTTATCCAGTCCCTGGGTGAAAAAAAAAACAGTTGTGTTATCTTTTATCGCTTTCAATTCTTACTCATGAAACCATTCATTATGTTTCTACCTCTGGGACTGTTCAACTATGGCCCAGCTATTGTTCTTTGTATCTTCAGTGTAACCTCTGATGAGTAAAGTGAAAGAATATATAAGAGTGATGATATGCCAAGGACAAACTGGACATTATTGTTGATGCCACCTCAACCTTGCTAGTCATCAAAAATACATCACTGATGGATTGTGCATGACTGCCAGCTGCAGAGATCTGCAATGGAACTCTAGCAGAATCTGGTATGCAACTAGCAATAAGATACTGAAGGCCAAATATCAAGATTATTATCCAACTAAAAAATTTCCAGCAGGCTCCCAATAATGGAACAATAATGTAAGGTTTTCTCTTACAAGGTAGAGAAAACTGCAATTATCCTTTTAAAAATGTATAGTTATGGGGTGCAGCGCCAAATTGCAATATAAAACAAACCAAAGTCAAAAGAAAAGGAGGAATCACAAGAAAAAAAACAAAAACCTTTTACCATAAATTGTTATAATTGTAAGTATTATAATTTGGTGCTGCACCCTATAATCAGTGGGGGAAATAATTATTTGATCCCCTACAGATTTTGTAAGTTTGCCCACTTACAAAGAAATGAAGAGTCTATAATTTTTATCATAGCTGTATTTTAAATGATAGATACAGAATATCAACCAAAAATCCAGAAAAAAAACACATAATACAAATGTTATAAATTGAGTTGCAGTTCAGGGAGTAAAATAAGTATTTGATCCCCTCCCAACCAACAATAAATCTAGTTCCCACAGACTGGCTACAGTGGGTGCTCATGTGGTACACAGATTAGTCCTGTCAATTTAAGGAGGTGCTCCTAACAACAACTCGTTATGTGTATAAAAGACACCTTTCCTCAGAATCTCTTTCTTCCATTCAAACCTCAACATCATGGACAAGACCAAAGATCTGTCAAAGAACTTCAGAGAAAAGATTGTAGACCTGCCCAAGGCTGGAATGGGCTACAAGACCATCAGCAAGAAGCTTGGTGAGAAGAAGGCAACTGAAGAAATAATAAATAACTATCAATCACCCTCTGCCTGGAGCTCCATGCACATGATCATGAGAAAAGTGATGAATCAGCCCAGAACTACTCGGGAGGAGCTTGTGAATGATCTCAAGACAGTTGGGACCACAGTCACCAAACAAACCATTGGTAACACAATACGCCGCCATGGATTGAAATCCTGCAGTGCCCGCAAGGTCCCCCTCCTCAAGAAGGCACATGTACAGTCCCGTCTGAAGTTTACCAATGAACATCTAAATGATTCAGAGAAGGATTGGGAGAAAGTGCTGTGGTCAGATGAGACCAAAATTTAGCTCTTTTGGCAATAACTTAACTCACCGTTGCTATGACCCTACAGTCAAGCACATATGTGGAAACATTATACTTTGGGGCTGCTTCTCTGCTAAATGTACAGATCAACTTTGCCGTATTGAGGGGCCAATGGACAGGGTCATATATTGTAAAATCTTGGATGAGAACCTTCTTCCCTCAGCCAGAACACTGAAGATGGGTCGTGGATGGGTCTTCCAGCATGACAATGATCCAAAACATACCACCAAGGCAACAAAAGAGTGTTTTAAGAAGAAGCACATTAAGGTCATAGCGTGGCCTAGCCAATCTCCAGATCTTAATCCTATAGAAAATGTATGGAGGGAGGAGAAACTTTGAGTTGCTGTGGACCAAAATCCCTCCTGGGATGTGTGCAAACCTGGTAACCAACTACAAGAAACGTCTTACCTCTGCTTATTTTCACCAAATACTAAGTCATGTTTTGCTTGGGGATCAAATACTTATTTTACTCACTGAACTGCAACTCAATTTATAACATTTGTATCATGTGTTTTTTTTTTTTCTGGATTTTTGGTTGATTTTCCGTCCTTCTCATTTAAAATACACCTGTGATAAAAATTATAGACCCTTCATTTTTTGTAAGTGGGCAAACTTACAAAAACTGCAGGGGATACAATAATAATTTTCCCCACTGTAAATATATCATTGGGGAGGTTTATCTATATTGACCTGTGTTTCCGGCTGCCAGCATTATTCACTCTGGCGCTGACTTTTAAGCCTCATACACACGGGACGACGATCGTATACAACAGGTCGTATGAACGACCGTTGTATGCGAAATCGATCGTTCGCATGCGCGATTAGAACAGTCGAACATATGACAGTCGTACAAGGGGAGTTGTATGAGCAGACTAGAAAACTTGGTCGTAGCAACAAGCGGTCATACGACCGTTGTATCGTGTGTACAGAGCAGTTGGTACAACAAGTTGTATTGTGCAAAACACGCATGCTCAGAAGTCAGGAACGGCCGGATGCTAATTACATGCACCTGAACGTTTTTTCTGTGGTCGTACGATCGTGTAGTGCAGTCAGAATGCAAGTTACATTATCCAACATACGATTTGAGACGATTGTAAGTACGATCATCGTCCCGTGTGTACGAGGCTTTACTCTGCATACTGTTGTCCTCTATTTCAGTGGTTCTCAGTCAACAAGTACCCCCAACGGGCCATGTTTTGGGAACTTCCCTTAGATAAAATAGCTCTTATAAATACCATGTTTTTGATATTGATTTAAAGCAGCTGTGCAAAGTAAAGGAAAACATGGCTCGTTGGGGGTACTTGAGGACTGAGGTTGAGAACCACTGCTCTATTTGGTGAAAGAAATACATGGACATGTGGATATAATCAGTGGACTTAATTATATTATTATACATTATATGATATTTGTTCTTAAAAGGACAGTCTCTTAAATATTCACTTGTATTTATGGTGAAAGTTTTTTGTTTCTTTTGTGATCTCTTCTTATTTTTTTTTTTTTTTTGATTCCTTCTTTTCTTTTCACTTGTTGGTTTGTGTTATTGCATAATTTGGAGCTGCATCCCATATAAGTATAATATTTAAGAGGTTTATGTGCAGTATATTTAGTTGACACTCAGCACTATTCAGTCTGGTGCTGACTTCAACTCTGCATACTTTAAAAATGTAATCTCCATGTAAATTAAGGGTGAGTGCAGTTCAATGGTATCTCTTTAAGATGTGAGATTAGAGTATTTTGTGTCTTAATAACAAGAAATTAAGCTACATGTACAGAATGCAATGAGATAAAATCAGAGATAGCAGAGATAGGACTCTGGAATTTCATTCAGCCCTGGTTCACATTGACACGGTTTGGCATGCGATTTGATATGCCAAATCGCATGCCAAATCGACGGCAATTGCACCGTCCTAATCGGTGCAACGCCACACTTGCGGCGCCGCACCGATTTCAAAAAGTAGTTCTTGTACTACTTTTTGCTATTTACAGATGTGTTTTCCATAGGCATCTGTGCAGAAACCTGCACAGATGCCTGTGAAATCGCTGCTGAAATCGGGATTGACATGCAGGAATGAAATGGTGCGAGTTCAGCTGAACAAGCATGATTTCATTCCTGCACTCAGTGTGAACCTGCGCTTATACAGAGACAATCAAAAAGTGTGCACGCAGCACAGAGCATAGTGCTGGAGTTTCTTATTAGAAAGCCCAGCATGCTTTAAAAACTAGGTGTTGCAGATATGCCCAGTATTAAATATGTTTTTGTAAAACAAACAGGTTAAGAAAATAAGAAATAAAATATTGCTTTTATAATTTGCAGCTGTTCAAAAAATTTTTTATCAAACATTAGTATGATTTCTCAGCGGACAGCAATGCCAAAATCATTATTACTCCAATGGTTTTGGTAAAGCTCAGAGTTTCCTCTAGTCTATAGTATATGCCAGGGTTCTCTTCTATCCCTAGCCTGGCACTGCGAACACCAGGATTCATAGCTCTGCAATGTCTTGAAAGCTCTATTATACCTAAAGTGCAAAGTGATTTTTTTCAGCGGCACATACCACCATTTTCAACATGTCACAGCCTAAAGTGTGACTTGAGACTGGATAACAAAGCTGTCTTAAACTGTGAACGCCTAACATGACACTTGCTAAGACACTTTAGCAACATGGTAATGATCAACACCAGGATTGCTTTAGATCATCACTGGCTGCTGCGGGGATGTTGACAGGCTGACAAACATAAGAGAAACCACAACTGGAAGTTAGTTTGTAGGGAAAGCTTTTGATGCACAACAGGAATACAGGGGAAGTAATTCTCTAGAATTATGGCTTCTCTGGACTTTATTACGAATGGCGGGTTTGTTTAGGATGTTGATCCATATACAGTGGATGTTGCTGGTAAAAGCAACTCATTTTTAAAATGTCCCTTTAGGTACAGTTCAGGCAGGAGCAAAGTACAGGCTGTATCTATCTACCCATAGTGGACATCTGACACCTGTAAAATCTATACACAATTTGCTTTAGGCTCAGTTCATCTATAAATGTCCAATATAATTGAATATACCCATACACATTCCAATTCTTTATTAGGTGGTAGCTTTCTCAAGGTGCCTCAATGCAAAAGCTACAACTGATATTAACAAAGCGATTCTGACATGTGCTTTGGAGATAAGTTATAAAGCATTATTACAAAATAAAACAGCAAAGACATACAGCTGAGAAAGTGGAATTATATTTCATTGCATCCCACAATGCCATATGTGTGCCTCTCTGCAGGTGCATGTTACATATTAGATGTAGGATCACATCAGAGCCCCAGCTTGTGCACCAAGTCAGTACAGTAAAACCTCGGATTGCGAGTAACGCGGTTAACGAGCGTTTCGCAATACGAGCAGTTTTTCTTTTTCAATTCTGACTCGGTTTGAGAGTGATGTCTTGCACAACAAGCAGAATTTAACTTTTTTGCATGCAATACCGCATGTGGCCAGGTGAGTGGTGGCACTGGTGAGCCTCGGAGGTGGCCAGAAATACTTGGAATTCCTCGGAAATACCTAAAGTGTAAACACTTTCCGAGCATTTCCAAGTGATTCCGACGTCTTAGAGGCTCACCAGCGCCACCACTTCTGTGGCCACATGCGGTATTGCATACACCAGGTGCCCCCGGACCTGTGGCCACATACAGTACTGCATAATCAAGCAATGACTGTGGAACGAATTAACTGAGTTTACATTGTTTCCTATGGAGAAACATGCTTTGATATATGAGTGCTTTGGATTACAAGCATTCTGTTGGAACGGATTATGCTCATAATCAAAGGTTCTACTGTATGTGTATACATTGCATGCCCAAATACACGCACACACACACACACACTATATTGCCAAAACTATTGGGACGCCTGCCTTTACACGCACATGAACTTTAATGGCATCCCAGTCTTAGTCCGTAGGGTTCAAAGCTGAGTTGGCCCACCCTTTGCAACTATAACAGTTTCAGCTCTTCTGGGGAAGGCTGTCCACAACGTTGTGTGTCTATGGTAATGTTTGAACATTCTTCCAAAAACTAATTTGTGAAGTCAGGCACTGATTTTGATGAGAAGGCCTGGCTCGCAGTCTCCGCTCTAATTCATCCCAGAGGTGCAGGCCAGTCAAGTTCCTCCACCCCAAACTCGCTCATAAATATCTTTATGGACCTTGCTTTTTTGCACAAATCATTTGGTGGAGGGGGGGTTATGGTGTGGGGTTGTTTTACAGGAGTTGGGCTTGGCCCCTTAGTTCCAGTGAAGAGAACTCTTAAGGCTTCAGAATACCAAGGCATTTTGGACAATTTCATGCTCCCAACTTTGTGAGAACAGTTTGGGGATGGCCCCTTCCTGTTCCTACATGACTGCACAGCAGTGCACAGAGCAAGGTCCATAAAAACATGGTTAAGTGAGTTTGGGGTGGAGGAGCTTGACTGACCTGCACAGAGACCTGACCTCAAGCCCATAGAACACCTCTGGGATGAATTGGGCTACTTTCACACTGGGGCGGTGCTGGCATTAGAGGTAAACTGCTGCTCATTTTAGCGGCGCTTTACTGCTGTTATAGCGGCACTAAGGCGCCGCTTTTCTGGAGGTAGCGGGGCGCTTTTAACCGCCAAGAAGAGGTTAAAAGTGCCCGTGTTGTGGCGCTTCCGAAGCGCCTGATGCCGATTCATTCCAATGGGGGGACGGTTTGGGAGCGGTGTATAAACCGCTATAAAAGCGCAGTATAAACTGCCAAAAAAGATACTGCTTGCAGGACTTTTTTGCAAGTGCACTGCCCCAGTGTGAAAGCACTCGGGCTTTCACACTGGGGAGGATTGAGAGGCAGTTTTCAGGTGCTATTTTTAGAGCTAAAGCGCCTGAAAACTGTCTCAGTGTGAAAGGCATCTCAGAGCGGAGTCAAACATTCCCATAGACACACTCCTAACCCTTGTGTGTTGGAGCTGTTATAGCTGCAAAGGGTGGGCCAACTCAATAATGAACCCTACAGACTAAAGCCCATGTTTGTGTAAAGGCAGGTGTCCCAATACTTTTGACTATATATATATATATATATATATATACACACACACACACACATACATTTGTATGCAAAAGTTTAGGAACCCCTGACAATTTTCATGATTGTCATTTATAAATATTTGGGTGTTTGGATCAGCAATTTCATTTTGATCTATCAAATAACTGAAGGACACAGTAATATTTCAGTAGTGAAATGAGGTTTATTGGATTAACAGAAAATGTGCAATATGCATCAAGACTAAATTAGACAGGTGCATAAATTTGGGCACCCTTGTCATTTTGTTGATTTGAATACCTGTAACTACTTAGCACTGATTAATTGGAACACACAATTGGTTTGGCAAGCTCAATAAGCCTTGAACTTCATAGACAGGTGCATCCAATCATGAGAAAAGGTATTTAAGGTGGCCAATTTCAAGTTGTTGTTCTCTTTGACTCTCCTCTGAAGAGTGGCAACATGGGGCCTCAAAACAACTCTCAAATGACCTGAAAACAAGATTGTTCTACATTATGGTTTAGGGGAAGGCTACAAAAAGTCATCGCAGAGATATAAGCTGTCAGTGTCCACTGTGAGGAACATAGTGAGGAAATGGAAGACCACAGGTACAGTTCTTGTTAAGGCCAGAAGTGGCAGCCACATAAAATATTGGAGAGGCAAAGGCGAAGGATGGTGAGAACGGTCAAAAACAGCCCACAGACCACCTCCAAAGACCTCCAACATCAACTTGCTGCAGATGGTGTCACTGTGCATCATTCAACAATTCAGCACACTTTACACAGGGAGAAGCTGTATGGGAGCTGTATGATGCGAAAGAAGCCTTTTCTGCACACACGCCGCAAATGGAGTCGCTTGAGGTATGCAAACGCACATTTGGACAAGCCAGCTTCATTTTGGTCATAACAAGGGGCGTTCTGCATGGCGGCAAAAGAACACAGCATTCCAAGAAAAACACTTGCTACCCACAGTAAAATTTGGTGGAGGTTCCATCATGATGTGTGGCCAGTGCCCATATTGGGAATCTGGTTATAGTTGAGGGTCGCATGGATTCCACTCAATATCAGCAGATTCTTGAGAATAATGTTGAGGAATCAGTCAGCGGCTTTCCCCGGGCATTCCATGACGACACATCCGGCCGGAAGTGACGTGCTTGTGTACTTGGAATGCCCGGGGAAAGCCGCTCCATTCACATCCTGCTGAGTGCTCTTAGCGGCCCAGCGTGCTTCCCTGCTTTGTCCCTCCCCTTCCCTTCCATTTGTCCCCTTGTCGCTCTCTCCTTTGGAGCGGGGATGACCGGTGGTGCCGTGTGTATGGATCGGGCGGCCTCGGCTCCTGGCATTTCCGGTCCCTGCCTTTCGGTGTCCACATGCAGGAGAAAGGTGTTGGAGGCGGATTGGTGACACTCTTTGTGATAAATGCTATTTACATTTACACAGATCTATATCTACAGTCACAGAGGTTATGATATTATTCTCTATTGTACCATTGATACACCATTGATTATATGTAACTTAAATACCACTTCTTTTGTACACTATTAATTTAATCCTTTTTTTTTTTTGGCATTCTTGTGACCAATTGGCCCAATGCTCTAATGCTCTAATTGATGAATTAATTATACTAATTGACCAATTTAATTACTGGTTAATTGAGTGAATCAGCTGCTTCTGTGCATTTGCACGTTTATTTTCGGGTCTGACAGTCCAAGGCAGCTAAGCTCTGAGGTGGTGCGCCCCCGAAACGCGTCAGATTTTATCCTGCTATATGCTTTGATTTTACCACGTCTTTATCTTCTGACTTATTGTGAGTACCCTCTTTTAACAATTTTTTAAATAAATCATTTTTTTTTGGTACTGCACTAGGTGCGTGCGCCTTCCTTTTTTTCTTGTTTTTCTAGTACTTTTCGGATTTCCCCGTCCGAGGAGGGCAGCACACATCGGTATATCTACCTTTTTTCCACATGGTCGTTTGCCATCTAGAGGATCCTTTAGCGCTGGAATTTTACATTTCGAAAAAAAAAACAACTTAACATGTGTACTAAGCATAACTAAATGACCTCTCAAAGAGAGTAAAGCTAGATATGTGGACTGGTTCCTGCCTGACTTTTGGTCACTGAGTACTGCTCACTGTTCAATAGAAGCCGGTCTAATGACCGACCGGCTTCTGTCAAGCAATCCTGCTGGAAAACCAGCATTCGATCAGTGCTTTCGGCCAATGGCTGCAGTGCTGATCTGTGTATTCTGGTGTATCTCTAGCAGCAGATTGTTAATCCCCAGAGCAGCAGCTCACCAGTCCCATTGACATTGCAGCTCACCATCCGGTCACACATAGCAATTAGTCAAATCTCTGCTCTGCACTTAGGTAACCCTAGCTGTTGGCACTCCTAAACTCAGCACTCCAGATACCGCTCAGGCCACATGCACCAGTGGACAGCAATGTGCACTTTCCGGTCTCCTTCACAGCAAGAGGAAGCTGTGTCCTGTACAGCTGGAGAAAATGCAGTTCTTTCCCCTCCTCCTGGCAATCTCCTCTTGGGAAATGCAGTTCAGAAGCTCTTGATTAGAGTCTCTCTCCTCTGGACTACAGTTCCCACAATACAGTTCTCAGCAGCTCCCACCTTTTGCTGATATAGCTGCTAACTTGTTCAGCAATGCAGGGCAGCAGCTACAGAAAGCAGCTGCAGCCAGTGTTTCTCTCACTCTCCATTTTTAGCCAAGCACCTGGCTACAATTAAAAGTCATTTTATGACAAAGCAAAAAAAAAAAGATTTTCTGAAGCCTGCTTTGGCAATCAGCGGGCAAATAATTTAATCAGAGTACAACTCTAAAGTCTCAAAGCGTTTAGTGTTGTTTGTCAAATGAAATGTCAGATTTGCTGTGTTTTCACAGATAGGAGTATATTTTTGTAAGTGACCTACAATGTCTTAAAATAGCTTCTTGTTTATCTCCTCAGCTCAGAAAGAAAAGTAATGAAGCATATTTTGATTAATTAAAGACACTTAGTTATGCGTCATCAAGGCTTTGAACTGTAATCAATACAATCAACATGCAAAGACCAAGTACCACATTCTGTGCCAGATTGGGAGAATACTAAACAGTCCTGACATTGGAGGGGAGAATAAGTAACAAAACAAACTGGATGTCACCCTTCTCTTACGGGCTTTATTTCAGGAATGACAGCGGCGTATCTTGAGGGCTGTCTTTAGGTTTAAAGCTGAACTCCAGCCCCCAGTGCTCAATATTATGGGGGGCACCAAACTAACGACACCCCCCTCCTCCTTACCTTAGAAGGTAGGAGGAAGGAAGAGCCGGGGCCAAACAGATCAGAAAGCAGTGCTGAGGAGGCAACGTTTCCCAGAGAAGAGTCTGATCTCCATCTCACTTCCTTCCTTCACTGCCATGGGCATAGAGGCCGCTGATCACACCAGGATCACACCCACTTCCCTGTCATGATCCCTGGACAGAGACTTCTGAAGGATGAAGAATGAGCTAGGGAGGCAGATCTCGGAGAGCCTCCTCTTCCAGTAGAGGTACGGAGAGGGTTAGCACTGCAATGCTTCTTCTCCCGGCCGAACAGGAATTGGTTCCTGAGACTTCCTGGCCAGTCGGGTCTCAGGACCCCCTTCCTATTTGGCCGGGAGGAGAATCAGGAAGACAATAGGGAATATTAATTTGCTATTGTCACACAACTGGGTGGGCTCAGGACCTAGTGCTCTGCGCCCCGAGCCCACCCTTTTATGAAGCCAGTTAGAGTCTCAGGCTCTAATTATGTGCTTAAAAAAAAAAATATTGGAATCCATGCGTCCGGCACCCTGCATGTAGATTAGGGGCTGAGCGCATGGATTAGGGGGGTGGCGCCTGCATGGACGGGCCACCACTGCCTACTATCAGTCTTGCACAGCTGTACACGATCCTCTCCCACCCTGAAATAATGCACTTTGATTTCACTGCAAACTGTGCTCACAGTGTGAATTGGAAGCTGTAGCAAGTCAGATAGATCCTCAGTTCCTGGATGGAGGATGTCTGGCATTTTTCAGCCCTTTCCTCCCCAGCCTGATTGTCCCTGACCTGCCCTTTAATTTATTGGTTTCATTTCTTTTAATCATAGAGGCTCAGCATCAGATGTGGGTGGTACCTAGGGTGGTCCTCATACATATACTGCCTGCCTAGCCCACTCCTGACCTCTGGCATCCACCCATGAAGGCATTTTGATATCAGCATAACTCTTCCCAAAAGCCACCCCACTGCTTTCCATTAGGGCTCTTAAAAGAAGTACTGAACCAGGGTGCTGTGATAGCATAAAAAAGCATACAGTAAGAAAAGAAAAGCAATCACTCCCAGCACTCAGGGGTCCTCCACAGAGGGAAATGGCTGCACAGCCATACACGGCCCAACACTGAGCGGATTCAGCCCACCTCAGATAGGGGAGTTCAATATGAAACTATAAAGACAACAAACGGGGAAGGTGCAAATTCCTAGTGCATTACCCCAAACATATTTTATCATAAGTGTTGGAAATTATGAATTTATAATATTATTTTGAATAATATTGGGCTCTGAAATATATGAAATGTATGAAACGAATATGTTAGTTATATTTGTGAATGTTATTTGAATGTGCTTTTGGACAGAGAAAATGTTGTATGTGCAATTCTATTTCAAAACTCATGTGAAGTAATGTTAGGAGTCATGTGTGTCTCCTTATGGACTAAGACCATATAAGTAGGTATAGGTTACTTTGAAAAGAGCTGACCTAAGGTTTACAAACAGTATAAGAATTTGTGACTTCGTGAAGTTAGCTAGGAAGGGAAGGAAAGAGATGAAGGTATGAAAGCCTACATTCTCGGAGACGTGACGTAAACACCTGTCAGAACTCTTCCTCCTCCTGACTGACATCTGAAGCCATACCATATCTCATCATAGATTTCAATTATGTTGTTACGTAAGTTTGTCTGATATGTTATGTTATGAAGAATAAACCAAAAAAGATTTTTCGAATGATGTCGTTCATGCAAGAGTTCTTCGATGAAAGCTGAGAAAGGATTTTCAACAATAAGACAATAAACCAATGAAATGCATACTCACAAAAGTGAAGTATTAAATATCATGTAAGCCGGAAGATGCCCTGCTGGCACACTACAGCAGCATTTTCTCATGAGTTTGGGGTTACTGTTGTCAGAAGAGTGGTGAGGTCACCCTCACTTAGGTCCCGCAGGTGGAACACAGGGTAAGGTATTAACTAAATCTTTTTACACATCTTTTTTTTATTCTATTGTAGTTTTTTGACATGGGGAATGGTGCCCTTGATAAATATTTGGGCCTTGCTAGTTTAGTGCAAGGTCCATGCCAGGACGGCATCAGAAGACGATGTGCGCCATTTCACGGGACAAAGATCATCTGCAGCCAAATGCGGCACATTTGTGCAAGCATGTTAACCCACGCGGGCACACTGTGCTGATGTATGTGCATGCAGGCACGTGGGAATTTATGCCTAATCCCAGTCTTGGCTCATATGTCAGCACAGTTTGCCCGCATGGGTCAGCCTGTTTGCACATGCGTGCATGCATTGATGCCTATTTATGGGGTTAGTTCACTTTTTAAAAAAAACAGTGACTATACGCAATAACCCCTCCCTACGTTAAAAGGCGACCCAATCCTATAAGGAACTCAGAGGAGCCAGAAAGTTGGTATAAGTTCTTCAGTGAGATTTACTTTCACATTCACATTGCTGACCTGGCATGTCCATGGACTTGTCTCTCTGCCTTCCTGCCTTTCTGTTATTGACATTTCTATAAGTTATTGAAATTTGACTAATTATTGAAAGTTATTGACTTTCCTCTGTTGATTCCCAGTTTGACCTTGACTGTGGCTTACCTCAGCAGATCTTCTGGTGTGATCTTGGCTTGCCTCCTAACCACAACACACCTGTTACCCTGCCTGCCCAGACTTCACTTCCAGCTTGCTTTGTGCTCCAGTGTCTTGGCCTTCTGGTCTGCCTTCCGGGACATTCCTGTCAGTCCTCATCTCAGAGCCAGGCCTACCTCCAGTAGGGAGCTTCTGTGGATTGGATTCTTGGCAACCATTCAATTATGTGTCCTCTAACTCCCTGTGCTCCAATCCAATAGGGGCCTTGACCAGAAGTACAGTGTATGGGAGGCCTTCTCATTATCTTGGCCTCAAACCAGGTATGTGACAGTCCATTCTAACAATAAGGTTCTGTTCTTTGAGGCTGTTAGGGCCGGTTCACACTGCCACAACTTACTCTCTGATTTGTGTCGCCCCAATTCGCTTGACATCAGAAATCCCCATTGAAATGAATGGGAGCCGTCTTAACGTACACTGCTGAAGTTTCTCCGACTTCAAAAAAGGTTCCTGTACTACTTCAAGGTAATTTCTATCCAACATATGCCCACAGAATTCAATAGAAATTGCTTCCAAGTCGGATCCCCATCTATATTGAAGCAACTTTACAGGAAAAAGAAAATAATTTATACAGTTACTCCCCCCCCCCCGAATTACCCAGGCAACCCCCTCCCTCCTTTCTCTGATTGGCCACAGGCAAAGTCGCCTCGCATGGAGGTTGCTTCAGGTCACGCTGTAAGTCCCCCAAAGTCACGCTGAAGTCGTCTTGAAGTAGCGTTCAAATCGCCTAGCAAAGTTTTGTAGGATCTGGCAGCTGGCAGGACAACTGCCAGACTTCAGCTGCTCAACGCTCCTACCCCAGACAGTCCCACACAATTTTTCAGCATCATTATGGAGGCATATAGGTTGCATTATAGGTTAAGTGCACCAAACTACAAATAGTTTGACAACATCTATAGTAGTTAATGCATATAGATTCCCAACATACTTAAAAATGTCATGTTTACTTTACAGCTGTGATTTGGAGTAGTTGTATTGTATAAATTGTGCATTCTGTGTGTAAATGTATGTCTGAAACATAATAAAGGGAAACTTGATAGCCCTAAAACATTGGAAGGTTGGTGGTTCCAATGCATATTTGATATACTGGAATATGCACTGCCAACATGAGAGGACTATGCATTTGTGGATAAATGACCATTCATTTTTAGCACTCACGTTCACTCTTCAAGTGCCCATTCATGCTTAGCCGATCTGCTGCATGTTTGATTTACTAGAACTGGAGAGTGCGGTGCACCTGTGTATGGTAGACAGTCAGCTTCTAACTTCTGTTTGTTCAATTAAGCTTTGACAAAAAAAAAGCCTGGAAGCTGATTGATTTCCATGCAGGGCTGTACCAGATTTTGCACTCTCCAGTTTTAGTACATCAACACCATTATAACGCACATTAACGTGTGTTATCAGTGCTGGAGAAGAGGTGCAGATGAAGAGGACCCTGCAGCATCAAATTACCATCCTAAAGACTTTGGAAAAGATTGAAGTGGTTGTAAAGGCTGAAGGTTTTTTTTGTATCTTCATGCATTCTATGCATGAAGGTAAAAGACCCTCTGTGTGCTGCTCCCTCCACAGCCCCCCAATACTTACCTGAGCTCCCTCTCGATCCAGCAATGTGTACAAGAGCCTTGGCTGTCCCACTGCTGTCAATCACAGCCAGTGAGCCAATGAGGAGAGAGCAGAGGGCAGGCCATATGTCTTATGGATGCATAGAGCAAGGCTTGGGAGTGAGCATGCACTAGCAGCTTGCTATGGGGGCACTGGTCAAGGGGGAGGAGCACCAGGAGGTCCAGAGAAGAGGAGCATCAGGGATGCTCTGTGCAAAACCACTGCACAGAGCAGGTAAGTATAATATGTTTGTTAGTTGTTTTTATTTAACCACTTCAGCCCTGGAAGGATTTCCCAGTTTAGGACCAGAGCACTTTTTGCAATTTGGCACTGCGTCGCTTTAACTGACAATTGCGCGGTCATGCAATGTTGTACCCAAACGATCACCTCTGCGTCACTTATGATCTCCGCTATAAACAAAAAAAGAGTGACAATTTTTCAAACAAAAAAAAACAATATTCCTTACTTTTTGCTATAATACATGTCCAAAAAAAATAAAAAAAAACATTTTTTTTCATCGGTTTTGGCTGATTTATATTCTTCCTTTGTTTTTGGTAAAAAAAAATCGCAATCTGTGTTTATTGATTGGTTTGCGCAAAATTTGCAGCGTTTACGAATGATGAGAATTAATTTGATGGGGTTTTTATTTTTTTTTTATATTTTACTAGTAATGGCGGCGATCTGCGATTTTTAGCGGTACTGCAACACTGCGGCAGACATTGATTACTGTATACATGTTACTGGGGTTAACCTGCAGGGGGCGCTCTAAAGGTTTAACTGTGTTCCCTCAGTGTGTTCTAACTGTATGGGGGCTGGGCTGGCTGGGGGAAGGGAGTGATCACGGCTCCCATACACAGGGAGCCTGTGATCACATCCCTTCCCCCTGTCAGAAGGGAGATCCGTGTTTACTTACACGGACCCCCGTTCTGTTGCTCCGGAGGGGTGATCGCGGATAACCGGCGGACATAGAGTCTGTTGTACCCGCGGCGTGCGTACGCTCACAATACTCGTTCTCGCGGCCGCCGTCAGGTGGCGGCATCTCGTGATAACGAGCCAAGTTGGCGCCGTCAAGCCACAGCAGGCGGTCAGCAACTGGTTAAAAGCCGAACCTGTAATAGAACTTTAAGCATTGAAGTATAACTAAAGGCAAAACTTCTTTTTAGTTTTGGATAGAGTGGAGATGGATTAGAACACCTGTCAGCTTTTTATTTCTGCCTCTGCCCCGGAGATTCACCCTCTTTATTTGTCTTGTTTACCATTATCATTGAAAGTGAAAGTAAAAGAAAATCCAAAATTTTGGGTTGTTCCCAGAAAAGTAATAGAGGGGAAATCTTCCAATGGGGAAAATAGTTCTGGTGACCTGGGGGTCCCCAAGAAATTCTCTTAATTTGCAAGGATTTCCTCTCACTTCTTGCTTGGGCTATGGGACAGGAAGTGAAGGAAATCTCCACAATGGAGAAAAAAAAAAATCAGACATAAGTTATCACCCTCCCTTTCTCTATCCAAAATGAAAATAAAAGTTTTGCCCATAGTTCTACTTTAACCATTTGCCAACCTGCTCACGCAGATATACTGCGGCAGGTCGACTCTCCAGCACGTACCGACATGCATGCGATCACGGTGCACAGAGGCAGAACGGAGATCTGCCTATGTAAACAAGGCGGATCCCCGTTCTGTCAGAGATCTTCTGTTTCCAGTCATCGGAAACAGCGATCTCTGTCATGTCTTAGGCAGCCCATCCCCCCTGCTGTTAGAACACACACAAGGAACACAGTTAACCCCTTGATCGCCCCCTAGTGTTAACCCCTTCCCTGCCAGTGTCATTTATATAGTAATCAGTGCATTTTTATAGCACTGATCAATGTAATAATGTCACTGGTCCCCAAAAAGTGTAATTTGGCATCAGATTTGTCCGCCGCAATGTTGCAGTCCCGCTAAAAATCACAGATTGCCACCATTACCAGTAAAAAAATTAAATAAAAATAAAATTCCATAAATGTATCCCGTAGTTTGTAGACGTGATAACTTTTGTGCAAACCAATCAATATACGCTTATTGCGATTTTTTTTTTTTTTAACCAAAAATATGCAGAAGAATACATATAAACTAAACTAAACTAAACTAAACTGATGAACAAAGTATTTTTTTTAATTGTTTTTTTTTTGGATATTTACTATACAAAACGTAAAAAATATTGTTTTTTTTTTCCCAAATTCTTGCTTTTTTTTTTTTTCTTCATAGCACAAAAAATAAAAACCACAGAGGTGATCATATACCACTAAAACAAAGCTCTATTTGTGGGGAAAAAAGGACGTCAATTTTATTTGGTTACAGCGTTGCATGACTGCGTAATTGTCAGTTAAAGTGATGAAGTATCGTATTGCAAAAAATGGCCTGGTCATGAAGGGGGTAAATTCTTCCGGGGCTGATATGGTTAAATAGACAACCACTTTAACCTACAGGTAAGCCTATAAAATCAGGCTTACCTGTAGGTGCCCTGCATATCTCCTAAACCTGCATGGTTTAGGAGATATACAGTTTACTTGCATTGCCGACGTCATTCGGCACATGCGCAGTGAAGAAACGGCCCGCTGTGCTGTTTCTTCACTGAGATTGTGCGGTGACTGGCGGCAATGACGTCATGCGGCTCTGGCCAGTTATAGAGCCGGAGTCGTGGCCCCAGAAGGAAGAGGGGCTAAAGATGGACCCTGCCTGCACAGGGGATATCACAGGCTTTGTTTGCAAGTAAGTGACACATAATGGGCTACTATGCGATGCATCAGGGTTTACTTCCTCTTTAAAGCAGTTGTCTACCCTTTGGAGGGAGTTTTACCTACAGGTAAACCTATAATAAGGATTACCTGTAGGTAAAATGAATATCTCCTAAACCTGTACGGTTTAGGAGATATACCCCCTCCAAGCAGCTGCGGTGTCACTGCGCATGTGCCGTGTATGTCCCGGCATGCGCGGGAGTGACGTCTCGTGGCTCCAGCGAGTCACAGCACCTGAGCCGCGTATGCGGAAGCAAGATTCGAGAGAAGATGACCGCTCCCTCAGAGGGGACCGAGCAGCCCGGTTGCATCTTCGTTTCAAGGTGAGTATTTATGCTATCGTCTTGCAGGTTTTTTTACTGCCAATCGGGGTCAAAAGGGGAGAAGGGGGGGAAATTTTTGGTGGTGAGCATGGAGCCTGGAGCATCATCAGTGTCCTGTCTAGAGTTGAGCGAATCTGAACTGTAAAGTTCGGGTTCGTACTGGACTTTAGGGTGTCCGTGTCCCGAACCCAAACCTGGACATTTGAGAAAAAGTCCGGGTTTGGGGTTCAGGTATTTTTTCGCGCCTGTTAAATAGCTGCAGGGCAGCCAATCAACAAGCGTTTCACTTGTTTGCCCTTAGAAGCCATCACAGCCATGCCTACTAATGGCCAGTGCATCATGTGACCCAGCCTCTATATAAGCTGGAGTCACGTAGTGCTGCATGTCACATCATCTCATACTAGTGTAGGGAGAGGATGCTGCTGCTGCTGCTGTGAGGGACAGATTAGCTTTAGAAAATCTGTTAAAAACAGCAATTTATTGGTAGATGGGTGCTAGAGGAGAATTTTGTTTGCTAGAGTATATTTTGTTTGCTAAGCAAAGTGGCTCATATAAAACCTAAGCAATTTTTCTGTTTGTTAGGTGGGCGTTTGCAGCCATTTTTGGAAGTGCAGTGCACTTGCAACTGCTTGTGTGTCAGGGACACTACTTTAATCGTGTTCTGTTAGTTCAATTGGCAACATTTTGGCATATTTAAATACTGCTTTTACATTGCAGTTAGACAAATGAAATTTTTTTTTTTTTTTGTGCAAAATATTACATTTGCGGCCAGCGGGGCATTTCTTGGACAAGATTAAAAAGTGCGTCTACATTGCTGGTTTAAAAAAAAAAAATATCCAAAAACTACATTTGCGGCCAGCGGTGCATTTCTTGCACAAAAATAAAAAGTGCGTCGACATTACTGATTTAAAAAAAAAGGATAATAAATAGTGCTACATGGTACATTTGCACCTTGCTGTGCATTTTTTGCACAAAATTAAGAAGTGCATCTACATTGCTGGTTTAAAAAAAAAGGATAATAAATAGTGCTACATAGTACAGTTGGCTACCTCCTCCTCCTCCACCGCCACTTCCACCTACACTGCCACTTATGTGATTTTAAGTTATTTCCCTATCCACATTTGTTTGCAGGGCACTTGTCCTGCGCTTACCCCCATTTTGCTTCCTTTTGCAGCCCTCTAGCCCTTTCCAGGACTTTTTTAGAGCCATTTTAGTGCCCAAAAGTTCAGGTCACCATTGACTTCAATGGGGTTCGGGGTCAAGTTCGGGGCTGAACTCGAACTTTTTGGGAAGTTCAGCCGAACCTACCGAACCGAACATCCAGGTGTCCGCTCAACTCTAGTCCTGTCTTTTTACTGCTGGATGTTTTCCGTGTGTGACTGCACTTTTCTTAGATTGTAAACTCTAATGAGCAGGGCTCTCTGATTCCTACTGTATTAAAGTGTATTGTAGTTGTACTGTCTACCCTCAAGTAAAGCACTGTGTAAACTGTCGGCACTATATAAATCCTGTATAATAATAATGATTCATGTAGATCAAAACACTGTGTCTATTACGCTGCATATGTTCCTGCTACATACACTTTCCAACAATGGATTCAGCAGTTTGGTTATGCTCTTTAACAGGTTTCTAGATCCAGAAATACTAAGCTCATACAATGAGTGGAGAAAATTATCCCATCATGTTTCTATATTGTTATTTTAGCTTGAAAATATCATGAAATCAGCACAAACCGACAGTTATCATTTCCTGCACATTTTTCACAGAGAGCAGCCTCCTGACTAAGAGTAATCTGTTAATCTGTTTCATGCCACGCAATCTGTCAAAATGACAGATACATTCTATCCTTAATACATAATATCTTCATTCACTGTATGTCTTAGTAGGACTTTCCTTGGCTTGCAGCAACATTTGGGAAATCATTTCATTTGTTTTGGTGTTTAGAAGCTCTCAGATATTACGCCATGCACTGTTTATTACCCAGTGTGTTCTGTATAAGAAACTGATGAGACCATTTACAGACTTTGGGGTTGGAGAATGAAAGTGTAACTCCTTCACTAATGTGATGCAGTGTGTGTCAAACAAGGCCTGGAGGTAGCAGTTTTTTAAACACAGGAAAATACAATATCATCTTCTGAGACATCATTTAAACTTTTATCATATTCTTCGCTTTCAGTCCTCTGCTCCAATCTCTAACTGGATTTCCTTTTATTTTCCATTCTATCTATTCAAAAACTGCTAAGCACTATTTGTATTTAAACTGACCACAAAACATAGCCTTTAAAGTGATACTAAAGGCTTGATTTATTTATTTATTTTATTTATTTTTTTTAAAATAACAAACATGACATACTTACCTTCCTCTGTGCAACGGTTTTGCACAGAGTGGCCCGGATCCTCCTCTTCTGGGGTCCCCCAGCGTCGCTCCTGGGCTCCTCCTTTTCTCGAGTGCCCCATCAGGGAAGCGATTTCCCTGGCATCACTCGTGCGGGTGCGCTATTCCTAGACACAGACAGCAGGACTCGGCCCCGTCCCCGGCTCCCGTGTCACTGGACTTGATTGACAGCAGCAGGAGCCAATGGCTCCCCTGCTATCAATCTATCCAATGAGGACCGGAGCCCACAGCTGGAGCTTCTAGGCTCGTCCCTGGCACGGGAACGGTCGGGCTCAGGTAAATAAACTGGAGGTCTGGGGAGCTGTTGCAAAAGAAAAGGTTTTTCACCTTAATGCATTAAGGTGAAAAACCGCAAGGCTTTTTCAACCCCTTTAAGTCATCCTAAGAAACTCAACTGTTCTTGGGAAAAAATGTTTACAGGCCAACAAAGCACCAAACATTAAGACTGGTCACAGATGGTTTGAATCAGCAGTAAATGGCTGAGATTCGAACTGTACCAAGTTGTTCGATTGATCAATTTGGGTACAACTAGCCTGCCGGATTTAACTTGAGTTTATCGCTAGAAGCTGCTATAGGTGCTAGCAATAATCACTGTCTTCTCCCGGTGGTGATGGCTTCCATCTGCCCCCCCCCCCCCCCCTGGGAGAAGACAATGGGGTTTATTTACTAAAGCTGGGGAGCGCAAAACCAGGCTCACTTCTGCATATAAATCAATCAGCTTCTAACCTCAGCTTGTTCAATTAAAGTGTAAACCCGATTCATGAAATTTGAGCTGGGCACATACAGTGCCTTGCGAAAGTATTCGGCACCCTTTGAAATTTGCGACCTTTTGCCACATTTCAGGCTTCAAACATAAAGATATAAAACTGTAATTTTTTTGTGAAGAATCAACAAGTGGGACACAATCATGAAGTGGAACAAAATTTATTGGATATTTCAAACTTTTTAACAAATAAAAAATGGAAAAATTGGGCGTGCAAAATTATTCAGCCCCCTTAAGTTAATACTTTGTAGCGCCACCTTTTGCTGCGATTACAGCTGTAAGTGGCTTGGGGAAGTCTCTATCAGTTTTGCACATCGAGAGACTGAAATTTTTGCCCATTCCTCCTTGCAAAACAGCTCGAGCTCAGTGAGGTTGGATGGAGAGCGTTTGTGAACAGCAGTTTTCAGTTCTTTCCTCAGATTCTCGATTGGATTCAGGTCTGGACTTTGACTTGGCCATTCTAACACCTGGATATGTTTATTTGTGAACCATTCCATTGTAGATTTTGCTTTATGTTTTGGATCATTGTCTTGTTGGAAGACAAATCTCCGTCCCAGTCTCAAGTCTTTTGCAGTCTCCATCAGGTTTCCTTCCAGAATGCTCCTGTATTTG
>BLSH010137593.1:569587-580651 GCA_018402905.1 Glandirana rugosa
CGATAGATTTCTCGTTACTTCGTCTTTTTAACGATGGGTTGTTACTGTACATAGCGTTTCGTTAGCCATTCGACAATATACAACGGTGACACTGATCTGGTCTGTATCGACGTCGTCACCCGTAATCCCAACAGGGCTATGGTGTCACATGACATTAAAAAAAGTATCGGTAATCGGTATCGGCGAGTACTTAAAAAAAAGTATCGGTACTTGTACTCGGTCTTAAAAAAGTGGTATCGGGACAACCCTAATGCCCACTGCTGCAGCTATGTCTGGTCTAGTCACAGTGGCAACATATAACAGCTTACCGATTGCTTTGCGATACATGTCATTGTTGGGTAGCAATTTTTCTGCTTCATTGCTCTTTAGATAGCTTGGTTCCATAGGAATTTTCACGTCCTTTACATCTTGCATATGGAATTGTTCCAAGATTTCAGAGATTTTCTGAGATTGGTTGAGAAGATAACTTCTATCTTCTTCTCTCTGTATTTGGTTTCCCAGATAGTAGCTAATGTTCCCAAGCTCTTTGATTTCAAAATTTTCTTTCAGCTTGTGAACTATCTGATTGTAATCCCCTTCTTGTTCAAAACAGGTTATAATGTCATCAACATAGATAAGGATGTATATCCATATGTCTCCTTGATTCTTGGAATAGAGACAGGGGTCTGCTTTACTTCTTGAGAATCCCTCTCTAGTAAGCACTTTGTTCACTTCTCATTCCACATTCTTGCAGATTTGTTAAGACCGTAGATGCTCTTCTGAAGTTTTTTTTTTTTTTATATATATATATATATTTTTTTTCCAAAATAGTAATTTTATTGACAGCAATATACAGATGACAGTACAGAGCCAACTTAGAGGTAAATAAGGTATATAGTAACAATAAGACAAAATAAATCACCAATAATGAATACAGAGCAACTAATAGGTACATTGTCTAAGTGTGCGGGAGTTGGTAGCAATAAATTCCTATTTTGTACTATACTCTTTGGTGTGTTTCATATGAGAAGGGGACCGTGGGATGTTGCGGGCGAACGGGCCACGCCATGTGTTTCTTATTTGTGACTATCATTACCACGTTCTTGTTGTAATTAGCAGGGAGTACCATCCTGGTGGCGTATGATGGGGGAGAGTTTGTGGCCCGGTGCTTATGCTTGTGCGCGTGGCCTGCACGCGTACTTGTTATAGGTCTGTATTGTCGTCTGTGGAAGATGTTGCATAAAGAAGGCAGGTGGGTGAGGGAAGTAGGGTTATGGCAGAGGGAAAGGAGAGTCTGAAGGGGGGATTTGGGGTAAGAGTGTGGGGGAGGAGAATAGGTTGCCTGTATATGAAAGTTTACGGGCTGTAAATGAGTATGGGGTTGATGGGTGTGTGTGTAACGTATGTGTGTACTTTTATCAATAACAGAAACTCCGCACACTTAAATGTCATCTTATGGTGAAGTGTGAGAAAAGGCCGTAGGTAGTGCTTTTGTGTAGGATTCGGGTAGGCAGTTAGGGGTTTATGCACTGGGACTCGTTCGGACTAGGGGCAGGGTGGGTGCAATGCAAGCTTGTATTCGGAGGACAATTGAAACTCGATCCAGCCAGCCCAAAGGGTGTAAAATCTATGTGGTGTATTCCGGGAGATAGAGATGAGACTTCTGAAGTTTACTCACAAGTTTGTCTCCTTGCTCAAACCCTGGTGGTTGCTCCATGTAGAGATCTTCCTTAATGTCTCCATATAGGAAGGCAGTTTTAACATCTAGGTGTTTGACTTGCATGCCCTGGTTGTACAGAAGTTGATCAAGAGATCGACTGTTCTACAACCAGCCTGCCCAAAGATGCATCAAAATTTGCCCGGTGCCTGCTGAACCGGACAAACTTTGATCCATCTATAGCCAGCTTAATTCTGGTGACAGTCTTTACACCTTTGTTCCCTTGCCCCCTACTGGTTGATGTTATTTACTATGGTGTGTAGCCCCCCTATAGTGAATAGGTGCTTTAGTGATAGATTTTTGCTAGGAGATGCAAATTTAGTAAGACCTGACTGTTGTGCAGGCCTGAGTGTTTTGATCTGGGCAGGGAGTGGCCCAGGGAGAGCTGGAGACTGCAGGAAGGAACAGGAACAGGTTACTCCTCCCCTTTGGGTCCAGAAGGTTCTGGAAAAAGGGGATGGAACAGGAGGTGGGACTTTCTGAGGTATGTTAAGGAGGCCTGACCAATCCCCAACCTGAATTGGCAGGGGGCAGGCCTCCTTATATACTGTGGTCTGCCCAGCTGGGAGGAGGAGAGTGTCAGGTGGAAGAGTGGAGATGTAGCAGGAGTTGCTGAGGCCTCACCTGGAAGCCCCCAGTCTGGGGGGGGGGTGACCTTGAGGCCTGGTGGCACGGGTGCAGCCAGGAGTGGAGAGAGATCCTGGAGCAGCACAAGGGAGCAGGAGAGCAACAGAGAGGCTACAGGAAAGGCTCTTTGAAAGATCCAACAGTGTCGGTGAGTGACAGACCCGGGAGGAGACAGTGGACAGTCTGTGGAAGGTGGAGGAGCCAGTCAGGGGAGCGGTGTCACTGGACAGTGAGGTAGGCCAGAGTGGCCTGGAAGAGGATGGGCTGGGAGCAGTAGTCCATTGGGACCCGGCTAGCACAGTTGTACTTAGCTACACTTTAAGGGCCCGTGGCCTTACACTATGAGGGCCCAGGCCCTTGCCTGTAACGGGTGGTCCGGAGGTCCTGCTGAAAAAGAAGAGCAGGCCTTACCATGTGCTAGCTAGTGTGGAGGAAGATGTAATGGAGGCTTTATAAATTTCCCTTCAGGTCTAACAGTGAAGGAGCAAGTGTCCTGCAGGAAAGAAGTGAAGGAGTGTAACGGTCAGCAAGTGTCAGTGCTCGAGGAGGAAGGATGGTATATACAGCGGTGTATATAGCATGGTCTTGTATCGTTGATTTTTGGGCATCCCACAGTCCTCCCTACCCTATCCAAGTTTATTCCCTCAATAAAACAACAAAAACAAAGTACCGACCTGTACAGTGACTCTGGATGCAAGGAAAAATGTGTGATTGAGGGCAGAGTGACAGGTGAACCATATCTGCCAGCCACCCCTAAGGGCTACAGGTGGAAGGAAGGAGGTCTCACTGTCCTTGCTGGAATGCTTTAGCTAACAATGACACTCTCTGATCAAGGAGACAGAAGTAGAAACCCTACTATTTTAAACCTCAAGAATGGAGTACCTGGGAAATACAAGACAACAGCAGTATTCCAGTATCAGTCCTAAATCTGAATACTGGGGAGGATTAGTCCTTTAAAATAATAATTGGTAAACCCAAAAATATTTCAAAATCTTCTACAAAAGCAGATTAAAAGAAAATTATTTCTTGCCATCATAATCTTTCAGTCGCATCTTTTATTAATTGCATGAAATTTCACTGAATGCTTTGTTCGTGGGTGATGCTTTGTTGTAATGTTTTTGTGTGTTGTGTTACCTAGTTTTACTCTTTGAATGGTGTGCACATGTTTTAAGAAGCAGCAAATAATTGGCAAGTCAGATGAGGAGCAGCAATTATACTGAGCTGGAGAAGAATAGACCCACACTGACCTGACGGAGTTACCTGCCACAGAATTCCGGAGATGGTTTGTGCTGCCTGCGCACAATATGTACTCAGAGTGTGTAATCATAGCACTTATGTTCTTTTATTTACCGTGGAACCCCCAGGTCTGAGTGGGTGCCAGAAACTGTGTTTAAAAGAAAGTAAACATGTTTATTGGCTGCTTTGTTTCTTGAGGAACAAGGGTAGGAAGTGAATGCCAACCCCAACACTTATGGATTCCAAAATGTAAACAGGAAAGGGCTGCTCGGGTCCCAGGTTTTTTTTAAGCAATATATTAACATGTTAATGCTTGAGCAACATAGATTTTAGAAATAGCAAGTTGTGATGTTAAAACCTGCCTATGGCAAGACCTTTTTTGTTTTGTTAAAGAACAATACAAATTTACCTGAGCACAAGTAGATCTCCAACCAAGGCTTCCACGGGTGTCTCCAGTGCAGAGATTTACATCTGCTTTCTCCATGTCAGGTAGGATAAATTAGCTTTTTTTCAGCGAAGCTTCCTTTATTACCAGTGGAGCGCTAAACCCACCCTGAAGCAGCCGGGAGAACCGGTACAGTATAGCTGGACTGGGACAGTCTATAGGTTCATGGCTGGGGACCATGGAGTAGCTTGCAGAACAGGTATAGCTAGACTGGAACAGTCTATAGGTTCACGGCCGGGGACCATGGAGTAGCTTGCAGAACAGGTATAGCTGGACTGCAATAGTCTATGGATTCATGGCCGGGGACCATGAAGCAGCTTGCAGAAGAGTTATAGCTAGACTTGAACAGTCTATTAGATTAGATTAGATTAGATTAGATTCAACTTTATTGTCATTACACATGTACAAGTACAATGCAACGAAATGCAGTTTAGGTCTAACCAGAAGTGCAATAGTAACAAAAGCAGGATATACAGTTTTGCGTAAATATAGGTAAATGGATATGTACCTTAGCAAAAATTAAGAGAATGGATATTTACAATGATGTGGTGAGCTATAAACAGAACGAACAAATAGTGCAACAGTAGTGCAATAGATATACTGCAAAATAGATGATAAATTATAGACAGAAGTAAATGGTAGTGCAAGTTATTACATGTTTATAAGGTGCAGTAGTGACTGTAAGTGTAAAGTTTGTTGTGCAAATGAGCAGTTGATGAATTAGTCCCATAAAGTTATGTACAGTAGTGTAAATGACATCCGGGGGGGGGGGGGCAATGTATGTGCAGTTGTGGGGTTCAGAGGGATCAGCGGGGTGCAGAGTTCAATAAAGAGACAGCTCTGGGGAAAAAGCTGTTCTTCAGTCTATTAGTCCTAGTTTTGAGGCACCTGAAGCGCCTCCCGGAGGGCAAGAGAGAAAACAGTCTGTGGGCAGGATGAGAGGAGTGCTTGTAGATGTTGCGAGCTTGACGCAGGCAGCGTTTCCTCTGGACGTCCTCCACGGCTGGAAGGGTAATCCCTGTGATGCGCTGTGGGTACACAGTTGGGGACCATGAAGTAGCTTGCAGAACAGGTATAGCTAGACTGGAACAGTCTATGGGTTCATGGCTAGGGACCATAAAGTAGCTTATAGCACAGGTATAGCTAGACTGGAACAGTCCATAGGTTCACGGCTGGGGACCATGAAGTAGCTTGCAGAACAGGTGTAGCTAGACCAGAATAGTCTATGGATTTATGGCTGGGGACCATGAAGCAACCGACAGAACAGGTATAGCTGGACTGGGACAGTCTATAGGTTCAAGGCTGGGGACCATGAAGTAGCTTGCAGAACAGGTAGAGCTAGACTGGAACAGTCTATGGATTCATGGCTGGGGAACATGAAGTAGCTTGCAGAACAGGTATAGCTAAACTGGAACAGTCTATAGGTTCATGGCTGGGGATCATGGAGTAGCTTGCAGAACAGGTATAGCTGGACTGCAACAGTCTATGGATTCATGGCTGGGGACCATGAAGTAGCTAGCAGAACAGGTAGTTAGCCTACAACAGTCTATGGATTAATGGCTGGGGACCATGAAGCAGATTGCAGAACAGCTATAGTTAGACTTGAACAGTCTATGGGTTCATAACTGGAGACCATGAAGTATAGTCTATAGGTTCATGGCTGGGGACCATAAAACAGCTGTAAGGTGCAGTAAAGAAAGGAGGCTCCACTCACAAAATCCTGGAATGGGATTAGTTCATAGGTGAAGCCTCTTGTAAAGTAATCCAGCCTCCAGTCCCAGTGGTGCCAGGGGCAAGCAGCCTCCTCCTCCTCTCAGCTCACTGATCCATTCTCTCAGAAGGGAGAAAGACAATCTCCTCAGGGCTCCAGGTTATTTACCAGCATCCCAGCCACCAACTGGGCACACCTCCCTGGGGATTTGCTAGGCCCTGCTCAATATTCTGGCTGGTCATTTGAACTCTCCCTCCATAAACTCCAGAAAAGTCTTCTAGAGGCATGGGGAAGCAATCATTCTCCCAGCCTATAAAGCCCTCAACAAACCAGGTAAGCAATTGCTTCTCCCCTGATTACAGCAAGAGCCAAAACTAAATTTACCTAGCAGCCTATCTAGGAAGGTGTTACACCAGTCAAAGATAATATCTACATACTGCCCTAGCAAATCCACTAGAGGGCAAATACAGAGATATCGGCCTAGAAGAATAGATAACAGGGTGATAGCTACAAAAACATGATGTTTGTAATCCGGCGCAACTATGCACTAGGCCCCTGCCCAATATGGATAGGGAATGAAGAATGTACTTAATAATGAATGGCTGTCTCAGCTGCTCTGTGATGACTCCTGGGGAAGTGTGAAGAAAGTGCCAACTGTTGCACATAAGCGCTTGAGAGAGCTATAGAATCATGAACAAGGTGTAGAACTCAAAGTTAATAGCAAGTGGTTTATTTTAAAGAAGACATAACACCTTGAATAAAAAACATAGGCATGAGCATATATAAGCATATATTTAGAATTTAAAAAAAAATATATAAAAAAATAGTCAATGTAAATTGATCACTATAAAATCACAGCTGAACGCTTGATTATGTTGAATGCAAAAATTTTGGAAACAATTGTGATGAGGGACTTGTGGGGTCTACACATGAATGGCCCAAAATGAAAGGCTGGGAAATGGACTTGCATGTGTGTATGGTGACCACGAGTCAAGGAAACTGTTAGGAAGCACCTTGCTGGAATGGCACAGCTGTGAGGTTACAACCAGAAATGCCGTGCGATGGTGTGGTGATCCGTTCGTTCCTGGCTGAGCAATGAGCGCTGTGCGGCTGAGCGGCTAGTGTGGCTGTGCGGCTGGAACCAGCTGGTCTCGTGGCACACAATCAAGCGTTCAGCTGCGATTTTATAGTGATCAATTTACATATTTTTTTTTATATTTTTTATTTTTTAGATTCTAAATATATGCTTATATATGCTCATGCCTATGGTTTTTATTCAAGGTGTTATGTCTGTTTTAGAATAAACCACTTGCTATTAACTTTGAGTTCTACACCTTGTTCATGATTCTATAGCTCTCTCAAGCGCTTATGTGCAACAGTTGGCACTAGCTACAAAAACATGCATAACAAAATCAGAAGAGCATAGTTGAATTATAATGATCATGGAAAAATAGTAACAGAATGACACCCAGAAAATAGCACACGAGAAAAGGCACCGTACAGTGTCCACACATACAGAATAAAAACAGATACTGAAAAATAAAAATCAAAGTGATACTGTGCAGTGGCCAGGGGCAGACTGACAACTCATGGGGCAATAGGAGATCATGGGGGCCCCTGTGTCACTCAAACCACACCCATACCCATGCAAAGCACCACCTACATATTGCAGCTCAGCTGCACAGAGGAAGAATTTAAATATCTACCTGCATGGAAGTTCCCAGCTTCATTCCATAGAAGCCGCTGGGCACTTCCAGGTTTAAAGGTGGCTGCCATCTTTATGACGCAAGCGGGGGCATTTTATGAAAGCAGTGGGCCTGTGTGCGAGATCATAATTTGGGCCCTAGTATCGGGATTAAGAAGTGCAAAGTGTACAGCACGTTGTGGCACGTCGCTGCAAACATTGGGTGTGGTTTTTCGGGGCTATAGGTAGAGCCTACTGGTTACACAGTACAGTAAAGATGACCTGTGATTGACAGGTTAATTGCCGATCAGCTCCCACTCAGCTTCTTTCTGACAGTGTTGCCAACCCCCCAAAACTTTTTTTTTCTCACAAAACATGGAAAAACTACGGACAGCATATTTGTTTTTGAGAAACTGAAATATGCCTATTATAAACTAAGAGAGGAAGAGGGGGTGGAGGGAGAGAGACAGAAGGGGGAGAAGGAAGAGAGAAGGAGGAGGAGAGATAGGAATAAGGAGGGAAAGAGGGAGATGGGAAAGTAGGAGAGACATAGAGAAAGGGGAGAGAGGGAGGAGGGAGATGGGGGGTGAGCGAGAGGGAGGGGGTGAGAGAGGAAGGGTGAGAAAGAGAGGGGTGAGAGGAAGAGGAGGAGTGAGGGACAGAGGGAAGTGAGAGAGAGAAAAGGGGGGGGGCGTGTGGAGAGGAGAGGCCTTCCCCTCCCTACTATGCTAAGACACAGGCTGGAGGGACGTAACACAGCCTGTAATTGGCTGAAATCCGCCCACACCGTGTTATTGCCAAAAAATAATAAAGATTTGATTTCAAATATATATTTGTATAATGATTTAAAACAGTTTATTGACATTATTTATTTATTTTTACTCTGTATACCAAAGGCTGTTCTTTTAGCACATGACCAGCACCAGAGTACTAGAAGCTCCTCCTGCTTATGTTTCCCTGCAGACAGGCTGGGAAAGAGCTTGGTCATGTGACAGCTGTATATCGATTAGGAAAAGGGTACTTAGATTTTTTTTTTATAATTTATTATTGAATTTTTGAAAGAAGAAAACTAGACAAGCAATGCAACCATTTGAGATGGTAGTATAGGGTTACAATTGTACAATGAAACAAGGTATAGCAATAATAATAATTGGCAGTGTTTTGTTTAAATAAAATAATTACAGTGCCATCATCCACATACAAAAATAGAATAGACAATGTAAATTAAAAAGTGGCAAAATAACAAAACTCTATAAATAAAAAATGCCAATACTTACTTGTCCTGCAGCCTAATCCTTGGATATTTGATCTTCTGCAGAGCTGCGGCCTTCAGCATAATCTTTTAATCCAACACAATTTAAGGTGTGTCGGATGCCTGGTCCCTGATGTGTGCATGTGGTTCCACCTGCCAGCTCCCACATAACAAACTAACAACCAGGATACAATAGTAATGCAGGGGCCATAGGTGTGCACAGCCTATTGCATAAGGGTGTGCACCCCGAAACTCAAACACGAACCTGCGTGTGGGCATGTGTGTGTGTGAGTGTGTGTGTATATATATATATATATATATATATATATATATATATATATATACAGTATCTCACAAAAGTGAGTACACCCCTCACAAAGTGAGTACTTTATTCTAGCTAGTCTCCTCAAAATAACTCAAAGCACAGACATTAATGTCTAAACCGCTGGCAACAAAAGTGAGTACACCCCTAAGTGTAAATGTCCAAATTGGGCCAAAAGTGTCAATATTTTGTTTGCCCACCATTATTTAGCATTGCCTTAACCTTCTTAGGCATGGAGTTCACCAGAGCTTCACAGGTTACCACTGGAGTCCTCTTCCACTCCTCCATGACGACATCACGGAGCTGGTGGTTGTTAGAGACCTTGCACTCCTCCATCTTCTATTTGAGGATGCCCCACAGATGCTCAATAGGGTTTAGGTCTGGAGACATGCTTGGCCAGTCCATCACCTTTACCTGCAGTTTCTTTAGCAAGGCATTGGTTGTCTTGGAGGTGTGTTTGGGGTCGTTATCATGTTGGAATACTGCTCTGTGGCCCAATCTTCAAAGGGAGAGGATCATGCTCTGCTTCAGTATATCACAGTACATGTTGGCATTCATGGTTCCCTCGATGAACTGTTGTTCCCGAGTCCCGAGTGCCAGCAGCACTCATGCAGCCCTGGACCATGACACGCCCACCATCATGCTTGACTGTAGGCAAGACACACTTGTCTCTGTACTCCTCACCCCACACGCTTGACACCATCTCAATCAAATAAGTTTATCTTGGTCTCATCAGACCATAGGACATGGTTCCAGTAATCCATGTTCTTAGTCTGCTTGTCTTCAGCAAACTGTTTGCAGGCTTTCTTGTGCATCATCTTTAGAAGAGGCTTCCTTCTGGGACGACAGCCATGCAGACCAATTTGATGCAATGTGTGGCGTATGGTCTTAGCACTGACAGGCTGACCCCCCCCACCCCTTCAACCTCTGCAGCAATGCTGGCAGCACTCATAAGTCTATTTCCCAAAGACAACCTCTGGATAAGACACTGAGCACATGCACTCAACTTCTTTGGTCGACCATGGCGAGGCCTGTTCTGAGCAGAACCTGTCCTGTTAAACCGCTGTATGGTCTTGGCCACCGTGCTGCAGCTCAGTTTCAGGGTCTTGGCAATCTTCTTATAGCTTAGGCCATCTTTATGTAGAGCAACAATTCTTTTTTTAAGATCCTCAGAGAGTTCTTTGCCATGAGGTGCCATGTTTAACTTCCAGTGACCAGTGTGAAAGAGTTAGAGCGATAACGCCAAATTTAACACACCTGCTCCCCATTCACAGCTGAGACCTTGTAACACTAACAAGTCACATGATATTGGGGAGGGAAAATGGCTAATTGGGCTCAATTTAAACATTTTCACTTGAGGGTGTACTCACTTTTGTTGCCAATGGTTTAGACGTTAATTGCTGTGTGCTGAGTTATTTTGAGGGGACAGCAAATTTACACTGTTATACAAGCTTTACACTACTATTTTACAATGTAGCAAAGTGTCATTTCTTCAGTGTTGTCGCATGTAAAGATAGAATAAAATATTTACGAAAATGTGAGATACTGTGTGTGTATATATATATATATATATATATATATATATATATATATATATATATATACATACACACACATACAGGCTTACCCCACTTTTAAGTACACAGTGGGACCAGAAAATGTATGTAAAAACGAAAATGTACTTAAAGTGAAGCAATACCTTTTTTTACTTCTCAATGCATATAAATACACTAGCTCTATGGGAAATCGTGATCAGCTTGAGGAGGCACTACCTAGGCAAGCTGGCCGACCCCTGTCACTTATGGCTTAGGAGCAGTGTCATGTCAAGCTGCCCAAGATTTCCCATAGAAAGCAATGTTGAATTTTAAATACTGGGAGAAGTGCCATGTCAAGCTGACCAAGATTTGTGTAAAGTAAGTCTACGTAAAGCAGAGTATGCCTTGTACACATATACAGACACACACTCTCTTTTAGAGAAATGTAAACAAACATATTGAAATGCATAAAACCATTTTTTTATGTTTTAATACATTTTACATCTTATGGCAGAGCCAGTAAGAGGGAGAGGGTGGTGGAGAAAGGGGGGGGGGG
>BLSH010137593.1:613040-629052 GCA_018402905.1 Glandirana rugosa
AAACCCGGTAAAATTCTGTAAAACGGTTCCGTGGGGACGTCTTTAGACTTCCGTAGGGTCTCACGGACCCGTAGGACCAACTTTTCCGACTTGATCCAGTGTTTAACATCCCGTGGATGTAGTATACCAGTTTTACAAGAACTGTTAACTGGAAGTGTAGATATATACGAACGACCTGTAAGGTAAAGTTTTTGGTGTCCGTAATTGCACCTTGACCAGGGGGAAACGTCGATTTTGTAGGTGGTGGGAAAGATCTTCCGAAAGGTGTTCTGAAACTTCTAGCTGCAAAGGGGGACCAGTTCCACGTTAATGCCTGTGGTTTTTGAAATGGAATGTCCAGCAAGCATATATAGATGTGAAGGTCAATTGTCAAGAACATTTTGACCATATGATGTAGGTGCCCTACAATTTGTGACCTAGTTCAGCCTTTTCAACCAGGATGCCCAGGCACTCTGGGATGCCTTCAGATTTCTGCAGGGGTGCCTTGGCAAAATGTCTTAAAATGGCCCAAAATGTATGCAAGCTAGCAAGTACACAACACCTGCCTTTTAGTTGCACAAAGCCACAGGTTTTCATTGTGCACCATTACAACCTTTCAGCTGTCAGCATCACAACAATCAATTACATCATCAGTTGATAAGGAGGACATCAGGTGCCTACATCGAATCCTTGTTTGCACCTACCCTGCTCCTCTCTATCAGCACTGGGGTCACATTAGCTGAGTGAGGGAAAGAAAGTGTGAGGAGAACCAAGCTTGTTTGACTTCAAACAAGCAATCACAAAAGTAGACACTATTGTAGCCAGATTCTTGACTAGAGACAGAGAGCGATTCAGGAAGCTGTGATGCAGTGCTCTCTGTGCTCCCATTCAGCTGAATGGGTTAACATTACCTCACCTCCGCCCATCAGGGGGCACTGACAAGCAGAAGGTTGGTAAGACTGATTCATGAGAGGTGTACTTTGGGAAAGAAACTGTACAATGACAGTTAATGGACTACTGGACTACAATTCCCAAGAACAGCCAGGTATAAGAAGAAGAAAAAGTTTTACTTTCCTGGGCTGAATACTAGCCAACTTCCCCTTTGCTATGAAGAAACAGAGGTGTGCACATCATTCCTCTTGTGTACACATGAACCCGATACAAGCCTGTGGCCGAGACAGAACCTAGAGCACTTTTAACCTGTGTGCTGATGACCGGAGTTGCTCCAGGCTGATCCAGAAGTGAGCTGACCACTGTTGCTGTATCACTGGCTGCGGGCATCGCTGCCATTGAGCTATTATTGCTAGTAGAGACTGAGTACTTAGAGAATGGCCATCTCAATAGCAGCCTTACCAACTGCAAGCAAACTGTACTTAAGTGCACTCTGTAAAACGGGGCCCCAACACTAGCCGGTTGAAGAACTAGCACTAAGGACTACTAACCCAAATAGCTTCCTCACTGATACTGTGCCTATTGTCCATAGTAAAAGGTACCTTTCTAGGTAGCCTTATATTTCACTATAGTAATTTATACACAAAGTGAACTCTAAAGTGGATGTAGCCTACTGTTACAGAGGAGTTACCGCAGTATTGATTATAATTTGCGGTACTGTTTTCTAATGCTCTTGTTAATTGCAGATTCTGTGGATTACTGGGTTTGCTCTAATTTAGCTGTATAGAACTCCATTCCATGCTGCTATAGCCTAATGAAGATAGTGTCTAGTCACTAAGATTGACTTAAAGTGGATGTAAACCCGCCACCTACCCAGTATAAACTAATGACACAGTGCTATTGTATATATACATGCAAGCCTCCTGCATCTATCCCTACCTTTCAAATGTGCTTCCTGTAAGCACTAGCGGCTCTGCAAAACTCTGAAATCAGTGGGTGTCTGTGTTTGCTGGAGTTTGGTGGGTGGAGTTGTGATGTCACAAGCCTCCCCATCCACCTCTATACTGAGACATTGAGGGGGGAGGGGGAGTGTAAAACTTTCTCTGCTGCGTGAAGGAGATAAGCAAATTGCTTGTCACTCACAGAGCAAGGGGCAGATCGACTGTGTATTTCCCTGTTAGTCAGACTTTCTCTTCCTGAAAAAAGATAAGCTCATTACTCACAGTTGGATTAACTCTTTGTGGCAAGACTGGGCACAGATGATATGACATGCTATAATCTACCAGGCAGAATTATTAATTACATTTTTTTTTCGGGTGTACATCCACTTTAATTCTTCACTTTCTCATCTATGTACATACTGCTAATTTACTTCAACCTGCAACAATATATTGGATTAGTTTACCACTAACCAGCCTGGCATTTGCTTTTTTTTTATACCGAGCCTCCGTTGTGTGCAGGGTATCTACAGTATATTTGTGTTCCCCTATAGCAGTGCTGTATTCTATTTCTTTAACCTGGTGTGTCAGAGGGGCTAAAGGTGTCATAAGAGTCGAGGCAAAAGAGCAGAGAACCCATTCTAGCAGGCAGCTATTGCTTGGGTAACGCTACACTATGAACTCATATTTACTTCAATTATCCTCATGTATCATGAAGCACTGAACCCACATTGTTCCATTTGGCCATATGGACACAAGAAGGAACTTCAACCCTGTATTATTTGCCCCTTCCCTTCTGCGCCTCCATATTTAGAAATCCTGCACATGCGCAGATGTGTCACAGGACTCTATCTTCGACACTTGGCCCCTAACAGAGACCTGTGGCATGTATATGCATGATTTCAGCACATGCACATGCACACAGATGCCATAGGGTTCCAGTATATGGGACCTTCCAAAGACCTGCAGCATCTGTGCGCATGCGCTGGGATCAGCTGAGATGCACTGCCATGCTGCAGGTCTCTGCCAGGCCCCAAATACCTGACAGAGAGCACTTTCATGCCTGCACATGTGTTTATGGGCACACATGCACCCTTGTGTAAGACATTGCCTACTGGGATGTGACATGGCAATTGCAGGAAACAGTGGGGGAATCCCAACAAGAAATCAGAAAGTGCTGCAGTGCAAATGGGGAAGAAATAGAAGAAGAAAAGTCCTTGTAATGGTCCATTTTAAGAGAAATACCCAATATTTCTCAGGTATGGAGTGGCATATGACTCATTTCTCACACCATTTCCTCTATGTAGCACTGGGGAAGAGTCCTCAGCTCTGTGTAAGCTCAAGCCAGAAACTTGGAGCTCAAACAGGGCTTCTTCTCTGTACTCCAACAGAAAATGGAGCAGCAGGGGGTGAAGGGAAGTTAAAGCCTTGGGAAACCTTAAAAGTATCTCTTGCAGTGGGGCTTCTCCTGCATTGCAAGGGTTAAATGTGCTTAGTCTAGGGGAGAGGAGAAACACTTTAACTTATCTGATCCTCCACTCCCCTGGCAGATGGCACTCCCCTTTGCTCCTGTAGTGGACTGTCCCTCAGTGTCATCACATAATATGGACCCTGCATTGGAATGACATCAGAACCTTAGACCATCACAGCATGGGGGAGAAGATACTGTGGGAACTGGTCTAGCAGCACAGAGGAGCTGAGGATTGGGCAAATAGATCTTCTTTTCTGTGACCCTTAGTCTTAAATTAACAACTCTTGCAGTGCTGGTGCAGCCCCAATGCAAGGTATCATTTTTAAGTTTCCCAGAGTTGGGCTTTAAGTATAAGCAGCTGGGGTGGCCAGCACTTAAGTAAACCCATTTATTTGCCCTTCATAAGCAAATCTTATGCTTAATTTTAATAGGCAAAATACTCAATTTGTTTTAGATGTGAATTTCTATTTGTTAAAACTCTAAACTGTTCTGATGAATTTAATTTAACAAGTAGACGTACCCCCTAAGCTGTCAGAAGTAACCCCTAAGGTACTCGTAACTCGATTGAAAACTACTACTGTCGATGATAATATTAAGAAAAATGTAGAAATAAATTTTATAAGATTAAAAAAGCAGCTTTATGTATTCACTTGCTGAATGCTTGTCAAAATAAAGCTGGATATAAAGATAATTCTGCAGTAAAAAGCTGTTTATTACAGAGATATGAGCCGCTGAACTGTAAAAAAGTAAAAATCTAATACAGGTATGAAGCTAGCAGACTATATAACCTTTGGCAATCTAAAGTGTTTAATTATACAGCATCAATGTCTGCTAACAGGGAAAATAGCTTGCAGGAGGACTGGCCTATTCACAATCAGAAGGATTATGGGAATAAAGCTTTGAATATAGCAAGTACAATTTTACAGCATCTTTGTCCACAGTTCTTTATTTCTCATAGTTTCAAGATTCTTCCCAGTAAGTTTCTGTACAGGGAAATGTGACTGGTTTTCAGTAAGTATCAAATGTATTATAAATATCTATTATTTCCAGTCTATTAAAGTAGAACCATCTGTATGAAAAATATTTAGGCTGCGAAAGCACTGCGTATCATACGAAATCAGCATTTTTAAAATAAAATACTTCATTTCACTTTTTTATTCTTTTGTTGTATCTTTTATCTGATTTCCTGCAGCCTCTTTGCAGTCTACCTGCACTCCAGTGATAGCTATATGGCATTTTTCAGGATACGTTTCCCGATGGTGACACCAATGGATGACATCTTTGTAATGTGTTTTGAAATGGCCACTTGTGACAAGCTGAGAATACAGAGAGAGGGTCGGTATTACCCTATATTAGGAAGTGCCTGTACAAAGACTTTCTTGGCAGGATCACCAGGTATTGTTTAAAGGAGAAGTAGGGCCAACGTTTTCTTGGCCCTAACTTTCCTGGGGGTCACAAGACTGCACTTCGCTCTGCACTCCTGTGACCCATATTCTGCTGACAGTGGGCTAAAGTCTGCTTTCGGGTGACGTCACTCAACTGGTCTAGGCTCTGGAGAGGTCATAACTATAATGTTGGGATCCACCCAGATGCCTGGACCAGCAGCTGGCTCAGCCTCTCGGCAAGCCCCTGAGAGCCTGAGCTAGCCGCTTCTGCCCCCTGCACAGCCCGGCGCTCCAGGGAGCGCTGGAGGGGCAGAGCAGAGAGCCGGTGATTGACAGTCATTGGCTCTCTGCTCACTGAAGATGAAAAACTGAGCGATCAGCAGTCTTTGATCGCTCATTTCTTTGTTTAGACGTGGCAAGGGACAGATACAGCATCGGGTCACCAATACCTAGGTGAGTATGATTTTCTTTTTTTTAAAGGAGTTGTAAAGTCTCAAGGTTTTTCACCTTAATGCATTATGCATTAAGGTGAAAAACCTTGTGATGCAGCTGCCCCCAAGAGCCCCTCTTTTTCTTATCTGAATCTGATTGTTCCAACGAAGAGCACAAGCCCAGCAGCTCCAGTCACTGTCTTGGGTTCTCATTGGATAGATTGATAGCAGCAGGAGCCATTGGCTCCTGCTGCTGTCAATCAAATCCAGTGACACGGGAGCCGGGTGGTGGGGCCAAGTCTTGCTGTCTGTGTCAATGGACATGAAAAACGGCTCTCCGTGGGGGCACTCTATAAGGAGGAGGAGCCAGGTGCACCTCCCGGGGACCCCAGAAAAGGAGGATCGGGGCCGCTCTGTGCAAAACCCTTGCACAGAGCAGGTAAGTATGGTGTATTTGTTATTTGAAAAACAAAACAAAAACAACCTTTACAATCACTTTAATGCTGCACTTCTTTAACCCCTTCTGACTGCCGCCTACTTGCCCTTTAATGTCAGGAGGCAGAGGCAGACATTCCAATCATGTGAGGGCTGTGATTGGCAGTCACAGCGGTCACATGATCGGAAAGCTCCTGATCGAAGGCATGCATCGGGAGCTTTCTGGTACCTGCTGGTAACTGTGCCGGGGTCACGCAGGGAGCATGCTGAAATATGTTTACATATTTAAAGTCTATGCACGGTGAGGCCACATATATGCGTAACTTTGGCAGCAACTGGTTAATGAAAGCTGCAGTTTTAAAAATAATAAACTTTTTGAAATGACGCTAACGTGTTAAAATGCATCAAAACACAATAAGAATATACTGTAGCTTACCAGTCTATAAAAGTGATGGCTGCATTCGTTTTCTTTTTTTTTTCAGTCCTTCATTTATTTTTACCTGGTGATCCTGACCGCACCAGACTTCCTATCTTGGGGTGACAACACTCGCTCACCGTATCGTATCAATGGAGAAGCAGCATTATCAGCCCAATACAGTGAGTTATGACCACAGAATATGACCTCTTCTTATCTCTATAACATGGGAGGAGGTGTTCTGTAGTTTGAGAACTTGAACAGGACAGGGCTGATAACACTGCTTTAGATTTCAGTGCAACACAGCCTGAGAACCTAGGAAGCTGCCAACATCTAAGCAGCTGCAGCAGCTCAAGGGTGATAACACTGCAATAGTTTGACAGCAGAAGGTGGAGGGTTGTCAACCAATCAGAGAAAATGCCTGTCCAATGGTCCTATTAGCAGGATCATCAGGTACTTATAACATGTCCCAGGGGGTAAAAACCTACAGCATGGTCTAATTGGACTGGGCAGCCTTCATCACATTATGCGATTTTATAGTTTTAACCAGAGTTTTACTTGCAGGCTAGACTTCCTAATGGTTATTTTCTTCGACAAAGCCTTTAACAATGTTAAACTGTAATGAAAAAGAAAACTCTGCATGTTTTCTCTGCAAATTCTCAATCGAAGTTATTTGCCAGCAGTAGATTTGGCTCGGGACAACTCAGAGGCAGGTTCTGTGCCAGAAAATAAAAAATTAATTTGTGCGGCTGTAGAGAGGAGGAAGCTGTGAAGACATGCGGTTTGATGGCAATCTGACGTTGCTTGCGCACATTCCGCCGAGTATTGCGTTCCAGAGAACAAGGTGAGAGCGGTGACAGTAACAGGAGGCCTGCCTCACACGTGCAATGTATTTACTGCACGTAGCTGCCTGATTGTTCATTATTGAGTCTGTCAGCTAGTACGTCTCATGCATTGATGAGAAACATTAAGCACAGATGTAAGAACATTATTAAAGCAGCTGGTGTGCTGTTATCAAATCCTATTATCGCTGAATGTTAAGGGAACTGTATTAAAAAAACACTAATATTATGTTTACATGTAGAGGAAACAAAGCAACATATTAGAATAGATCTGTCTGGTTTCAAATGCTTTATTTGTCAATCAGTATGATGCAAGTTGTGCACTTTTCTAATGTTTTGTTTTTCCTTTTTTCCCAGAAATATTTAAATTGCTCTATCCCAGTTGGAAATAAAGGTAAACTGTGGGTTTTTGTTGTTTCAGATTTTGTAATACACATTTATTATGCGACTAAGGATAGGATTCCCAGAGCACTATGAGTTAGTCAAAGAGACAGCATAGTAGCGGGTTGTAGATATATAGATAAGCACTGTATGTGAAAGTACAATAAGACTCCCCCTGCTTGCTCAAATACAGAATACAGGAAACCCCGTGCAATATTTTATATTGTATGTACCTGGCTAAAACAAATATTGTTTGCCCCTCTTCCCCCCTCTTCCCGAAGAAACTCCACTCTGCTGCCAACTGCCAGTTAATTTCTGGGTTTAATGTCAGCCAGTGTCATCTACTTTATGTGAGCCCAGACTGTCAAACCGGGGAGTGTGTCATTAAGCCAGCCAGCACAATATTGCAGAACACTGAGCTAACATCATAACTTCAATCCCCTGCCTACAGTATTAGCCTCTTGCCGACCAGCAATTTAACTATTATCACATCGCGGGGGAACTTCCAGTTTACAGACAAGCACCCCCCTGCTTCTCCTGCTGTGGTTGGACACAACATGAGTTTGTCAGCAGGCTTGCAGCCAATGATTTTGGCTGTGAACCTGCTGTTGGTTGTAGACAATCACAGCACAGATCTGTGTGTGTTAGTAAACACAACCCAGATCTGGCTGCTTTATGTCCCTGATTTAATTTGCCATTCAGAGCCAAAATCAGGAAGAAAAAGCAGCCAGCCAATCCGTGAGTAAAATCAGCACATATACACTTTTTGGGAACACAGTTAACCCTTTGATTGCTCTCCTAATCACCCCTGCCACCCAGCCAATGCCATTAGTACAGTGACAGTGTACTATATTACCACGGATCACTCTATTAGTGTCATTAGCAACGTCAGATAGTGTCAGTTAGTGCCAGTCCCTGATTGCCCGTCACACTATCACAGTCACACTATCACTGATTACTGCCATTACTAGTATAGCGTCTGTCCAGGTCTGTATCCTGGTCATGGTCAGAACTATACTAGTGTCCCCAATAGTAGGGTGTCCCCAAATGCAGTGTTAGCACTTACGACATGTGGTAGAATACATTTTGGCTTAAATTTATGAAGAAATTTGATTTTATTGGAGATGTTTTATAACAGAAAGTACAAAATATTGGGGTTTATTTTCAAAATTTTCAGTCATTTTTGTTTATATAATAATAATAAAAAAAAAAACAGTGGTGAGCAAAGACCACCAAAAGAAAGCTCTCTTTGTGTGAAAAAAATATATAAATTTAATTTGCGTACAGTGTTGCATGACCACGCAATTGCCAGTTAAAATGCTGAATAACAAAAAAATGCCCCAGTCGTGAAGAGGGTAAAACCTTCCGGAGGTCAGGTGGTTAAATCTCCCATCTGATGTTGAAGGAAGAAAAGATAGAGAACCCAAAGATGTCAATCAAGCGGCCAAGAGACATCAGGAGAAACAGTATGTATCAAATACATTTTCCAAAAACAGTTGTTAGAGGGGAAAGGCTAAAAAAAAGACAGGGGGTCTGACCTGCAGTGTCCATAAATATAGGATCAACATCAAAAATTTTATAAAACTTTGATTGGTTCAGGTGACAACCACATGCCTCAGTACATTGTATGACATGAACAGATATCTCCAACTAACTGATTTGATTAGCTATGTTCATTTTTTCCCTATTAATCTACATTATTGCTCACATCCATTCACCAAACAATCATACCAATTACCCCTCAGGATCCCACCAATTTTATCAGTCCATTACATACTTTGCTCAACAGTACCAAGCCATAAAGAAAGTGGGCCCTTTGAAACCCCAAAATGCTTTGGTTTTTTATCATATAAGTCTTAAATAAATTGAATCTCGATTTGTTCTGCTTTTAGCACTTTCCTCCTTGCACACCTAGTCTCTGTTTGGATTTTGGACTTCTATGTTTAATTGTATAACTTTGTTTTTAATATTTTGAGTTTTCTTTATCAAAGCTAGAGGGCTATTTATGGGAGCCCTCTTTATATTTACACGATTTCAAATGAAGCATTAAGTAAAAGATTTAGTAACAAATCTGTCTGGGAAAAGCATTAGCGGAAAAGGAAGCGTAAGCACATCTTGTTTTTTATACTCTTTGACCGTCACATCTGCCATCTTCACGTAGAACGGGGTCTACACCCTTTCTTATCTGTTAACAGGTTCACAGTACAAAAACATTGACAGTCAGTTATCACCATATGGTTGTAGCTTTTCAAGCTTTTTCGTGATAAGTGTTGAAGGGTATACCATTGTATATTGCAGATGTCTTTAAACAAAGAAGGTGTAAACCATATCAATCCCATAATAGTCTTGATTCTTCTTATGTTTGGCAGATAAACCATGGCTTCTAATTTGGAATACTGTACAACACTGTATCATTTCAGAAATAATCTCAGTGACCATTAGAAGAACAAAGTGGCGCCATATTTCCATAGCCACGGTGGTGCTATATTACAAATGTAGCCAACTTACAATGAGAGGAAAGGGAATAGTGGATCTGAACTCAAAAAGTAAATCATAGGGAACATCTAGAAATGGTCATTTTACCTAAGTTGCACCCTGACAAATCAACATTTTATCTGAAATCCCTGCTAAAAAATACCAGTGAACTCCCTGGTATGTGACGGTGCCTAGGCACTCCTGTGCCTACAGACTCATAGCTATATACCTGCTGTGTTAGACCTGAGGCACTACTGCCTCTGACTTCTAGTCTCACAAGATTTAGAGTGATATCTGGTCATGTCATTGCTGTTCCATTCACTATTTATGATAGTTAAATGCACAGGGAGACACAAAAACGTAAAACGATAAGTTAGTAATGGGGGAAACATTACCTGTAGGAAGACCACAGACAATACTGATAAATAGTCCTTTGCCCCCTGCCTGTCTTTTTTGGGGACAGCCTCCAGAGTTCAGATACTCTAACTTTTGTTGTTCTGCAAAAAGTGCCTTATGAAAGGTAGGGGTGTGGCGCTGGACAAGGATCTCCAACTGATACAAACAGAAGTCTCCTTAGCTTAGCCTGATGGCTAAGGTACCAAGGCAGAGCTCACTTAAACTGAGCAGAAAGAGCGCCAAGTAAATGTTTCTCAGAATCCAAAAGTATTTTTTGATTCCACAAATGAGCAAAAGTAAAAGGGCATCCAATGCGTTTCAGGGGCCAAAACAATCCCTCCTCACTGGGGCTTTAGTGCTTAAAACAGCGTCCTATGGACTCATTGTAAAGATCCTGGACAACAAAGCCAGTATAATATTCAGTATGCAAATACCTGTGTCAGTGCAGAGCAGCAATGGGCCTTATGTGTCATTATGCTTTCACTAAGAATTGCTACCTATCAGCATCAGACCTTTATTGGAAGTTTGAACCTGATAGGTGGCTGTGTAAGAACACTCTCATTAAGGACCGATGTCTCTGTAGATATCTGGAAACAATCTGGGGCTTGCCAGCAATGATGGATGTCTGATGGGTGTCTCTGGGATTAGATCACTATGTTTAGTGGACATTTCCTGACCAATCAGGTGTCTGTGGTTGGTAAAATATGAAAAAGATGAGTGCTTAAAGGTTTTAGTTGGATGTGTTGAGGAGGACTTAGTGAGCTAATATACTCATCCTGTGACAAAGCCTAAGTGATAATAGTCATGCAGACCCTCTCGTAGTAAATGAGGACCCTTCCAAACTCAGAAGGAGTTTTGTCTGTCACTGTGGTCTTGCTCAAATGCTGACTAAATAACAAGGTTCTTCCATAATTCTTTTCCCTGGGTTAGGACCAGCACTTAATTTTATTAATTTATTTAAACTGATTTGTAAGTATTATATTTCTTTATTGGTCCTTGAATTGGTCAATCATATTATACATTACCAATTGTGTTATATATGCTAAAATTGATGCTCTATTTCAGTGGTCTCCAAACTGTGGCCCGGGGGCCGGAAGTGGCCCTTTGCTTGCCTTTATCTGGCCCTTGGTGCAGTATTCCTCCAACAAATACCAATGATGGGGCACCATTCCTCCCACTGACACTAATGATGGAGCACCATTCCTCCCATTGACACCATCAAAGCACTATTTCTTGCACTGACATCATGAATTGGGCACTATCCCTCCAACTGTCACCAATGATGGGGCACGATTCCTCCCTCTAAAATCAGTAATGGGACATAATTTACTGACAATGACCCCTGGGATGTTTCTACTTCCACTGGCCACATCCTGGCCCCCTAGAACCTGAAGAACAATAAACTGGCCCTTTATTGAATAGAGCAAGGGTCTCCAAACTTTCTAAACAGATACTTAGATGTGCATCTACTCATGATCAAGTGAACTGCGATTCATGAAACGTGTCTAATTTGATCATATATTGGTACTTGTAATATCATTGATTGGAATATATTATCATGCAATTTTTACGCATTGGCTTGGCTTGACATATTATATCATTTTAACCACTTGCCGACCGCCAACCGCAGGTTGATGGCGACAAGGTGGTTCGATATCGCAAACAGCCGTCATATGATGGCGGCTGTGAGATCGTGCACTGTGAGCGCTCGCGCGCTCACTGTGTCCGGGGGGGCCAGGGAGCGGGTGCGGCGGACTCGATCTCCGCCGGCTACCCGCGATGCCCCGCCCCAGAGTGAAAGAATGGAGGTCCGTGTATGTAAACACGGATCTCCGTTCTGTGAGGGGGAAGGGCTGTGATCACAGCCTTCTTCTATATGGAAGCTGTGATCACTCCCCTTCCCCTGCTAGGGCAGCCCACACACAGTTAGAACACGTCCAGGGAACACAGTTAACCCTTAAAGCGCCCCTCCAGGTTAACCCCTTCACTGCCAATGGCATTTACACAGTAATCAGTGCATTTTTATAGCACTGATCGCTGTATGAATGCCAATGGTCCCAAAAAAGTGTCAAAATGGTCTGACATGTCCACCCCAATATCGCAGTACCGCTAAAAATCGCAGATCGCCGCCATTACCAGTAAAAAAAAAATAAAAACCCCAAAAATGAATTCTCATCATGCGTAAACGCGGCAACTTTTGCGCAAACCAAAGCGCAAAGCTCTATTTGTGGGAAAAAAAGATGCAAATTTTGTTTGGGTACACAGTCGCACGACCGTCCAATTGTCAGTTAAAGCGACGCAGTGCTGAATTGCAAAAAGTGCTCTGGTCCTAAAGTGTGAAATCCTTCCGGGGCTGAAGTGGTTAATATTTAATATTTTTTTTATGTAGTAAGATATGTATTTATTTACCAATAAATCTGTATCTATGTGTACTATTTTGTGTTGTGCCTCATTTAAAGTCCCACATAGACCAACCTTTGTTTTATGGTCACCCAGGGGTTCTTGTCTCTGCTCTTTACTACAAGTCAGCATACCAAGCACACTTGACCATGTTTGATGCCTTGTGCCGACGTCCATGCTCAAAGGGTAATGTAGTATGATCAGTCATATCACATTTGCCATTTCCTACCACATGTAACAGTCATTCCATTCCTCCTATAGCATCCTGTGCATCCACCCCAGTCTCTGATTGGCTGCACTTATGAAATTACAGAATGTCCTGAATTTGTATTAATGTAGCTGAAAGGACATGCTGTAGACATTTTATCCAACCACAAAACCGGAGTCAATAAGCCATGCAGATTACACCGTGACAATATGCATGAGCTTCTGGAGACAATTTAGCTAGACATAAGTCCCTCTCCAATAAAATGGTGTTGGCAGTCCTGTGATATGACTATGATGTTGTGTCTCCACACCATGCTAACACTGTCAGCTGTGGACAGGCTGGGGGAGTGAGAACATTTGAATGTAATCATCTAAGGTCAGTATAATAATTTAGAGGTATAGGGATTAGGGTGGATAAGGGTATAATAAGGTTCCACTTAACATTCACATTACAAGTATATTTATCTTTAACTGTATGGTTAAGGGCTGATGTGTGAAACATTTTACAGGTTTCATGGTGATTGAGTTCCACTGTTGTCCTTTACATTATTGAATAACTGTTATTTTGAAGTGTAGCGCTACCCCCGCAGGAGTCACTTTAGTATGTTGTGTCTGTTACTCAGCCTCTCAACCCCAATAACAGCCTCAGTCCCCTCTGGGACACCTGGCAATAATGTGAGTGCAAAAATCAATGAGAAACACACACACACGTTATTATAAAAAACAGAAATTGTCTTTACTGTAGTATTTCTGTGGAATAACCATTGGCAATATGTTCAAGGAATACAATAGAAGAACATTAACTGAAGTTATAAGCAATATAGCTCAATAGTACATTTAGGCTGCTTTCATGGGATTCAGAACTTTAGAATAACACTAAGAGCAGAGCAAGCCCTTTAATATCAATAAAGTCACAAAAATGGCAATCTGTACCAGATTGGTTACCTTTACTCAAGTTTGGCTCTATGAGCCCAGGCAGGAGGAGAGCCGAAGACTAACCCTCTCTATGTCAGATCCCTCTCTTCTGTCTCCAGGCCCAATAACAAATACTGTATTCAAATCAAAAGTCAATATATTAGCTTCCCAGGTAGGTTGGCCCACATACCCACTGCATATACAGAGCCCTGTATATGTGTGTGTGAGGCCATATGGCAATAGTAACTTCAGTCCATTTGAAGTTAAATACGTCATGGCATATTCAGCTAGCCACTCTCGTTGATGCACTTAAATTCCTGGATAGTAGGCCCAAATAACATAAATGGCCTGGATCATTAAGTGAAGAATGCAAGATTCTCCTCAGCAGGATGAAAAGACAATGACATCTGTATACAGTGTCTTTCTACTTAAATGGCCTTGTATCCTGAGGCACTACAAGTGTCAGCAAGATGACTACCAGCAATAATGTCTGTATACAGGGTTCAATATAACTCCGTCTGTGCAGTATCCTTGTTTCCTGCAAATTCCTTGTTGCCCAAACAAACTTCTCTGTCGGTGCAGGTGCGCCTGGATGTGCACCTGGGATCCTCTCTACCCCAAGCTGGATGTCCCGACCGGTCCCGGAGGCCTAAGATCGTGTGGTGAAATGACCTAATAGGCAGTGCCCTTCTCTTAGGTCTTCTCTCTCTCTCTCTCTCTCTCTCTCTGCCACACTGTCACTAAAACTCTCCTCAGACAATCAAGATGGAGTCTCTCCCTCAGAGCATGCTGAGGTTATAGTTTCATACTCCATACAAAGCTATGGGGTGTCTGGTAAAGAGACTCCATATTCTAGAATGCCTTGCAGCCTTTCCTACAGCTTGTTAAAGTCCCTCTGATTGGCTCCTGTAACTGTTCTCCCTCTAGGTACACAGTACAAGTGCAGTGTAATCTGATCCTTCTGTGTGTCTGTGTCTCTCTACACAGATTACATTCAGGCCCCTTTCACACTGGGGGCGGTGGAGCGTTAGCGGTAAATCCCCGCTAGTCACAGCGGGGATTTACCGCTGTTAGAGCGGAGCTACGGCGGCAGGAGCGGTGCGATTTTAACCCCCCACAAGGGGTTAAAATGGGGTTAAAAGTGCCCGCTTTCTGCGCTTCTGAGGCGGTGTGCAGCTGCTTCGGAAGCGCTGCCCATTGTTTTCAATGGGCATGGGCAGTGGAGGAGCGGTATATTACCACTCTCTGCGCCGCCCCAAAGATGCTGCTTGCAGGACTTTTTGTAACGTCCTGCAATCGCACCGCCCCAGTGTGAAAGCACTCCGGCTTTCACATTGGGGTGGATGGGGAGTGACTTTTGAGGCGCCTTACAGGTGCTATTTTTAGCTAAATAGCGCCTGTAAAGCGCCTCAGTGTTAAAGGGGTCTAAGTTCAGTCTGTGAAACAAGAAGGAGAGGGAGAAATTCCACTGCAGGGGCTGACAGGTGCATTCCTCCCTTCTGGAAGAGCTTGTGTATTTACAGCGGCCACTTAGCAAAAGCCGCAGAAATAGCGGGGCGCCTGCTACAGAAGCATATTAGCTCTTTAAATATACAGTATATATGCTAAAACACCACTTGAAGACCTGTCATTACAGCCCGAGGACAGAGCAAACCCTGCTTTGCTTACATTCAGCTGTCTGCAAAGCAGATCTGAGAACAACTAGGAAAGACATCTCTGCTCCACATAACCAATGATCTGTGCAATGGTATTGGAATGGTACAGAGCGGCCCCGTACTCTTCACTTGAATGGGCTGCACTAATCACGTTTGTCACCCGAAAAGGAGCTCCTGCTCCTCTTTGGGTGACAAGCTTCATGCGATTTTTAAAGGCGCGGTTTACCATGACTGCCACACAATAATCGCAGCAGAATCACATCAAGTTTGGGGCGCCATTAAAGGATAATGGCACCCAAATGCACATCACATATTGTTCAGCAATTGCCATGTGATTTGGAATAGAGGTCAGAATTACAGCAGTTCTGCCCACGATTCCCAATTGTAAAGTGTGAATGGAGCCTTAAAACTCAACTCTAAGCAAAACATTTTATTTTGTTTTTTCTTTGTAGTGTGAAGTTTTTGAACATCTGTCAGGTTTTTTTTACTATCTGGATTGCTATGCACTTTCCAGTTGGGTTTAACTTTAAGGTCTAAAATGTTCTCAGTGGCGTCACTAGGGTTGGTGTCACCTGGTGCCGTAAAACATGGTGTGACTCCCCGGACACTAAGCAGGCTAGTGCGTCGGTGTGGCTCTCCCTCCTTAACTTGCCACAGGATGGAGCCGGGATGGGATCAGGGGAATGGATGAAGCTGGGGTGGAATGGGGTGGTGGATGGAGCCAGGATGGGATCGGGGTTGTGGGTGGAGTTGGGATAGGATGGGATGGGAGGGGTGGATGGAGCTGGGATGGGAT
>BLSH010137593.1:664610-694257 GCA_018402905.1 Glandirana rugosa
TTTTTTTAACTCGAACTTTATAGTGATGCGTTTATGTCACACTGTATTTTATAACTTTGCTGACGGTAAAATAAGAGATCCAAGAGATGATTTTAACATATATATTACAAACCCCCAAGATTCATTAAGAGATCGTTTTTTACAGTCTTTTTCCGGACCAGAAGTTTACCACTGACATTTCGATTCACCGAGTATTAGGTTCTTTGCTTTTTCTTTCCCTTTGGAGTTTTGCTCCCAGGGTTCCTGAAATTCCCACGAGGCATTATTATTAGGTTTAATGTGTTTAATAAATCATTTTTTTTAGATTTTGGTGAAATAAAATAATGTATATATTTATTTTATAACATTATATATACAATTTTAGTAGAGAACCTAGAGAATAAAATGGCAGTCGTTTCAATATTTTATGTCACACTGTATTTGCGTAGTGATATTTCAAGCTCAATTTTTTTTTGGAAAAAATAAAATTGAATGAACTAAAAAAAAAAAAAAAAAACAGTAAAGTTAGCCTAATTTTTTGTATAATGTGAAAGATGATGTTACACCAAGTAAATAGATACCTAACATGTCATGCTTTAAAATTGCGCACACTCGTGGAACGGTGACAAATTACGGTACTTAGAGATATCCATAGGGAACGCTTTAAAGTTTTTCAACAGTTACCTGTTTAGAGTAACGGAGGCGGTCATGTGCTAGAATTATTGTTCTCGCTCTAATGATCGCAGCGCTACCTCACATGTGTAGTTTGAAAACTGCTTACATTTGCGGGTGAGACTTACATATGCGTTCACTTCTGTGCGCGTGCACGGCGGGATGGGGCGCTTTAAACATTTTTTTCTTATTTATTTTATTTTATTTTTTTAAACTGTCCCTTTAATTAGTTGTTTTTTTTTATCACTTTATTGCTGTCACAGGATATGTGAACATCCCATGTGACAGTAATAGGCAGTGCCAGGTACTCTTTATGGAGGGATCTGGGGTTTATAACACCCCAAACGCCTTCTCTGCACTTGACAGTATTTAAAACGCCAAGATTGATGGTTTTGAATACATTCGATTTTTGAAAACTGTCGCCGTTGTCTCCTGAGTAAACCAAAAGTGATCTCATGACATCACTTCCTGGTTACCATATCCGAGAGCTGATCAAAACCGATTCCGGCTTTCTTTGGTTCTCCGGCACCAGCAGCTGCAGGCATCACTCCGGTACAACCACTTGAAGCCAAATGATGTACAGGTTTGGCGGCAACTAAATCTATTTCTAAACATGGACTTTTGAGGTGCCAAAATAAAATCTTCCAACTATATGGTAAAAGCAATATAGTTACACCATATTACAAATTCAAACAATAATTATATAAAAAAAAAAGGAAATAATCAATACAGGACAATTCTTTTATAATTGCCATCACACAAATTTCTATTGTTCAGACATATTAAAATGCAGCCACCCATGAACTACGTAAGGGAGTGCTTGCAAGCTTCACCCATAGCTGTATAACAACTTTACTTATTTTATAAATCCACTCTGTGTGTGATATATAGAGATGGCGGTTGTGTTTTCTCTAAATGCATTTCACTCTTCGCTTCGTCATGACAGAGAGGCAATATAAAGAGTAAAAGTGTAAAAAAAAAAAAAAAAAAAACTAATTAAAAATATCCAAGGATCATAGCAGCAATCACAATATGGCGGGAGGTGGGGGGGAGAGAGTGAACAAGCCGTCAATGTCCATCACCGTTCCTGAGATATCAGTATGGAAACATTTAACATTGATCACATCTTGGACATATGTGTAATGGAGGAAGCAGACAGCGAAATGTGTTGATAGAAAACACAGACACTCTATATATCACAGAGTTATAATAATTATAATTGTTTCACGACTATGGGTGGAGTATGCGGGCAGCCTCCTACATATTTCATGGGTGGCTAAGAGGCATGAAAACACAATTGAACCTGCATTTTCAGATGTGTAAAGAATGCAAATTTGTGCAATTGCAATTACAGCAGAATTTTCTTGTCTTATTGATTTTCCTTTATTTGTTTAACTGTTATTTGAATATAGAATAAAATTTAACTACATTACTTTTACCAGATAATTGGAAGTTTACAGTATATTTTGACATCTCAAGTACCATCCTTACAAAAGGATTTAGTGGATAACGTGTATTTTGGGGATGTGGTGCTAACAGTTACCTTTTGCCAAAATGAAATGTAATCCTGTACACACCTCTACCTTTCTATACAGCCAGGAAAATTAAGGAAGGCCATAGCTGGTTTGAATCTTGGCCAGTTCTGCGGGAACTGGCCGAGATTCGAACCATGTATGGGCAGGCTGAATTTACCCAAGTTGATCGATCAATGAACTTGGGTACAACCAGCCTGTCTGATTTTACTTGCAATTATTGCTAGCTGCTGTTATAGCTGCTAGCAATAATCACTGCATTCTCCTGGTTATGTCTCCCCCCACCCCCCGCTGAGAGAACACAATGAGGTTGGTTTACTAAAGGCGAATAGACTGTGCACTTTGCAATTTGCAGTTGCACTCGGCAAACGCAGTTGCTCCAGAGTTTAGTAAATGAGCAGAAGCTCTGCTGACTTTCATCATCCAATCATGTGCAAGCAAAAATGCATTTTTTTTTATTTTCCTTTCATGTGATTGGGTATTCTTTGCAAAGTGAAGCTTTACCTCATTTACTAAACTTCGGAGCAACTGATCTTTCAGCGTGCAACGCACTTTGCAAAGTGCATTGTTTAGTTGCCTTTAGTAAATTAAACCCCAATGGTGCAGTGGAAGGGATTCCCCTGTCAACCTTGTCAACTGTTTATGGTCGGCCTTAAAGAAGAACTATGCTCAAAATGATAAAATCAATATGTTATGCACCTATACAGTCTGTTAAACATCTCACCAATTGTTTTGCAAAAAGCAGTAAGGATGTTGAGATCTCTACCTTGTCCCCTGCTATCATGTTCACTTCCTTTAATGAGGGGACAATTTTACTTCCTGGTTTTCAAATTGCCTCAGGTTTGCCTGTTGTCTCGTTTTGCGTCTATCTCTCTGCAGAAAAATCCTGACATCACTGGGGGAGGGGCTCCTATAGTCCATGGAAATCTCAGGCATTCATTCTACACAGGAGTCCTGATTAGGCTCCACCCATGATCAGTCCATGAAGACCCACCCACTCCCACCTATGTTCCGCCTTTGCCCGCCCACTGTTCTATCCATACAGCCAACTCCTAGGTTGGATTTTGTTCTGTTGGTTTACAAATTACCAGAGGGGAGCAGGCAGGGAGAAGCACATTGATTAATAGACAGATCTGTGTGCAAGCTAATCTGTACTGACTTGTGCCTGTTTTACATAGCACACACCCAGCTATTGATTGGCAGATGGGTGTGTGTTATGTAAAATAGACTGAGCATGATAGAGGGCAGGAGGACTGGGAGATAGAGAGTCTAGTTCACTGAAAGGGAATGACATCTGAGCTCTGCTCAACTCCTCCCATCATTGCTAACAGTATACAACATAGCACAAATGAATAGGGGGATTACAGACCACAGTTGCAGCTATATGGTAGGAAAATAATCGTTTCAGTTATTGTGTTTATTACCATGTATAACTTTCAGGTATTTATATGAGGATTTATTAAAATATGTATGTTGCCTTTAGTTGTACTTTAAGCTTCAATTTTGTGCTTACTCTTTACTGTGTAGGCAGGTCATACACAGTTTGAATCTCGGCAGAGATTTGAACCGTGTATGGGCTTGCTGAATGTACCAAATTGATCGATCAATCAACTTTGGTACAACCGACATGCTGGGTTTTAGCTGCTATTACCGCTAGCAGTCGCCCCCCCCCCCCCCCGCCAGGAGAAGACAATGGCCTGGCAGATAGGATTCCTGCATTTACACGGTCTGTGTTGATGGGGAAAATGAGCAAATTTCTTTTCTGCAATGCACAGGAAAGAAATACACTCCATGTATGGCTGGTCTTACAAAATAATGGACAGGGATATTGCCCAGTGAATAGCTGGAGGTGTGTAGGTGACACAAACGCTAGATTGATGAACCTGGAGATAAGTGTGTACTTGCCTTGCTGTGCAGTTTGGTAGAAGTGTGTAATCACAAGACTTGCTATACACACTTGCAAACCCTTTAGCAGTTTAGCACCATACATATATTTAATTAGCAGTGTGCCTGGAGTCCAAAATTAATAGTAGAAATGTTACTTTTCCTAGCTTTCAAATATCTTTGTGTTTTAGGAAACATCTTTCAGGCTTGGCTGCATACACACATTTGGGAATCTCAATGCTGTAGGCCAAAAACTGTTGGCTCCCAAATGGTTACCTGCTACAAATGCATGAAGATTTTGAAACCTGCTGAACTTTTGTGTTCATTATCCAGCATGTGCGATTCCATCTGATTCTCTGCAAAGCTGCGCATGGGAAAAAATGGAAATGATCCGGGTTGAACACGGACATCTCTCTAAGACGTTAAAGACGAATTCTCGAATCCCTACGAGTTGTTAAATTCTTTAGATCCTACTTGGAATGAAGAAAGATCATCCGTGTGTCATTATTTTCTATCTGAGCTTTTTATGCTGCTTTAATGTTTCAAGAGCTCAAATTTTCACACATTTCTTACACTGTTACATGAGCTGTTTTGAGAAGATTTATGCAGTTCTATTATGGACTAAAAATAACTCAATAGACAGGCTGCTGGAATGAAGAAAAGATTTGGAATAAGCTGGGTGGATATGTCTGCCGGAAAACGAATCACTTTTTGTTTAACTATAAAGTAAAAGACCTGCCGTGAATGCCAAAAATCATTATCCTATCCACGGTAACAAGTTTGGTGGCTGAGATAATATTTACAAATTAAACAAATAAACTAAATTGGGAAATTTACATAGAAACGCAAGTTGCCAGAGAAAAGCCCCATATGTACTTTCCCACAGTTACTGTACAGTCTCCGTAAGTAACAAAGGGAAACTATGGCATGTTTTCTATCAGCACATTTGGAGTTATCTTAACCAGTTAACCTCCGGAAGATTTTACCCCCTTCATAACCAGACCATTGTTTGCTATTCGGCACTGCACTACATTAACTGAAAACTGAGCGGTCATGCTGTGCCCAAACAAAGTTTGTATCATTATTTCACACAAATAGAGCTTTCTTTTGGTGGTAATTGATCACCAGTGGGTTTTTTATTTTTTGTAATTCAAATAAAAAAGACCAAACATTTTGAAAAAAACAAAACAATATTTGTTACTTTGTTCTATAAAACAACAAAAATCGAACTTCTTGAAATGTATTCTGCTATATGTTGTTGATAAAAAAAAATCCCAAAAAGTGTACAGTGATTGGTTTGCATGAAAGTTATAGCACCTACAAACTATGGGATACTGTATGCGACCCCTGGCAAAAAGTATAGAATCACCACTCTTGGAAAATGTTTATTTAATTGTTTAATTGTGTCGAAAAAAATGAATCACAGACATGTCTCAAAGCTATTTTCATTTAACATTCCAACCTTCTGGCTTTAAGAAACACTTAAAAAATAAAAAAATAAAGAATAGAAAGAAGAAAAAGAAAGAAGAAAAAAAGCTGTAGACAATTGCAACTGTTTTTGCTGATCAAGCAGAAGAATAAAATATGGAATCACACAGTTCTGAAGAAAATCTTATGGAATCATGAAAAAAACACTAAAGTAAACCACTAGTACTTTGTTGCACCAACTCAGGCTTTTATAACACCTTGAATTCTCTGAGGCATGATTTAACTATAGACAAACAGTATTCTTCATCAATCCAGCTCCAACTTTCTCTAATTGCAGTTGTCAGATCAGCTTTGCAGGTTGGAGCCTTGTCATTGACCAATTTCTTTCATTTCCACCATAGATTTTCAATTGAATTGAGGTCCGGACTATTTGCAGGCCATGCCATTGACATTATGGGGTTGATTTACTCAAACCGGAGCGTGCAAAATCTGGTGCAGCTGTGCATGGTAGCCAATCAGCTTCTGACTGCAACTTGTTCAATTAAGAATAAAACCTGAAAGCTGATTGGTTTCTATGCAGAGCTGCACCAGATTTTGCACTCTTTCGTTTCAGTAAATCAACCCCTATATCTCTTTCTTGAAGAAACGTTTTCACGGCTTTTGCCCTATGGCAAGATGCATTATCTTCCTGAAAAATGATGTCATCATCACCAAACATCCTTTCATGGAATCATGGGATGATGGAATAAGAAAAGTGTCCAAAATCTTAATAAAAACTTGTACAGTTATTGAAAATTTAATGACTGTCATCTCCCCCGTACCTTTACCTGACATGCAACCTCATATCATCAATGATTGTGGAAATTTGCATGTTTTCTTCAGGTAGTTGTCTTCATACATTTCATTGGAATGACACCAAACAAAAGTTCCAGCATCGTCACCCTGCCCAATGCAGATTGGTGATTCATCACTGAATATCACTTTCATCCAGTCATCCACAGTCCATGATTGCTTTTCTTTAGCCCACTGTAACCTTGTTTTTTCTGTTTAGGTGTAAATGATGGTTTTCGTTTGGCTTTTCTGTATGTAAATCCCATTTCCTTTAGACAATGTCTTACAGTTTGGTCACAAATATTGACTCCAGTTTCTGACCATTTGTTCCTCATTTGTTTTGTTGTGCATTTTCTGTTTTCAAGGCGTATAGCTTTACGTTTTCTAACTTATACAGTACACTTCCCTTTAACAACCTTCCCATTTGATTTGTACTTGGTCCAGATTTTAGACACAGCTGACTGAGAACAAACATCTTTTGCAACATTCCGTGATGATTTACCTTCTTGAAGTTTTATAATCCACTGCTTTGTTTCAACTGACATCTTTCGTGTTGGAGCCATGATTCATGTCAATGAGATTGGTGCAACAGCTCATCAAGGTGTGCAAGCACTATTTTTTAACTGCAGACTAATTAGCAGATGTAATCCGATGCAGATGTTTGTTTTAGAACTGCAAAGTACATGGTGATTCCAATTTTTTTCCTCTGCTTGATCTGCAAAAACAGTTGCAATTGACTATAGTTTTCTTTCTTTTTTTCCTTTTTTTTAAGTGTTTCTTAAAGCCAGAAGGTTGGAATGTTAAATGGAAATAGTTTTGAGGCATGTCTGTGATTTTTTTTTCCCTACACAATGAAACAATTGAATGAAAATTTTCCAAGAGTGGGTATTCCATACTTTTTGCCAGGGGTTGTGTACTGGATTTTTTTTTTCTTTTTATATTTTTATACTACTAATGGTAGCAATCAGTGACTTATAATGGGATAGTGTGGCGGTCAATCTGACACTAACTGATGTTGGGGGGAACTGATTAACTGCCACTGACAATTTTTTTTATTCAGATTTTAGTTTTAAATGTTCTTATCAAACATATGGTAAAAAAAAAAGGGCAAAAAGAAACACGCAAAAACTAAAACAAGAATTTGAACATAGATCAGTTTAACTAACAAAGCATTTAACACCGTCAATACATCTGATGTATTATCTTCTAGTTTTCTAAAGGTATTCAGTGATATTCACAAATATTCAAAATAAAAAAATATCCCAGAGCAACCAACACACTGTTTAATAACAGTATATATATATATATATATAGTTATATATTATAGTTTTGCCCTTCGTGTGCTTCATCCTTGAAAATAGTTGCTGCCGGAAACTGATGACGTGAACAAGGCGCGATTGTGAAGAGTGGGATAGTTTTCTTTGGAAAGATAAATCTTATAAATGTCCAGTAAAGAGACACTATCAAATTTTTCTTCTGCCGTATGTGTTAACTAAGCATAAACAATTTTTCTAAAAAGATGTAAAAAAAATAAACATTTTTAAGTAAGTTTATGTTTTTGTGTTGGGCCGCATTCATAGCTGTCGTGGGGTGCAGGATGGACACCCCTGGGTGTCATGTTTGTGTCATGTAGGGGCAAATGAACAAAAGGCAATACTTAACCTTATTCCTAATTTTCCCACCAGATGGCGCTTTTCTATGCTCCTGCATTGAATGACATGACATCAGAGAGGCTGCGAGCGGACAAGCACCAAAGGGGAGCAGCTTTCTGGGACTGGCTGTACAGTAGGATGGAAGCCTGTGGTATCAAGGAATAAGGTAAGTATTTCACCTTATACCTATCCCCAAAGGAGCATTTAACCCATGCAATTCAAGGGGGTGGGAGCTACATAGTTTTGAGATTAGTGCTGACTTTAAAGCTGAGTTCAGCTTTAAACTAATTTGGATGTGATTTGATCATTTTTACATGCTTGTCATTTTGAAAATTTTGATTACTTTACTACATATACAGATCTGAAGATTACCCTTTTAGTGAGTATCTTTTATTGCAATTACTCATCTTTCCTGACCATTGAAAGATAAACATGTAGGCACACAGTCATACTTTTTGCCTGCTTTTAGCAGTTTGTGATCTCTAGTGATTTCATAAGTGCAGTGCAGCACAGAAATCTATTCTGAATAAGCTGTTATGTGGAGACCAGCTAAATAGAAACAATGCAGCCCTGCTCCAGGTTGGTCTACTAATGGTAACCCTTCACACACTCATATCAGTTATATCATATATATATATCATACTCACAAAGCTGTGCAGATATGACGATAGAAAGGTCCGGACGGTTGCACTCTGAATCAAACAAAATCATCTTGATTTGAAAAATACCATATACAGCAGTTTAAAAACAGCCAAAAGGTACAGCAGGAAGGAAGAGGTTAATGCATTGTGCGCTGTTCTCAGCACTTACATGCACCAGAACAGTGTGAAACACTTTAACCTCTTTCTCCCTGCTGTACCTTTTGGCTGTTTTTAAACTGCTGTATATGGTATTTTTTTAAAAAAAGGTGATTTTGTTCGATTTAGAGTACAGCTGTCTGAACCTTTCTATCTTCATATATGTGGAGATGATTCCTTCTCAGTCTGTGTCTGATGCACAGTGCAAAAAAAATACAGAGCGAGAGTTTAAATCTGCAAAATCTTTGTTATCCCTAGACATATAAAATAGCAGCGTATTAAAATAAGCGTTTTCTTTTATTATCATTATTATTATTATACAGGATTTATATATCGCCGACAGTTTGCGCAGCGCTTTACAATATAGGGCAGACAGTACAATTACAATATAATTCAATTCAGGAGGAATCAGAGGGCCCTGCTCGTTAGAGCTTACAATCTAGGAGGGAGGGTTAAGTGATACGAAAGGGCAATAACTGTGGGGGATGAGCTAATTGAGAAAATAAGGAGTGTAGTTGTTAGGTAATGGCAGGATAGGCTTCCCTGAAGAGGAAAGTTTTCAGGGATCGCCTGAAGGTGGATAGATTTGGGGAGAGTCTGACAGATTGGGGTAGAGAATTCCAGATGATGGGAGAGCCTTGGGAGAAGTCTTGGAGGCGAGTATGAGAGGTGGTGATGAGGGAGCTAGAGAACCTTGGGAGGAGCGAAGAGGACAATTTGGTTGGTATTTTGAGACTAGGCTGGTGATGTAGCTGGGACCAGAGTTGTGGATGGCTTTGTAGCTCATTGTTACTATTTTGAATTTAATTTGTTGGGTGAGTGGCAGCCAATGGAGGGATTGGCAGAGAGGGGTAGCAGATGCTGAACGGTTTGTAAGGTGGATGAGTCTGGCAGCGGCATTCATGATGGACTGGAGGGGGAATAGTCTATTTAAAGGTAGGCCAATGAGGAGGGAGTTGCAGTATTGGAGGCGAGAAATGACCAGGCAGTGAATCAGGAGCTTTGTGGTTTCATTGGTTAGGAAGGGACGTATTTTAGAGATGTTGCAGAGGTTGAGGCGGCAAGCCTTAGAAAGTGATTGGATGTGGGGCCAGGATAACACCAAGCACCCTGACATGTGAGGATGGGTGGATGGTTGTGCCATTGCTCTTGACAGAGAAGTCAGGGGAAACGGCACGTGGGGGAGGAAATATTATGAGTTTGGTTTTGGACAAGTTGAGTTTGAGGAAGCAGTGTGACATCCAGGCAGATACAGTATGTCTGTTAATAAGTAAGTGATGCGTGAGGAGACTGATGGAGTGAGTTGTGGGGTGGAGAGGTAGATTTGGGTATCGTCAGCGTAGAAATTATATTGAAAGCTGTGGGAGGCTATCAGCCGGACCAAGTAAGAGGTGTATATTGAAAATAAGAGAGGTCCAAGGACAGAACCTTGGGGACCCCGACAGAGAAAGGAAGAGGAGAGGAGGAGGTAGAATTGTATGTGACACTGAGGGTGCATTGGGATAGGTAGGACAAGAGCCACCAAAGAGCACAGTCATGGAGACCAAGGGAGTAAAGTTTTTTGAGGAGAGGGGGTGGCCAACTGTATCAAAGGCAGCGGAAAGGTCCAGAAGTAGGAGTACAGAGTAGTGTCCATTGGTTTTTGCGGTTAGTAGGTCATTTGTGAGTTTAAGAAGGGCAGTTTCTGTGGAGTCTTGAGGGCGAAATCCAGATTGAAGGGGGTCAAGAAGGTTATTCTTAACAAGGTAGTCACTCAGTTGGTTGTAGACCAGGCGTTCGAGGAGTTTGGAGGAAAAGGGGAGCAAGGAGATAGGGCATAGATTGTTAAGATCAGTAGGGTCCAGGGATGGCTTTTTGAGTATGGGGGTGACCAATGCATGTTTTAGAGCATTGGGGAAGATGCCAGAAGAGAGGGAGAGATTGAAGATGTGAATTAGAGAGTGCAGGATAGAGTCAGTGGGTGACCATAGTATTTGAGAGGGAATAGGGTCCAGGGGACAGGCGGTTAGGTGGGTGTTAGAAAGGAGTTTAGCAACCCTGTTTATAGTAGCAGGTTTGAATAAGTATAGTGTCAATTGTGCTAGTTGACATGGGGTGTTAACTGGGGAAGATGCCTGTAGAGTAGAGATTTCATCATGAATTGTGTCAATCTTGCTTTTGAAGTGATTAGCAATCTCCTGGGCAGTGAGTGAGTTAGAGGGCGGAAGCGGTGGAGGACGAAGTAGAGAGTTAAAGGTAGAGAAGAGTTGACGGGGACTGGATGAGAAGGTGTTAATAAGAGTGGCAAAATAAGTCTGCTTGGCAGTGTGGAGGCGAGAATTTGAATTTATGGAGGGCAGACTTGTATTGGTTGAAGTCTTTGAGAGACTTTGTCTTGTGCCACAGACGCTCAAGCTACGCTTTTTGAGATATCTGGTGTCGTCTGTTTGCCAGGGTTGTAGGGGTCCAGGCCTGATTTTGTGGGTGCTGAGGGGAGCGAGCTCGTCCAGGGTGGAGGACAGGAATTTATTGGAAATGGCAGTGGCTTGGTTGGGGTAGGACAGGGGTGAGATTTTTTTCATGGAGGTGGTCAGTAGCAGAATAGAGGAGAGAAGTGTTGAGTTGCAGAAGGTTTCTACGGGTGACCGTTAGACGATTGGAGGGAAAGGTGGTGCAAGACAGGGAGAGAGAGAAACTAATAAGGTGGTGGTCAGAGAGGGGAAAAGGATTGTAGGAGAGGTTGCGCATAGATAGGAGAAGACAAGGCCGAGGGTGTTTCCATGAGTGTGAGTAGAAACCTGTACCCATTGCTTCAGGTCAAATGAGGAGGTTAGACTAAGAAGTTTAGAAGTAGCAGTAGTGTTAGTGTTAACCGGGACGTTGAAGTCACCAAGAAGGATTGTGGGAATTTCAGAAGAGAGAAAGTAGGGTAGCCAGGCAGTAAATTCATCAAGGAGAGCTGACAGTAGTGCAGGAGGCCGGTAGATCACAGCATTTTTTAGGGAGGTTGGAGAGAAGTACAAAATCTTTTAGTACAAAATCAGCTGTACAGAACTACAGTGGTGACTGAAGGTGTTAAACCATCTGTGGTCTCCTCATATAATTCATGTGCCTTTGAAATCAGTACACAGTAGGGGAAATGGTGCAGTGAGGATTCCACACTATGTAGGCTATTAAAGGACTTGTAAACCCTCAAGGTTTTTCACCTTAGGGCTTGTTTACACTTGCTTCAAAACAGGGCGTCAGACAGGCGTTGTTAAAGCTCCCTTAAGGCTAGTCAAAGCCCATGTCACTAAATAAGATGGTTAGCTTACAGCCCTGTTTACACCTTGCGTTTGGCTTAGCTGCGCTTCAGCTTTGCGTAAAAAATGATACCCCATGTAGCTTTAGCCAGGCTCCAAAGCCTCTCCAACACCTCCATAGAAGATAGAAAGCTTGTTTGAAGCTTACTTGAAGCACCTGCGGCTCTTCAGAGGCTGTAATTCAGCTTTAGCTTCACTTTGTTTTGGAGAAATTGCAGGTGTGAGATATCAACAATCACACACAGGGCATTTACCAAGCTTCAACAAGGCTTCAAAAGTGCATTACTGAAGCCTTGTCGAAGCCTTGTTGAAGCCTCACTGAAGCCTCTTCGAAGCACTGCCGAAGCCTCAAAAACACATCATAAAAGATTGTTGAAGCTGTATGAGCTTTAATAAGCATTGAAGCCGAAGCAAGCTAGCCCTTAATGCATTCTATGCATTAGGATGAAAAACCTCCCGTGATGCAGCAGCCCCCCACAGCCCCCCTTTTACTAACCTAAACCTGGTCTTTCCAGTGACGGGGATGAGCACTCCTGCTCCAGCCAGTGTCTCGGGTCCTGATTGGATAGATTGATAGCAGTACAGCCATTGGCTCCCACTGCTGTCAATCAAATTCAGTGATGCGGGAGCTGGGGGGCGGGGCTGAGTCCTGCTGTCTGTGTCAATGGACGCAGCAGCAGGACATGGGAGCGCACCTGCACGAGTGCCCCAAGGTTGAACGGCTCTCCAATGGGCCACTTGAGAAGGGGAGGAGCCAGGAGCGCCGGTGAGGGACCCCAGGAGAGGAGGATCAGAGCCACTCTGTGCAAAACCAACTGCACAGAGGAGGTAAGTGTAGCACCCTCTACCTTTAGGTAGGTGCTGAGAGAAAGATTTTTGTGTTAGGTGAGGTAAATTTAGTCAGGCCTGATTGTTTTGATTCTGGGTCAGGGAGTGGCCTAGGGAGTGACTGGTGACTGCAGGTGGTGACACCCCTTGGTAATCCCTCCTTTCTGGATCAGAAAGTTCTGAAAGAAAGGGTGGGGAAGAGGAGGTGATGCTTGCTGAGGTATGTTAAGGAGCTCTAAACCATCCCCAACTTGGGGGCAGGCCTCCTTAAGTACCTGGGGTCAACCCAACCTGGGGGCAGAGTTCAGGTGAAAGAGATGGAATGGTGCGGAGGCTGTCGGAGCCTTGAGGGAGCCCCTAGTCTGGGGGGGGGGGGGTGACCTCAGCTTGGGTGAGCTCAGGAGCAGCCAGGAGGAGAGAGTAAGATCCTGGAGGAGAGACATAAGGGAGAGCGGAAGTGGACAGCGAGAGAAAGCACTATCGGGGAGATCTTCAGAAGAGGGACTACAAGTGACAGGCGTCGGTGAGTGATGCACATCCTGGAAAGCTGGAAGAGGTACACTGGAGCAGACTGAGGTGAGAGACAGTCTGAGAAGGGTAGAAGAGCCAGTTGGGATGATTGTGTCACTGTGGTAGTGGAGAGGGCCATTGCAGCCAGGAGGGCTGACAGGGCCTGGAAGAAGATGGGCTGGGAGCAGTAGTCCATCAGGCTAGCTGGCACATTATGTACTGTGGTCCCTGCATGTAATGGGCGGCTCGGAGGCTGTGCTAAACTACAACAGGCCTCACCATGTGCTAGCTAGGCTGGAAACCAAGTTGGTGCAGAAGAGTGGAACATGAGTTATTGAGAAGCAAGTGTGTGCTGGAGGAAGAGAAGGGGTGTATATACAGGATGTGTATATAGATGGTCCGATTCAAGTTGGAATCAATCCACTGGGCATCCCATAACTACCCCAATCCCTATCCAAGTTCAATCCCCTAATAAAAAAATAAAACAAAATACCAGCCTGTTTCATGACTCCTGATGGAAGGAAAAGTGTGATTGAGGGCAGTGTGAAGGGTGGAACCCCTACATTCACTACATTCAGCAACCCCCAAGGCGGTAATGGCTACATAAGTATAACATGTTCCTTTTTTTTTTTTAAACAAACCTTTAGATATCTTTTGAAACTTCATCTTTAGTCACAAAAGGTCCTGCTAAATGACTTTAGGCTGGCCCTTTTGAAGGCATAGCTAAAACATTACAAATAAATGCCTATACTGTGTAAAATCCAGTCTCACCCTGCTTTGCACATGCTCAGTTGCTCTCTCAGCACTGTGCCTAAAATCAGAGCCACTAGATACCTATCAGCTGACAACTTTAAGATTTACTGCTGTTGAAGAGGCAAGGAAGCAACAGGAATGACACAGACTGTGTCAAGGGAACACAGATTAGGGAGAGAGAAAAGAAAAACAGGAGAGGTGAAAGGATAAACTCTGCTGCCAGAGAGACACAAAAAATGTAAACAAGGGCAGTGTCCTTTATTTCCCTGATATTCTCTAACTTTTACCTCATCGGCAACCTGTGAACTTCAGTACTGTAAAGCTTCTGTCAGCCTTCCTCTCAATCTGAGCCAAGACATACAATTGTGGCTGGAAATGTACATATTTTAATTGAAGAAAGTGACATATAGTTTTTGAGACATAGGAGGGGGAAAAGTTTCCAATAAGGAAGTGACTTCAACAAAATGGCGGCCTCCAGTAAGAAGAAACGGAAGAAACAATAGCAATGCTGGAGGCAATTTACAGCACGCACTCATTTTGGTAGCATAATTATTATTGTGGAATGTATGTTCTTTTGGTAAAGAATATTATTTGTTATCAAACTGTTATGGGTAAAGTTCAGCTTCAATGTCTAACAGCACCAAAGATATGTTGGTTACTATGCCCTGTACCATGAAATGAAGGGATGTGAAACTTAACGGATGATTTACTAAAGGCAAATAGACTGTGCACTTTGCAAAGTGCAGTTTCTCCAGAGCTTAGTAAATGAGCAGAAGCTCTGCTGACTTCCATCATCTAATCATCAGCAAGCAAAAATGCATTTTTCTTTTATTTTCCTTGCTTTCTTTGATTGGGTATTCTTTGCAAAGTGAGGCTTTAACTCATTTACTAAGCTCTGGAGCAACTATTTGTCTTTGGTAAATCAACCCTTTAGTATCTGTAATGATTCTTTGCAGGGTTTTACATTATATCTTGTAATACACTAAGCTAACACACAGACTGACAGACACTACGGGGTTGATTTACTAAAGGTAAAAAGACTTTGCAAAGTTCTATTTGCCTTTAGTAAATGAGCCCCTAATAATGTGCAAACAATGGTAGACAGTTGCACTCTGCAAGGGCAGTTGCTCCAGAGGTAAAACGCCACTTTGCAAAGAATACCCAATCACATGCAAAGAAAATTTAAAAAAAAAACTGCTTTTTTTGCTTGCACATGATTGGATGATCGAAGTCAGCTAAGCTTCTGCTCATTTACTAAGCTCTGGAAAAACTACTCTTACACAGTGGACCTGCACTTTGAAAAGCGCACAGTGTATTTGCCTTTGAATCATCCCCAAGCAGAGAAACACAATCTGACTGATATTGATGGAGGAACATTGTAGGGTCGATTTAGTAAAGGCAAATAAACTCTGCAAGTGCAGTTGCTCCAGAGCTTAGTAAATGACCATAAGTTCTGCTGACTTTCATCATCCAATCATGTGCAAGCAAAAAAAGGATTTTTTTAAAATGTTTTTGCAAAGTGAAGTTTTACCTCATTTACCACGGTTTGGTGCAACTGCACTTGCAGAGTGCAGCTGCACATTGTAAAGTGCACAGTCTATTTACCTTTGGTAAATCACCCCCAGTGTCCCAGTGCAGTCCAATTTCTGGACCATTACTAAAGGGGACTGTCCTAAGAAGTGCCGCCAAAGTCAAGAGTGTTATCTCATTGCTGTTCAGAGTTGAAAGAGTAACCCACAGCTCCCTATGCCCTGTGCAAGTTTATTCAGAAATACATTTCAGAAAACACAAACCCTAGACTGTGCATTGAGCCAGAAAGAGTGACTGTTGCTGTGTGCCTGTTACTAATTTGGGAGAGGAACCTGTGGCAACTTACAGGGGTGAACACTACAATAGTTTCCCTTTAAACTGGCCATGGATATCATAAAAAGGCCAGGCGTGCAAAATCCACATCGCATCATCAGGAAGCATAAAGGAGGAGGAAGGGGAAGTACAGAAAACAATGGTGGCCATGAACGTTCTCTACCTTATCTGAGTTCTTGCACCCTTGAGAACATTCATGCACTGCCGCCATGGCACACATAGACATCAGCTCATTGTCAAATTTAGTCCAAAGAAGCTGGATCAATGGGCAGTCTGCTAATATCTATACCTTAACACAGGTATAGTGGATGGACACCGTATAAAATGGCACAGGAATGGCTTAATTTCAGCATTTAACCGCTTGCCGACCTCTGATCGGCATTTGACGGTGACAGAGTGGCTCTTTAAGGCAAAACGCTGTCATCTGACGGCGGCTGCCAGATCGCGCACAGTGAGCATGCGCGCGCCGCCGGAGGCGCGCCCGCGCGCTCACTGTGTCCGGGGAGGGCCAGGGAGCGGCGGATTCGATCTCCGCCGGCTACCCGCGATGCCCCCCCGGAGTGAAAGAATGGAGGTCCGTGTAAGTAAACACGGACCTCCGTTCTGTGAGGGGGGAAGGACTGTGATCACAGCCTTCCTTTACATGGAAGCTGTGATCACTTCCCTTCCCCTGTTAGGGCAGCCCCCATACAGTAAGAACACGCCCAGGGAACACAGTTAACCCTTAGAGCGCCCCCTGCAGGTTAACCCCTTCACTGCCAATGGCATTTACACAGTAATCAGTGCCTTTTTATAGCACTGATCGCTGTATAAATGCCAATGGTCCCAAAAAAGTATCAAAATGTTCCGACATGTCCGCCCTAATATCGCAGTACCGCTAAAAATCGCAGATCGCTGCCATTACTAGTAAAAAATTAAAAAAAAATAAAAACCCCAGAAATTAATTCTCATCATCCGTAAACGCGACCACTTTTGCGCAAACCAATCAATAAACGCTGATTGCGATTTTCTTAATCACAAATATGAGGAAGAATATAAATCGGCCAAAACCGATGAAAAAAAATGTTTTTTTATATATTTTTTTTGGATTTGTATTTTAGCAAAAAGTAAGAAATTTGGGTATTTTTGCAAAATTGTCGCTCTTCTTTTGTTTATAGCGGCGATCAGAAATGACGCAGCGGTGATTAAATACCACCAAAAGAAAGCTCTCTTTGTGGAAAAAAAGGACGCAAATTTCGTTTGGGTACAACGTCACACGACTGCGCAATTTTCAGTTAAAGCGTCGCAGTGCCGAATCGCAAAAAGGGCTTTGGTCCTAAAGTGTGAAATCCTTCCGGGGCTGAAGTGGTTAAATAAATAAAATAAAAAAATCACACTCTGTCATCAGAACATGATGCCCAAATACAATGAAGATGGGGGCTATTATAAAAGAAATATTTTTACAGTTCTTTATATGACTGGTGTATTATAATATGCGACACAACTTAGTATTTTCCCTACAGATTGTCACCGTGCTAATTAAAGCCTTATCTAGGCTGCACGTATCTCACATTCCAATAAGACATTTTTATTAATCTATTAAACTTTTGCTGCAGTGACAAGTCTCGTTACACAAGGCATGCATCTTGCAGTTTAAAGATTAATATAACGATGCCTGCATTCAGCCCGCCTGAAATAATTAATTCTGAATTGTTTGAAGACAGCTATACGTGTGTAAAAGTTTAATTGCTCGACTATCTGTGTGGTAGCAATATTACCCAAAGGGCCGCACTTTGTTTTGTAAATAAAAAAAAAAAATTGAACTCAACAAAGAACACTATTAAATCATGAATAAAACATTGCAAGGCAAATGACCCTTAAAGTTTACTAAGCGGTAAGGAAATATCAGTTTTATGCAGTTTTGCAAGTATGTTAACAGTGCTGTGCAATAGGGAGTTATGGATGAATGTCTAAAACCAAAAGTAGTGCTCATGGGTATGCAGCTATTAAGACTATGGAGATACTTGAACATTACAGCTTGGAGGTCAACGGCAGAAATAGTCAACATCTCAACAGCCAAACAATGAAGATAATTATGTATCAGCGCTTTGTAAAAAATGTTTGGACTGTGAGTGTCTCGGAGGATTCTGTTTTATTTTTTAATGAAGGCAATGTACTTTATACGAGTTGAAAGGAGGATTTTTTGGTTCCTCTTGGCCAACTTCTCCATCGCTGGTTATATTATTTTCATAGAATCTAAGGAAACTTTACACAAGTTGGGTAAATGTCTCTATATTTTAGGCTGTATACCAGGAGATAGGAGATGTGCATTATGGAAAAATGCTTTTAGTTTTATTTCATATTCCTTTATTAAGTACATTTTGTTTCATCATATTTGTTATGTTAGAACAAGATTTGTTTTCAGAATTTGTTTTGTATGTTCGTTATTCCGAATTAAATCATATTTATGGAAGTTATTTCGGAAGATTGGCTATGTTTGTTTTAATGTGTTAATTCATTATTTCAGGAGATTACTCATTCACTCTGAGTCATCTCTTTTAGTCCAACCCACAAAGAGCAATGGAATAAGCTGATTGGACAATATACATCTGGAGTTGCATGCATACGAAAATAACAAATAGAATTACATTTTTTTCAATAAAAATAACAAACATGTTATACTTACCTGCTCTTTTGCAGTGGATTTGCACAGAGCAACGCAGATCCTCCTCTTCCCCGGGTCCCTCTTCAGAGCTCCTGGCCCCTCCCTTCTGTTGAGTGCCACCACAGCAAGCAGCTTGCTATGGGAGCACCCGAGCTGAATCACAGCTCCCTGTGTCCATTCAGAAACAGAGCTGAGGCCCCGCCCTCTCTCTCTCCTGATTGGCCGACTGACTTTGACAGTAGTGGGAGCCAATGGTGCCACTGATGTGTCTCAGCCAATCAGAAGTGATAGTCTCGGACGGCCGAGACACTCATGGACATCGCTGGACAGAGATGGGGTTCAGGTAAGTATTAGAGGGTGCTGGGGTGGCTGCAGCACACAGAATGTTTTTTAATTTAATGTATAGAATGCATTAAGATAAAAAGAAAAAAACCTTCTAACTTTACAACTCCTTTCATTTTGGATTCGTTCGTTATGTAATGATTTGGAGATTCTGATGACTCCATCTCCATCCAACCCAAACACAATAAGTAGGAATCATTATCTTTCCACTTTTATACCTTACTTTGTTTATTGCGATATGTTTCCATTTCATATGTAGTGTATTTTTTAATAATGAAAAAAGGTAATGCAAAATAAAAAAATAAACCCAGATCAATTTGGATCATTCGTTATGTCGTTATTTTGGATGCTTCCAACATTAACAAAAAGTCCAAACTATCACATCATGTCATACGATTGAAACAAATGAATCTGTTGTTTTTGTTATAATTTACTTTTATACATTAGAATCTCAGAACAGAGAAAAATGTTGTCGAAGTGAACCACATGTCTACTAGTAGATATGGATGCATGCTTGACCTGTACCGATGATATAAAGCAGTACATTCTAATGATCAGGTTACCACTGAGGATTGAAGCTGAACTCCATCTTTTGACATAATTTACATAGGTCGGGTATGAGACAGGAAGTCTTGGTCCATTGCAGAACACACTGTGGTATGCTGTAGGTAACTACATACAATTTATACCGCACATCCAGTGGACTTACGTGTTAGTGAGGGACCAAGTTGTCCCGAACAAACCATGTAAACTGTACAAAAAATGGAGTTCAGCTTTAAAGCAGAAAAACACACCAATGTGCAGCTCCAGTTAAAACAATTTCTTTCGTTTTGGTTAGTGTGAGGAACATTTTAAACTTATTTAGGTCTTTAATTTTATGTTTCCAGGTTAGAGACATTTGCATCCATATGCCTTTCATGCATTTCTCTAGCAGGACAAAAAGATGGCAAAAAACAATCCTCTTGAAACATTTTGTAGAGTTGAGAGAGGATAAGACTGATTTTTTTTTTTTTTTGTGTTGTATCCCTAGGGAATAATTCCTATCAGTTTCTGCAGTCATTGTTCAGGTATTCTGAATAATAAGTTGAAAAACCAATCACACACCAGATTTATATAGTAAAGCATACAATATCCTTATATTGCTTCTGGCATCTGTGTTTCCTCTGCTGCTGGTTGGCTATAGAGGATCTAGGAGATGGTTGTGATTGAAGACCTACTGCCACGCCTGTGTGGGAAGATGAGCTACTTTTACATTACCTTTCTGTTTTTAAAAGCATTTGCTTAACCACTTCAATACAGGACGTTTATACCCCCTTCCTGCCCAGACCAATTTTCAGCTTTCAGCGCTCTCACACTTTGAATGACAATTACTCTCTCATGCTACACTGTACCCAAACAAACTTTTTATCATTTTTTTCACACAAATAGAGCTTTCTTTTGGTGGTATTTAAGAACCTCTGGGCTTTTTATTTTTTGCGACATAAGTGAAAAAATTGCGAAAATTTTGAAAAAAAACACTTTTTTTTTTAGTTTCTGTGATAAAATTTTGCAAATACGTAATTTTTGTTCATAAATTTGGGCCAAAACCTATACTGCTACCTATCTTTGGTAAAAACAACCCAAATTAGTGTATATTATTTGGTCTGTGTGAAAGCTATAGAGTCTACAAGCTATGGTGCCAATCATTGAAAATTGATCACACCTGATGCACTGATGGCCTATCTCATTTCTTGAGGCCCTGAAATGTCAGGAAAGTACAAATACCCCCCAAATTACCCCATTTTGAAAAGTACACATTCCAAGGTATTTAGTAAGAGGCATGGCAAGTTTTTTGAAGTTGTACTTTTTTCCCACAATTCTTGGGAAAATTAAGTAATTATTATTATTATTTTTTGTTTTGCACAAAATTGTCATAACAACAAGTTATTTCTCTCACACAGCATATGCATACTTCTAATTACACCCCAAAATACATTCTGCTACTCGCCCCGAGTATGGTGATACCACATGTGTGAGACTTTTTCACAGCCTGGCCACATAGAGAGGTCCAACATGCAGGGAGCACCGTCATGCATTCTAGGAGCAGAATTTTCACATCTAATTTCCTAACGACCTATTACACTTTTGAAGGCCTTGGAGCACCAGGACAATGGAATTACCCACAAAATGGCCCCATTTTGGAAAGCAAACACCCCAACATATAATCTATGAGGCATTATGAGTCTTTTGAATGGTTCATTTTTTTCCACAAGTCTTCAAAAAACGTGGAAAGAAAATGAAAATGCTTTTTTTTTACAAAAAGTGGTCAATTTATAAGATATTTCTAACACATAGCATGCACATAGCAAAAATTACACCCCAAAATATATTCTGCTACTCATCCTGAGTATGGCGATACCACATGTGTGAGACTTTTTCACATCCTGGCCACATACAGAGGCCGAACATGCAGGGAGCACCATCATGCGTTCTAGGAGCATAAATTACACATAAAATTTCATTCATAGCCATCACACTTTTGAAGGCCCCGGAGCACCAGGACAGTGGAATTACCCACAAAATGACCCCATTTTGGAAAGCAAACACCCGAGGTATATTCTATGAGGCATGAGCTACAGATAGGTACTCGGGTACTCTAATGGGCTGCAGATAGGTACTCAGGTATTCTGATGGGCTTCAGATAGGTACTTGGGTACTTTGATGGGCTGGAGACAGGTACTCGTGTAATCTGATGGACTGGTAAAAGGTACTTGGGTACTCTGATGGGCTGCAGATAGGTACTCGGTTACTCAGATGGGTTAGTGACAGGTACTCGGGTAATCTGAAGGGCAGGTGACAGGTACTCGGGTACTCTGATGGGCTGGCGACAGGTACTCGGGTACTCAGGTGGGCAGGTGACAGGTACTCGGGTACACGACACCTCCTTTCATATCTTCACACTCATACTACATTATCTTTATATACTTAATATACTCATGTCATATTACCACTATATTTATTGATTTATATATGCATATACTCCTTCACAGACATGACATGGTCGAAGTGCTACCTTCACTTTCCTTTATATGTCCTCTGGCTGGCCGCCTGGCTTTTGTCCTATGATTGGGCCCTATCGTCCCCGCCTTAGCCCCGGGTTGGACGTCACTACGGGTGCCCACTGTCCCATGGATATTTGTTGGGACAGCTGTTAAGCTGACATGTAAGAATACCCTCATTGACTTTTTCCTCTACCAAAGATCTTTTCCCTTGTAATTTACTAATATACCTTTTGTATTACCTATATCCATAGACAAATTGTGATATGATACTCCTGACGAGAGGACGGATCCTTGAAACGCGTAGAGTATTGTGTACAGTTAACACCTTGAACGGCATAGCACACAATTGCTGTGCATCTGTTTTCGTTTATGTCACTATGTACCCATTATGATCAATTGTCAGCCTATGTCATTGCTCTGTTACCTTAACCAATTGTCAGCTGTTTTATGATATTACCATTTTTATGTGTATAATAAATGTATTTATTATATCCATCAAACCCACATACTTGTTACTTGATGCATTTGCTACTTTATGCAAACTTGTAATGGCTCGCCTCATTCAAAGTCCCAACGACCGTTTTTTTCTTTTGTATGTCTATTATAATAGGGATGGAGGCTCGCCATTGGTGGGAGTGCCAGATCATATATTTTTACTTGTATTCGAGTACTCAGGTGGGCAGGTGACAGGTACTCGGGTATGCTGATGGGCTGGTGACAGGTACTTGGGTACTCAGATGGGCAGGTGACAGGTACTCTGGTATGCTGATGGTCTGGTGACAGGTACCCGGATACGTTGATGGTCTGGTATCAGGTACTCGGGTACTCTAATGGGCAGGTGACAGGTACTCGGGTACTTTGCTGGGCTGGTGACAGGTACTCAGGTACTCTGATGGTCTGGTGACAGGTACTCGGGTACTCTGATGGTCTGGTTACAGGTACTTGGGTACCCTGATGGGCTGGTGACAGATACTCTGGTACCCTGATGGGCTGGTGACGGGTACTCATGTACTCTGATGGGCAGGTAACAGGTACTCGGGTACTCTGATGGGCAGGCGACAGGTACTCGGGTACTTTGATGGGCAGGTGACAGGTACTCGGGTACACTGATGGGCTGGTGACAGGTACTCGGGTACTCTGATGGGCAGTTGACAGGTACTCAGGTACTCTGATGGGCAGGTGACAGATACTCGGGTATTCTGATGGGCTGGTGACAGGTACTTGGGTACTCTGATGGTCTGGTGACAGGTACTCGGGTACTCTGATGGTCTGGTGACAGGTACTCGGGTACTCTGATGGTCTGGTGACAGGTACTCGGGTACTCTGATGGGTTGGTGACAGGTACTCGGGTACTCAGATGGACTGGTGACAGGTACTCGGGTACTCAGATGGGCAGGTGACAGGTACTCGGGTACTTTGATGGACAGGTGACAGGTACTTGGGTACTTTGATGGACAGATGACAGGTACTCGGGTACTTTGATGGACAGGTGACAGGTACTCTGATGGGCTGTGACAGGTACTTTGATGGGGTGGTGACAGGTCCTCTTTACTGGGGGGGGTGATCAGTGTGCTTGGTGTACAGTAGGCGGTAACAACCTGTTACCTCAATCTCCCTGTCACACACGATCGGTGTGTGACAGTGAGAACCGCGGTAACAGCTCGTTACCGCGGTTTGTTTACATCACATGACCGGCTGTAATTGACACAGCCGGTCACGTGGTAGAGAGCCAATTCTATTGGCTCTTTACACTGATCGGAGCTGGGCTTTGTCCGAGGGACAAGCCTCAGCCCGATAGCCTCGCTACGTGCCCCTGGGGGAGCACGAGCGGCGTGCACATGGAGATCCGTGATCGCCGCTCTGTTGGCCCCCAGGGGCCCGCAGTAGCGGCGAGAAGCGGCCGACGTCATATGATGTCGGCCCGGATGGACGAGCAGTTCCTGCCGACGTCATTTTAACATGACTCGGTAAGGAACAGGTTAATGAAATATGGGGTTACTGCACTTAGAAGCGCTTCTCTTTCTATTTATTTCTATAGAGATTGCTTCTACCTCTCTGAGTGCTACTCAGGTGCCCTCTGTGCATGATCCAGTTGCTCTTAGTCCCTCTGGATGGTAGACCAGAGAACCAGGCTATCCAGAGATTCCATTCATACAGAAGTGCCCTATATGAGCCATGACTAACGTCTGAAACACATATGTTGTTTTTACAGCATTGTACATGTTTACTCAATAAAGAAATGCTATTCTTTGGATGTCATCCTGGGTGCTGAAGATCCATTTCCTTACAGAAGTGCCCTATGTACCTTTACCTTTCCAGTTGCCATTAAAGAATATGTTAACCCAGCATTTCATATTTCTGATATGTGCTTGCTTAACATGTACTTGTATAAAAAGGTATCCTGCTCTCTTTGTATTGCTTCCTTTGCATTAAATCTCTGGTGTTCCTGCCAGTCTCTTCACTCTCCTATTAAAAACTGACCAAGCTAGAAACGAGAGCACATTGTGGTCAGTTCTCTAGCTGTGCTGAGAACTCAGCCTGCTCTCCCTCCAATGAATAGATTTCTGCTAACATGCTTCCCCCCCGCACGGCCATTGACTGGGATGTTGAGTGCACTGCTGTTTCTCCTACACTATTGTGTATTATAAAGGGCCCAGAGTCGTCCAGCAGGCAGAAAGCAGTAAATACACTGTTGTGTAACAGGAGAGCACATCTGCTCTTTAACCTGATTCTGCCTGATACTATCAACATGGGGCCCTTAGGGATCCCAGTGTGTGCAAGGCAACCGAGCCTGGCCTAGCCAGTATTTCCCAGAGTACCCCATTCTACATGCTATAGGCTTATATATCTGTGGGCACAAGCCTGTTTCCAGGGGACATCCCCATATAGTTTAGCCGAAGAAAGCAGTCCACATATGAAGTCTCTTTTGCAGGTTTTACTGGGGGTGGCAACACATGGCTTACAGATTACAAACAGTTCAGGCAGAAAGAGAGAGAGAGATAAGAAAAAAAGAGACTTGCTACCTGACAAGGAGAAGTCTACAAAATCCCATTATCCTCCAAAGTGTCTTACAGTCCCATTTCTAAAAGCAACCAGACAGAAGAATACAGAAAGCAGTTCCAAACACTGGTCAATTCAGTCTTTTCACACAGGACCTCCAGCTGTAATTCTCTATATCCGTACCCAAGGCTCTCTACCATTGGCAGTTCTAGCCTTTACCCCATGCGGCTCTAACCAGCACTTCCTGCTGAGGACTCAACTGTATTTCAGGATTGTTCCATTGACTGTGAAGTACTCCAGTTCCTCTATGGTACATGGTTTCAGGCATGGACACCTCCGTCAGGTGCCCACAGGAGTAGTAGAGGTATAGTAATGTTTGTTTCCTTTTCCTTACAGAATCACTTGAGAGACTTTCTGTGAGAGATGGGAGTTTCTGATCCTCAGAGGCACTTTTAATGGCACTCTGGCTAACTTCCACACCACATGACCATCATCAGTATCGCTCAGAATCTGTTGCTAAAGTATGCCACATTTGGCTGGACATCCCACGGTAGACTGCTGAGCACTTTTCAATTTCATGACAGAAATCCCGCACAGGAAGACATTTTCAATGTTGTCTGAAGCTTAATATAAGATATCGCTGATATGTTGGGACCGCCTGTGGAATATTAGAAGGGGTATAAAAACTGCATGTACTCATTTAACAGATAGAATGCCTAGCAAGCGTGCTGCTTTTTCATCTTGCCTGCAATCTTCAGCAAAGTTAAACTGCTGTGCTACCAGTTCCGATGTTACAAATAAACTCTCTAAGTAGGCCCTCTAGTGTGCGCTCTGCTGTGTCCAGGTTCAGGCCAGTTTGACAGATTCTGACTTATTATCCCATCTATATTATAGTGGCTGTATTTCTATCAAACAGTATATGAAAGTTTCCGCTCAAAAGCAGAGAATATAATGAGGTTTGACTCTTTACAGCCCCCATTTCACATTTTTGGTAAATGTGATATGTTAACCACTTCAGTCCTAGCACCCTAAATTCTCAGAGTATTTTTCTTTTATTATTTTGAAGCTTTGTCCAATTTTCTAACATAATACAGTATACCTTTTTGTTTGTAGTATGCATAGAGCTTTAATATAGTGAGTAGATAAGGATACACTTATTTACATTTCCTAGGATTTAGCCCTGGTTCACACTGCTGCGACTTGTCATGTAACTTGCGACACATAGGGTTGATTTACTAAACCTGGAGCGTGCAAAATCTGGTGCAGCTGTGCATGGTAGCTAATCAGCTTCTAACTTCAGCTTGTTCAATTAAAGCGGTAGTAAACCCATGCATTTAACAGGTTAAAAACCAGTCACATTTCCGACATGTGCCGGAAATGTAACACTCCCATTGGTTGTGCTCTAAACCATACTGTCAAACCATCCAATGGCTGGTGTCATAGCTGATCACATGGGCAGCATCATGGCAGTTGTAGATTAAACAGAGGCCAAGATGGCAGCTTCCTTGGCTGAAAATGATAGGAGGGTTTACTACCACTTTAAGCTTTGACAATAAAACCTGGAAGCTGATTGGCTTTTATGCAGAGCTGCACCAGATTTTGCACTCTCCAACTTTAGTAAATCAACCCCATGAAGTCATTTGACAATTGAAAACACATTTATTTCAACTATAAACAAGTAGAGGCGCTCCCCTAGTTACAAACATCAGACTTACAAACGACTCCTACTTACAAATTGAGGGAGACAACAGGAAGTGACAGGAAATCTCCCCCTAGGAAGGGAAATTCACTCCTGTAAGAGTTATTATGGGAAAAAGGTGTCTCCACTGAAGCTTTAGCACCAAGATTTGTTTCCACAACAACCCAAAATTTTCAAAATCCAATTACCATTGGGACAGAAAGTGAGGTGAAATCTTCTGAACAGAAAAATAGACAGCAAAACAAACATTACAGGGGTGTTATCCCTTCATAATGCTATCCAAAAAGCTTAAACATTGTTTTTTTGGCTGAAGCTTTACTTAAAAAATGTATCTGTTCCCACTTATAAACAAATTCAACTTAAGAGCAAACCTACAGTCCCTATCTTGTTTGTAACCCGGGGACCGCCTGTAGTGATTTTTTACTTGTGATTTTTAGATTTATTGAATTGCCCTATAGTGTTCAGCCGCTTGGATTATTCTATTTCTTGACGGTCAGCGCTGAATATTTTTCACATACAGTTGTATGCAAAAGTTTAGGAACCCCTGACAATTTCCATGATTGTCATTTATAAATATTTGCTGCTCATGGTGCCACTGTGCATCATTCAACAATTCAGCGCACTTTGCACTGGGAGTCACTTGAGGTATGCAAACACACATTTGGACAAGCCAGCTTCATTTTGGAATAAGGTGCTGTGGACTGATGAAAACAAAGATTAAGTTATTTGTTCATAACAAGGGGTGTTATGCATGGTGGCAAAAGAACACAGCATTCCAAGAAAAACGTTTGCTACCCACAGTAAAATTTGGTGGAGGTTCCATCATGCTGTGGGGCTGTATGGCCAGTGCCGGTACTGGGAATCTGGTTAAAGTTGAGGGTCACATGGATTCCACTGAATATCAGCAGATTCTTGAGAATAATGTTGAGGAATCAGTCACAAAGTTGAACTTACGCCAGGGCTGGATATTTCAACAAGACAACGACCCAAAACACTGCTCAAAATCTACTCGGGCATTTATGCAGAGGAACAAGTACAATGTTCTGGAATGGCCATCCCAGTCTCCAGACCTGAATATCATTGAACATCTGTAGTTGATTTGAAGCGGGCTGTCCATGCTCAGCAACCATCAAACCTAACTGAACTGGAGATGTTTTGTAAGGAGGAATGGTCCAAAATACATTCATCCAGAATCCAGACACTAATTACAGGCTATAGGAAGCGTCTAGATGCTGTTATTTCTGCTAAAGGAGGCTCTACTAAATATCGATGTGATTTTTCTGTTGGGGTGCCCAAATTTATACACCTGTCTAATTTTGTTTTGATGCATTTTCTGTTAATCTAAAAAACCTCATTTCACTACTGAAATATTACTGTGTCCTTCAGTTATTTGATAGATCAAAATTAAATTGTTGATCCAAGCACCCAAATATTTATAAATGTCAGGGAAATTGTCAGGGGTTCCTAAGCTTTTGCATACAAATGTATATACATTTATTTCAATGTCAGCCGTTCCAATCAATGTGACTCAAGTTGCAGCGACTTTTAAAAAGGTTACTGCACTATTTTGATGGGACTTTCTATCTGCCAGTGTTGCAATTTAGGAGTATACCCTTGTATATACTTACGTACACAAGAGTATGCATGGAAATTACTGCACTCAAATATAAAAATGTTCTATTTTTTTACAGCTCTGAATGCATCGCTTAGTTACGAGTCTCCCTGCAGCTGTGTGCATTGCCCCATATACAACAATGCACCTGTGCTCATATCTGTTTAACCACTTACCAACCGGAAGGTTTTCCAGCTTTAGGACCAGAGCACTTTTTGCTATTCGGCGCTGCGTCGCTATAACTGACAATTGCGCGGTCGTGCGACGTTGCACCCAAACAAAATTTGCGTCCTTTTTTTCCCACAAACAGAGCTTTCTTTTGGTGGTATTTGATCGCCTCTGCGTCATTTCTGATCGCCGCTATAAACAAAACAAGAGCGACCATTTTGCAAAAAAACCCAAATTTATTACTTTTTGCTAAAATTCATATCCAAAAAAAATATAAAAAAACCTTTTTTTCACCGTTTTTGGCCTATTTATATAATTCCTCATATTTGTGATTAAAAAAAATCGCAATCTGCGTTTATTGATTGGTTTGCGCAAAAATGGCCGCGTTTACGGATGGTGAGAATTCATTTCTGGGGTTTTTATTTATTTATTTTTTTTTACTAGTAATGGCGGCGATCTGCGATTTTTCAGCGGACATGTCGGACATTTTTGACACTTTTTTGGGACCAATGACATTTATACAGCGATCAGAAATTTAAATGTCCACTGATTACTGTATAAATGTCATTGGCAGTGAAGGGGTTAACCTGGGGGAGGAGAGCTAGGGGTTAACTGTGTTCCCTGGGTGTGTTCTTACTGTGGGGGGGTTGGGCTAACATGGGCATTAGAGATCTAACTGATCCCAGTGACAGGGATCAGTAGATCACCCATGCCCCTACTAACAGAGCGGGGAACCGCCATGTTTACATCGGCGGTTCCCCGTTCTTTCCCTGTGGCTGCTCATCGCGGCTCGCCGGCGGACATCGGGTCCGCCCGAGCCGCGGGCACACTCCTCAGGAGTGCGGCGGGTGCCCCCTAGTGGCTGATTGCAGATCGCCCTCTTTTTATGGCGATTCGCGCTCAGCATCCCGACTGCCGCCGTGAAAACACGGTGCGCGGTCGGGAACTGGTTAAAAAAAGGTCACAATGCTAAAAATGCAGCATTTTTGTGCCCATGTGCAAGAGGCCTAAATGTATATCACATACGGTATATACAATATTACATGACAAAGTGAAATGGTACTGTCAAATTTTCATCATAAACAAATAAAAGCTTTCCCAGCACGCTTACCAGCCAGCCTGCATGACAAC
>BLSH010137593.1:698132-711694 GCA_018402905.1 Glandirana rugosa
ACAGTACTTCCCCCATTTTGGAAGACCTCCGGTTCACGAATTACTGATTCGAGCCTCTATGGCTCACTTTGCACAAATGGATATAGGTGGACATGGACATGTACGGTATAAAACCTTATTTGACGTTCGACTTTTTATAGGTACCTCACGGCGGATGGACAGAACAACACATGAATTGGTGAAGTCGGGGCCTTCCTAAAGGGTGACATCCTGGTCTCGTGAAAAACGCTAAGCCGTGACGCAGCGAAATTGTTGAAGTCGGGGTCGCGGCATTTATCCGCCGCCAGCCCCAACTTGCCGAGAGGGTACACAACAAGACAGGTAGGCGGCACTCCATGGATATTTTTCAGCTTGCAGTTTATTCCAAAATATGGCATGTACAGGTACAGGTGGATATAGGTAAACACGTTTCACTCGGTATCTCCGAGCTTAGTCATTAAGCACTTGGCCTCCAGAAGGTTTTACCCCCTTCATGACAAGAGCATTTTTTTGCTATTCGGCACTGAGCTACTTTAACTGGCAATTGTGATGATTACGTTGTATGCAAATTACATTTTTATACTTTTTTTTACACATATAAAGCTTTCTTTTGGTGGGTATTTTAATTTTTATGTGATATAAATGAAAAAAGACCAAAAATTCTGAAAACAACTCAGATATTTTCCACTTTTGGTTATAAAACAAATCCAATCAAATTTCTTCATATATTTAGGCCAAAATGTATTCTAATACATGTCTTTGTTTAAAAAATTCCAATAAGTGTATATTAATTGGTTTGTTTGATAGTTATAGCTCCTACAAACTATAGTGTATATATATGGGAATTTACACATTTATAGATGCCATACTGTAATGGCGCGGATCAGCGACTTATAGTGGGACTGTAACAGGGTGGCGTGCTATCTCGCATTAGCAGACACTGACATCGCTGGTGACACTAATACAGTGATCAGTGATAATATGGTACACTGACACTGTACTAATGACACTGGTTAGGAAGGGGTTATCAAGGGGTTAAATATGTGCCTAACAATGGGGTTGATTTACTAAAGCTTGAAAGTGCAAAATTTGGTGCAGCTCAACACAGAAACCAAAAATCAGCTTCAATGTTTTATTGTCAAAGCTTGATTGAACAAGCTGAGGTTAGAAACTGATTGGCTAGCATGCAAAGCTGCACCAGGTTGTGCGCTCTCCAGCTTTAGTAAATCAACCCCAGTGTGTAATGAGTGTAATGTGTGCTGCTTTTGCTTTTCTATCTGGCTGTTTTTCTCCCTGCTTTGCAGGGAAAAGAATCAGCCAGATTGTTGATCAGTGTACAGAGCCCTGAGTGGCTCTGTGCTGTGATTAGACACAGCCGATCAGCAGGTCTCAGCCACCAGAGAAGACAGAAAGCTGAAGTCCAGTAAAAGGGAGGCCAAAAGCTGCTAGTTGCCCATCACTGATCTGGAGTGTGCATGCAGTGTTCACCGCTTGTCCTGGCCCTGGTCCTTGTACTGCTTCCCCCTCTCACACTCCAGCACTGCTGTAAAAGGACTGCAAGAGGATGGTATCAGGTCATGTTCAGGTACTTACCCTGCTTGCATTTTAACCGCTTACCGACCATATACTGTATATATATATATATATATATATATATATACACACAGTAGCAAGGCGGCTCTCCTGCGCTGGATCACATACATACATGCATACAGTATCTGAGTTGGGGGAGCGCAGGCGTGCCGTCGGCGACCTGCTCCTGCTGTGATTATTTACAGTGGGAGCCGATCAGTGGGTACTGCGGATCTCAATGCACCCACCGATTATTCATTACACAGGCAGAATGCAGTCTTCCTATGTAAACAAGGCGGATTGCCATTCTGTCAGCAGGGAAGATATTGATCCTGTGTTCCTGATAAGCAGAAACGGATCTCTGCCTTCCTCTAGTACAAGCAATTCCCACAGTTTAGTAAAGCACAGGTTAGGAACACAGTTAACCCTTTGATTGCCCCTGATGTTATCCCCTTCCCTGCCAGTGTCATTAGTACAGTGACAGTGCATATTTTTAGCACTAATCAATGTATTGGTGTCACTGGTCCCCAAAAAGTGTCAAAAGTGTATTGTCCCTAATGTCCGTCGCCATATTGCAGTCCCGCTATAAGTCACTGATCACTGCCATTACTACTAAAAAAAAAAAAAAATTCCATAAAAATATCCCATAGTTTGTAGACACTATAACTTTTGCTCAAACCAATCAATATACACTTATTGGAATTTTTTTCCCCCAAGAATATGTAGCAGAATACATATTGGCCTAAATTGATGAAGAAATGTAATTTTTTTTGGATGTGTTTTATAGCATATGAAAACGGTGTTCAAACCACACATGTGAGGTATCGATTGTGCGCAATTTTCAACCGTGTCATGTATGGTATCTATTTACTCTTTCACAATATACAAAACAATTGGGCTAACTTTACTGTTGTCTTATTTTTTTAACTCAAAAAAGTGACATTTTTCCAAAAAAAAAAATCGGGCTTGAAAGACCGCTGCGCAAATACCATGTGACAAAAAGTATTGCAACAATCGCCATTTTATTCTCTAGGGTGTTTGAAAAAAATACATATAATGTTTGGGGGTTCTAAGTAATTTTCTAGTAAGAAAAATGTTTTTAGCTTGTAACCAACAAATGTTAAAAAGGGGCCCGGTTGGTAAGTGGCTAATGATTACCAAGGTGCATTCATCTCTGTCTCTTTTATGTGCCTAGAATTCAGCTTTAAATGTCCACAAGCCTTATACTTGATTATATTCCTATATTTTAGATTAAAGCGGAACAGTACTCACCTCAATTCCAGAAACACAGCATCCTCAAGCTCCTCACCTGGCCACTGACATCTTCGGGGCATAAGGCTTCCGGGTCTCAATCGCCAGTGGTTATCAGTGGCTAGGCAAGGATGACGTCACTCCTCTGAATGCACGGAATTCACTCAGATTCGGCATTATTGGATTTGTACAGTGAGCTGTGAGTGAGTGGCTCACTGTCCAAGGGTGGACAGGCAGGTAAGTAGCTTTAATGCAGAAGAGACAAAACATGTCCTTTCTGCCTTAAAAATCCTGCCTGCCTGCCAATTTTACTTACATAGGCTACAGTTCCATTTTAAAAGAGAAATGTAGAGCACCATCTTGAAATGTGTGTCTTTTCTGATCAGGTATGAGACATTAAAAAAAACATTAAAGAAATGTTTTAATTCAGCTTGTTGGTATAAATTCAGAAATGTGTAGTTTCCCTTTAAACTACTTTGTATTTTATGGTTGAGCATAAATGCTACTTTATAGTCTTCTGTCTGGTGGTTATATGTACTGCAAGCTAATAGGTAATATAAAAAAATGCGCTTAATTTTTTCTGGCTTTTTTACTTGTAAACCTTCTATAACCTTTGCAGCTTTCTATTTTTTCCCTCTGTAGGGAGGATAAACAAAGCTTGTGTATAACTGACCAGAGCTCACAGTGGGAGGATATAAAGCTTCCTGAATCAATTCCCTCTCTCAGTGGGCAAATATAAACCTTAGTGAATCAATAAATTGGAAGTAGGTCTCTTATTATATGGCCTTCCATCCATTGTTTTCTAAAACCAGCTCCTGTCTTCTTCACCTGTGAAAAGGCTCGGGGTTTAATGCACACTGTGCTAACAAAGTGAAATGCTTGAAACTAAGAAAGAATAGCTTCAAAAACGAAATAGTGATATATTTATGCCCTCCTTTCAAAAAGAATTCAGCACTCCAAGCAGAATTGTAGGCAAACAGCTACATTCAAAGTTGCAATACATTTATATGAACTCTTTTTGCTGGCAAAAAAAAATACAATTATTTCAGTTGGCCACGCACCTCTTCCAGATACAGTGAGGGAAAAAAAGTATTTGATCCCCTGCTGATTTTGTACGTTTAACCACTGACAAAGAAATGATCAGTCTATAATTTTAATGGTAGGTTTATTTGAACAGTGAGAGACAGAATAACAACAAAAATAGCCAGAAAAACTAATTTAAAAAAAGTTATAAATTGGTTTGCATTTTAATGAGCAAAATATGTATTTGACCCCTTCGCAAAACCTGACTTAGTACTTGGTGGCAAAATCCTTGTTGGCAATCACATAGGTCAGACATTTCTTGTAGTTGGCCACCAGGTTTGCACACATCTCAGGAGTAAGGATGGGCGAACGGTTCGGCCCAAGCATAAGTTTGGGCCAAACTTCTGTTGTTCGCCTGTTCGGCCGTTTGTTTGCCCCAACGAACGACATGCAACATTATGGGGCACCTTTGCAGCCCCGGAGCGCCCCATAATGCATGTCGCACACAGTTCCTCCCGGTTGGGAGGGCTCCTGCTGTCTGCCCGCTGTTTGTTATGACAGTTTATTTATATGGCAGGGCAGGGCCACCCGGCGATGTAAGCGGATGACCCCACCCCTTCTGATGTCACATGACGTCACAAGGGGCGGGTCATACGCTTACGTTAGCGGTTGGCCCCCGCTCTTCACTATAAATAAACTGTCATAACAAACAGAGCTCAGTTGGCGGGAGCCCTCCCATGGAGCAGGAGCTGTTGCGTTTTTTTTTTTCGGGTCCATCGCTCGCTGTGATTGAAGTGGATTACAACGGGGGACACTTTTTTATTTATGTTTTTTCTTTTTTAATAAAGGACTTGTCCCTAATTGTCTCCTGTGTTTTTTTCTCTTTTTTGACACTTTTTGGTGAAGTAATAGGGGTACCCGATATTAATTTACATGGGGGGGTCGGGATCTGGGGGCCCCTTATTAAAGGGGGCTTCCAAATTCCAATAAGCCCCTCGCCTGCAGACACCCACAACCCAGGGAAGTGGCTCTTGTCCCCATCAACATGGGGACAAGGTGCTTTGGGGTGGGGGGGCGCAGAGCCCCCCCTGCCCCAAAGCACCCATACGACCCATGTTGAGGGCATATAGCCTGGTATGGTTCAAGAGGGAGGCACTCGCTCACACCCCCCCCCCCCCCACTATCCTGGCTGGCCAGGTTGCATGCTCGGTTAAGGGTCTGGTTTGGATTTTAGGGGGGACCCCATGTCAATTTTTTTTACATTTTGGCATGGGGTACCCCTTAAAATCAAAACCAGACCCAAAGAGCCTGGTATGAACTGGGGGGGGGGGCCTTATGCACATTTTTCAGTGTTTTTGTGTATATTACCGGGAGCCGGCAATATACATTACAGCCGCGATAATAAATGACAATTTTTTCTTTGGAAATGTCATTTTGCTCTGGCTATGTTTTACACATAGACAACAGGTGTATCTCACCGCTCCAGACTGCTTTCCGGATATTCCGTCCCTAGGTGCACACCTCGGCTCGCTACCGCAGCATAAGGGCAAAGGAAAAAACAATAGGCAGCACTCCAGGAGTAATGCTGTTGCTGTATTTATTTACAGTATTCAGCCATACAGGGTACAAAGCAGGTAGACGCATTTCACTCAAAACATGAGCTTAGTCATGCACCCTTTTACAGGCAGACTAAGGAGACCCCCCAGGCACATTATTTAAAGGAATTATTCTTTTTTTTTCACTTTAAGCATTGTTAAAATCACTGTTCATTTAAAAATTACGTTTTTTATAAACTTTTTTTTCATTGATACATGTTCCCTAGGGCAGGACCCAGACCCCTATAACCATTGTATGCCCAATTACTTACATATACGCCTTCAAAATGGGCACTTTTGATTTTTGACATTCGGGTCCCATTGACTTCAATGGGGTTTGTTGTTCGGGTCCGAACTTTCGGGATGTTCGAAAGTTCTGGTGCGAACTGAACAGGGGACCGTTATTTTTTATTTCTTCCATTTGCGAACAAGCGCACCAACTGTTGTCACCCTCTCACCAAGCTGCTTGACGATGGTCTTGTAGCCAATTCCAGCCTTGTGTAGGTCTACAATCTTGTCCCTAACATCCTTGGACAGCTCATTGGTCTTGGTCATGGTGGAGAGATTGAAATCTGATTGATTGATTGCTTCTGTGGACAGGTGTCTTTTATACAGGTAACAATCCCTTTATGAGAGTGCTCCTAATTTCAGCTTATTACCTGTTTAGAAGACACCTGGGAGCCAGGAATCTTGCTGATTGATAGGAGATCAAATTCTTATTTCATTAAAATGCAAATCAATTTATAACTTTTTTGAAATGTGTTTTTCTGGATATTTTTGTTGTTATTCTGTCTCTCACTGTTAAAATAAAGCTACCATTTAAATTATAGACTGATCATTTCTTTGTCAGTGGGCAAACATACAAAATCAGCAAGTTATCAAATGCTTTTTTTCCCTCACTGTAGCATTGTCAGGTGCATGACCTCATAATTTCACAACTACAATGAAAGCAACACAGGCTGGTCAAGGACAAGCCCCAGTATGTGATTGGATTGTGAAAGAGCATCACTGTTCTTCCACCTGTCAATAAGTTCACTGTGTTAGATTGGCACCACTTTACAAAACAGCAGAGCCAGACTGCCTAGAAATGTTGCCCTTGCTCTACCAGTCCTGCTGTGGAACAGATTACCGAGGCTAATATAAAGAACAGAACTTATTCCTGCTGACTTTTTAATGAAGGAAAAATACTATTTTGCATCTCGGAGTGTGCCATTCTTGTTGCTGTTAGAATTCATTGCTTAAAATATGATCCGGAGTGTGGAGCCTGATCTCGCCTGGTTCGACATGTAAAATGTATGAAAATTTATTAACATTAAATTAGGTATTTAGAGTGTATCAAAGTCAAAATTATGTTTAATTATTGATATTATGGGGAAGGGTTAGAACCCTGTAAGGATTTTATTTCTGTCTGTGATATCGCCATATACAGTACATTCTTCCTGGTCCTGGTGACCATTGTCCCTTTACTTTTTAGAGATTTCTTCTCCCATCCTATTGTTTTTTTTTGGGACAGGAAGTGAATGTAAATCTCTGGGGGCGTGGCCAGGATGCTGAGGAAGATGACAGCGTAACTATCCAGCTCCTATACTCCGCAGACCTTCCAGCAGCAAACCGGAGTGAGATCAATCTGCCACCTGCTCCCGGTCCCCATGGGACACAGATACGCAACTCACCGGCAACATTCCGGAGATATATTGGCCCTGCTCCCGTGATGTGGCCTCCTCGTCACAGGCCACAGGATCCAGCAGGGCAGTAAGTAGAAGCCCCACAAGCGCACAACCATCTGACTCACATACCTCTGCAGCTAAATCTCTCAGCCTGGATGATCTGAAAGTGGTTGCAGCAGACATAACAGACAGACACCCTAGCTGTCGCCATTTCAGACCTCCAGATAGACATACAGACAGTAATCTCTTGAGTAAAGGAAGTGGAAGAAATCACAGAATGCCATGACACTGCCATACACGTGGCACAGCAGACCCTAAGATCACACTCTATGCAGCTAAGAGACCTCCACAGACATCTAGAAGATCTAGATAATAGAGGCTGCAGACACAACATAAGATGTAGAGGCCTTCCTGAAATGGTGGAACCGGGTCAGCTCTCAGACACCACCAAAGCCATTTTCAATGACTTACTAAGAAGACCCCTTGAGACAAAAATTGAACTGGAACATCTGCATCAAGCTCTTTGCCCCAGAGGCAGAGACACTGACCCCCCCCCAGAGATGTCATAGGCTGCCTTGTCAACTTGAACGTAAAAGAAGAAATTTTACGAAAAGCCAGGAACAGAGGGCGTATCCTCTACCGCGGCACTGAGATAAAATTATTTAATGATCTCTCTCAAATTACTCTGCAAAACTGAAAATATCTATGGCCTCTCCTGGACATCCTCAGGGAGAGAGAAATTCCGTACAGATGGAAATTCCCCTTCTGTTTAACCGCATGGTCAGCAGGATGAACCGCACATCTAAGATCTCCAGATAACACACAAATATTTTGTGAAAAACTCGGTATCCCCTTGTTGATCCCAGATTGGAACTATGACCCGCGCTCCTGGGCTCAACACCAGAGGAACCTATGGAAGTCCATCACCATAGTGACCCTCTCGCCCACAGAAGACACCATTTGTCTCATCACTCCTTTCCACCACCAACAAACCATTGCTCCACCGGGAGGAGGCAGCACCCCTGCATCACTGGCACATAGGAAAGACTGAAGACTCATCAATACTTACCTCACAAACCCCTTAAGTCACACAGGCCATCAGTTCATGGGTTACACACGACTATATACTAACAGTGAGTGTAACAGTCAACTATTTTTGAGTCCTTCTTTCCTAAGCGTTACTACTTGGGTATTTCCCCAACCTCTGACATACTTTAAACGCTATGTCTTCCTATCTTTGTTAAACGCTTTCCCTCATGAGCCACAACCTCTGATCGAACACGAGTCCCACGCAAAAGACAATGAAAAACTTTGATTTGCTTATGCACAAGACTGATCTACCATATTCTACTTAACAAAGGTAATATTGTGTCACAGACCATAAAGTGGTGTGAACTTTTTGTCCCCTCAACACTTACTGTAAAGGAACAGCTATATTGTCAGCCTTAATTCTTGAACTGGCACTAATTGCTTGCCCAGAACGATGCTGACCTTAAAAACACAATACAACCACTAATTCTACTAATCTTTTACACCCATAAGGATCAAGGACTTATTAGCCCAATTACTAGCTTTAGGAATCGACTTGCTCTAATGGATACGACTGACAGGTGCTCATATTACGAACATTGCTGCTTATACTGCCAGAATTAAACCCTCAACATACACTGCAGTCTTCTGCCACACTCCCCAGACATGCAACACAAATCTTGACTTTACAGCATTCCACACTTTTCAATATCAACCAATGAAGTACTGTCTGACAAAGCTATGACTTAGAGATGCATTATATAATCCCTGTATCGCTCCTACAGAACTTATACTTACCAGACCCTCACATTGATTGTTTATAATTTTGATGCTCTGCCTCACCAATGCAGTTAAAATACAGCCAAACAGACACTGGATACTAAACCACCTACCAAAAGAATGCATTTCAGTTTTAAGTTAAGAGTTCATAATGTTTGTTTCACCTTGTTTTCTCCCTTGTTATCAAAATTCCTCCATCCATTATATATATTATATATATATATACCCATCATCCACTTTAAAATCATATGTAAGCCTGATATGCCCTGGGACCATTTTACTATCCACATTGCATTTTAAATCATGACCCAATAGAGCAAGAAAGGCAGCATATCACGCACTTACCTTTACCTACGCCCAATCACATTTACTCCTGCCCGATTTGTAATGGATGGACAAGAGAGAGGAATAAATGATTCACATGGAAACAAGGGAGAGGAATTGGTGTATTTTCAATCTAGTAACCAAAGAGTTGCATAGTTTTTGCTAATTTTTTTATGTGTTCTGTTATCCAAATACCTTGAGATAAACCTTGAATGTTCTTTGGAAATATTACTCAATGTAATTTCTTTATAAAAAATGAATACATGGTAATGCTGCCTTGTACTACCCCACAAAGTCACCTGTGAAAATACATTATATATTAGTTCCAACAAATAAACCATTTATTTTTGCAAATGGCTGATTCAGCTGAAATATCATCCACCCATTAATCTTATACTTTCACCATTCGCTACTAACTTCAACTTAACTCTAACATAATGACTACTTCACGCACCAACATAAAAACACCTTTCTCATCTTAAATCCTCCCTCAATCATCACCACATCTATCCTTACATAATATAGGACCAATCGAGTATCCTTGATCTTTAACATCCAAACCTCCCAGTACCATATAACACTAAGTAGGCATCTCCTCGAATACTACCACCTCCTACCACAGCACAGCCTGAGTCTCTGTGCTGACACACTCCGACACACTATCCAAAACAGGGTCGGATAGCTGGTCTACCCTAGCAGTCGGACCTCTCACCTCCCCCCCCCCTTTTTTTTTCTCCTCCCTCTCCTCTCCCTCATCCTCTCAGAAAGAGCAAAACCAGTTCACTAACAAAATGAACACCACACAGCTAAACTCTAAAATGGCAAATGTAAAAGTCGGCTCCCTCAACACTAAAAGACTAAACATACCGGAAAAAAGATCTCAGATCTTGCTCTATATGCAGAAATTCAACGCTGACATAATCCTTCTTTAGAAAACCCACTTCAAATTGAATAATATCCCCAAGATAACAAACAAAGACGATCCTAAGGCCTATCATTCAACGAATCAGTCAGCTAAAACAAAGGGAATATCGATGGCCAAAACACCTCCCTATAGAAGAAACTGACACTCTAAGGCCTTATGCACACAGTACATTAAAAAAAATCCTTAAAAACATCAGTAGCTTATCAGTGATTTTTTCAGCTTTTTTTAGCATTTTTGCGCCGGCGTTAATGAGCGTTAGTGAGCGTTTTTTAGCAATGGCGTCAATGGGCGTTCTTTTTTTTTAATTCTTTTTTCAATGGACTCAAAACATCCAAAAACGTTGGTGAGTGGCGTTAGTGAGCGTTTTTGGGTGTCAGAGCATTTTTACAGCTGAAAAACGTCTCTCAGAACCCTCTGGTCTTGGGTTTTTTACAGCTCAAAAACGTCACTGCTAAAAACAGTTGATAACAGCCTATGTGTGCATGAACACATAGGATAACATGATGGAGGGTTTAATGACTGTAGAAAAAACATCTGCAGCTGAAAACAGCAGCTGTAAAAACGTCAAAAAATGTCCTGTGTGCATGAGGCATTATAGACGGAAATGGCCGCTATATATTCATCAAAGTCTCCGTCTGGCGGAGAGTGAGACCAATCACAATCGCAAATATTTACAGTCCTAACTCTGCTAGATGAAGATACAATGTAAATCTATCATCGAAGATTTCCACACACAATACAGTCCAAAACCAATTTCACAAGAACAAGCACACAAAATGCATGGCCCATTAACAACAGAAGAGTTTAAATCTGCTATCAAACAGATGAAATTAGGCAAAAGTCCAAGCCTGGATGGATATTCCCTGATCTATTGCAAAACCTTTTCAGACCTACTAGCCAACCCATTCCTTAGAGCATTTAATTTACTATTCAAAACAAATATCCCACATAATAACCTATTAGAAGCACATATCACAGTCTTCCCAAAACCTGGAAAAGACCATGAACTTGCCGCCAATTACCGCCCTATATCTCTTTTAAATACAGACATAAACATTTTTGCAAAAATTCTAGCTAACAGCCTACTCCCCTTGATCACAAAACTAATAGGAAAAGACCAAGTAGGCTTTATGCCACGCAGAGAAGCCAGGGATAACAACCTTAAGGCACTTAACATTTACCATTACCATTAACATTTATGACTCACCAAATCTAAACACCCAGGATTTTTTCTCTCATTAGATGCCGAGAAGGCGTTTGACAGGTTGGCCTGGGACTACCTTGAAGCCGTACTATATGTACTAGGTCTCGTCACCCGACTTATATACTTCATAATGTCACTATACATCAACCCCACTGCGAAAGTCCACATGAAATGGCCTCCTGTCCAAAGCCTTCTCTATCAAAAACAGAACCCATCAATGCTGTCCCCTTCCCCCCTGCTATTTATTTTTACCCTTGAACCCTTCCTCCGCTGGTTGCGAGAAAACAATCATATCCGAGGAATAACAGAGGCCAATAAGCAATATAAGATAGCCGCTTTCATGGATGACATCCTATTATTCCTCTCAGACCCACACATATCCTTACCCCATCTTCTCCAAGACTTTTGCTTATTTCAATTCATAGCGCACTTTAAAATTAACTTTACAAAATCACATGTTGTAAACATAACTCTACCAGAATCCCAGGTTCTAAAATGCAAACAAAACTTTCCTTTTACATGGTAACCAGAATCCATAACCTATCTAGGAATTCAGCTACCAAGATATCTTGCCAACCTATACCTCAAAAACTTTCACCTCCTCCTCAAAACCATAACGGAAGACCTTCAAAAATGGAACAAGCCGCATTTCTCACGGTTTGGTAGGGCGGCGATCATAAAAATGAATATTTTACCACGTATTCTATACATATTCCAAACAATAACCATTTGCCTAACAATCACATTCTTGCAAACCTTTAAATACATTTATAGAAATTTTCTTTGGAACCAAAAACGGCCTAGAAATAGCTATGCTCAGCTAACAAAACCTAAAATCAAAGGCAGGATAGGCTTACCAGACATTCAATATTACTACTGGGCCTGCCATCTACAAGGCATTATTGATTGGCATACTCACTTTCAGATAAAGGATTGGGTAGGTCTAGAAAATTATTTCTCTAAATTCCCTATTAGTTGTTCACCATGGATTCCTCACAACCTTTTACCAAAACACCTAACCGAGCACCCCATCATAGATTCTTCTTTACAGTGATTTACAGAAATCTGCCGCAAAACCAAACTCTCCTCAATTCCAGGTCCCCTATCACCACTGCTAATGTACCCATAATTCCCTCCGGCGTTAGCCTCTCTTCCACTCTCAACCATGCAAAAAAAACATTGGCATACAAATTCACCATCTCCTTATAAATGGTAGTCTACAACCTCACAAAAATATAAACACTCGCTTGTCCTCCCCACAATTAAATACTCTGGAATATTTGCAAATCAGACACTATGTAGACTCTATCTAACATTCAATGGACCTTTCCAAACCTCTTACTCCCTTTGAAACACTATGTATAACCCAAACTCCACAGCATCAGATCATCTCAACTGTTCATAACATGTGTGAAAACACTCAAGCAGAGGATAGGAAAGCTTGTAAGGCATAGGCCCAAGGTCTCCACGTAAACCTCACAAGTATCAACTGGGAATAATTAAATTGACACATACACAAACATTTCCATCCAAAAGAATAACTACAAAATAGTTTCCCGCTGGTAGCACGCCCCCTCTATCCTGTACAAATTCGATGCCTCCATATCTGATCAATGCTGGAGATGCCAGGAAGCAACTGGCGACATCCTGCATATATGGTGGGATTGCACACTTATTCAATCATTCTGGAAAAAAGTGCACACTCAAAAGAACAAAATAACCTCAAGCTCTCTTAAATTCACACCTGCACAGTTCCTACTACACCACCATGTTTCCTTGTACTCATCATACCACAAATCCTTAGTGATTAATTAGCACAACTAAAATGTGCATTCCTAGACTTTGGCGTACTACCAAAACCCCTTCCTTAACAGATTGGTATAAACGCATAAACTAAATAGCAGAGATAGAGGAGCTCATCTCGTTCTCACATGATGCCACCCAAAAATTTACAGCTACATGGGCTGGTTGGATACACTTCCAGACCTCCAATGACTACATATAGCTGATGGGCGTCCCTCCAGTGAATTGAGCGTAACTTTTATACCAGCCCCTCTTCATAATTGAGCCAAATCCTTCTTTACAACCTGCCAACTGCAGTCTAAGGAAAAGAATGGTTGCTTTATGGTCGCTTCTCTAATGCACAAAAATGGATATACTGTTGAAAACCTCTCATACACCTAACTAGAATAAATCCATACATCTATGTACTT
>BLSH010137593.1:717408-743662 GCA_018402905.1 Glandirana rugosa
GAGAAGGTGAGAGTTGGTACGTTTTTAGGGTCTCAAGATTCTCTTGAAACGCTATATCAACAACCTGGTAATTGTTTAGAAAATTTATTTAGAGAAGATTGTCCTCTTCAAGGGGTACTGACCGCCTATCGATTATAACATGGATAGGTGTTCTTCCCGTCGTTCCATCTTCGACCGTTAATGTCCGGTCACTCAAATTGTAGTTAACATCAGTTCCATTACCTTAGTGAAGAGTTTTCTTCCTAGTAACTAGTGGATTTTTATGTGTCGAACGACCTGGGTTTCGTTGTACCGAAATGACTCCCGTCTAGCACGGTCTGTTTGGACTAACTTAAGAAACTGATATAATGGTCACAAAACCTGGTCTATCGCAAAGTTCTCTTAGAACTCTGGGATTTTTGCATGGTTGAGAGTGGAAGAGAGGCTAACGCCGGAGGGAATTATGGGTACATTAGCAGTGGTGATAGGGGACCTAGAATTGAGGATTACCAAAACACCTAACCGAGCACCCCATCATAGATGCTTCTTTACAGTGATTTACAGAAATCTGCCGCAAAACCAAACTCTCCTCAATTCCAGGTCCCCTATCACCACTGCTAATGTACCCATAATTCCCTCCGGCGTTAGCCTCTCTTCCACTCTCAACCATGCAAAAAAAACATTGGCATACAAATTCACCATCTCCTTATAAATGGTAGTCTACAACCTCACGAAAATATAAACACTCGCTTGTCCTCCCCACAATTAAATACTCTGGAATATTTGCAAATCAGACACTATGTAGACTCTATCTAACATTCAACGGACCTTTCCAAACCTCTTACTCCCTTTGAAAGACTATGTATAACCCAAACTCCACAGCATCAGATCATCTCAACTGTTCATAACATGTGTGAAAACACTCAAGCAGAGGATAGGAAAGCTTGTAAGGCATAGGCCCAAGGTCTCCACGTAAACCTAACAAGTATCAACTGGGAATAATTAAATTGACACATACACAAACATTTCCATCCAAAAGAATAACTACAAAATAGTTTCCCGCTGGTAGCACGCCCCCTCTATCCTGTACAAATTCGATGCCTCCATATCTGATCAATGCTGGAGATGCCAGGAAGCAACTGGCGACATCCTGCATATATGGTGGGATTGCACACTTATTCAATCATTCTGGAAAAAAGTGCACACTCAAAAGAACAAAATAACCTCAAGCTCTCTTAAATTCACACCTGCACAGTTCCTACTACACCACCATGTTTCCTTGGACTCATCATACCACAAATCCTTAGTGATTAATTAGCACAACTAAAATGTGCATTCCTAGACTTTGGCGTACTACCAAAACCCCTTCCTTAACAGATTGGTATAAACGCATAAACTAAATAGCAGAGATAGAGGAGCTCATCTCGTTCTCACATGATGCCACCCAAAAATTTACAGCTACATGGGCTGGTTGGATACACTTCCAGACCTCCAATGACTACATATAGCTGATGGGCGTCCCTCCAGTGAATTGAGCGTAACTTTTATACCAGCCCCTCTTCATAATTGAGCCAAATCCTTCTTTACAACCTGCCAACTGCAGTCTAAGGAAAAGAATGGTTGCTTTATGGTCGCTTCTCTAATGCACAAAAATGGATATACTGTTGAAAACCTCTCATACACCTAACTAGAATAAATCCATACATCTATGTACTTAGATGCATAAACTTAGTTAGACAATTAATCATTCCTCTACCTCTGCTCACTAAGAACATTGCCCCTAAACCACTTCTAGCCACCCCTCCCCCCACATATCCCTCCCACCCCCCTCTTTTTTTTCTCCCCTCCCCCTAAATTTCAACTACAAGTGCGGATTCTCCTCAGTGCCGGTGCTGTACACTCGCACCTAAGCTTTTGAAAATCAATACACAACAAAATAAACTCCACAAAATATGCATATCCTATGGAATTCCTTTGCTGTTATATTCTTTATTGAGTTATCTAGTACTGATAAGACCTATTTACTCCAGATCACCACAATCTATGCCTTTGATAGTCTTACTTTTTCTATCAAAATTTATTGTTGTGGTTAACTTCTTTGTTTCTTGATCATCAAAGTTACACAAGTCCGTAATGAATCGATTATCCACTCATAACTGTTAATTCATGACTCTGCATATGGTTCTCATGACAAGTTTAACATGTCACAACATTATATTGATACAGTAAAGGTAAAGCAATCATTAAATGTTACTCTATATTTGTTTCAATAAAAACTTAAAAAAAAAAAAGAATGTAAATCTCTACAAAGGAACATAGTCAGTCAAAAATTAACTTTCATACTTCATCCAAAAGATATATACATATCAGAGGAAGTTTTGTATTCATTGATAGAATACATTGCTTGTTCTAAGCGGTAGAGCACCGCTGTGGTAGACTCTTCTGTGTTCTGGGTACGAGTCTTGGCTCGAACTCGAAACACAGTGCGGTATGCTGTATGTTGCTTCAGCTACATACAGTTTATACAACACATCTAGTGGCCTCACAGGTCAGTGAGGGACATTGTTCATTTGGGCCAGCATGACCCAAATGAACTATGTAAAGTGTGCGTAAAGATGGCATTTTTCTTTAAAGTAGTACTATAGGAAAAACGTTTTTCTTCATTTTGGATACAGCAAGGGAAGGTTATAACCCCTGTCAGATTTTTTTTGCCATCTGTGTCCCATTGCGGAGATTTCTCTGCACTTCCTGTCTCACTGCCAAACAGGAAGTCAGAGGAAATCTCTGCAAATTAAGGGAATTCCTTGGGGACCAGAACTAGTGTCCCCATTTGAAGATTCCCCATATTACTTTTCTGGGAATAGCCCAAAATGTTGGGACTTTCTTTTACTTTCACTTTCAATGATAATGGTAAACAGGACAAATAGAGAGGGTGTATCTCTCTAACAGGGGCACACACAGCAAAACTGTCAGGGGTTCTATTCTCTCTGCTCTATCCAAAATGAAAAAAAAAAGTTTTGCCTTTAGTTATACAGTACTTTAACAGTAAATGATGGCCCCTGAATTATTGCTCTTACTCCAGCATGTGCAGTTAAACCTAACATGTGTAACACAATTGTTTGTTACACGTGTGCATGAATTTGCATTTACAAGTGTGTGAATGTGGAGATAAGGGGCTTTTAACATTTTTTTTGGTTGTTAACCCTTACTTTTTAAAATGTTTTACATTTTTTTTAACATAACTTTAATGCTATCACAAAGGTCTTATAAGCCCCCAATGTGATAGCATGATGCAGGTGACAGGTTCTTTTTATGGAGACATCAGAGCTCTATGAGATCCCTAATGTAACCTGTGCACATTACGGTACATGTAGAAGTGACCGGGTGGCTTTATAGTCACCCAAATCACTTGTGTCGATAGCACAATCTAAAAAAGGGAAAACTCCCATGTTGGTGCTGTTGCTGACATAATCATTACCAAAGAAGATATATACAGTATGTTTCATTTTTATCCAGAGCACAGCAATGCAGCACCTATTGGGAACAATAGATTTCAGTTTGCCATTGCATTGGGCCTGGGTTGATCAATGCATTCAAATGCATGTAGTTTGAATGGGTCCTAAGGTCAAATTACAGACAGCTTGCTGTATGGAATATAGCATGATGACAAATATTCACATTCAACTCCCATTATTACAATATTGCAATAACTAGTGGCGCTCAGAGTGCACAGGTAATAGCAGACAGTTCACAGTGAGTAGCACCCGTGATGAAAAGTGTTACAAGTGTTACAAGGCCTTGTTCCGTTCTGAGTTCTGGCAGAGTGGAGAAGTGCTGGACATGTGATGGCGTCCATCTGATGATCCGGGATCTGATGTGCATATTTGGGACAAACTGCGCTTACGCCTGTGCATGAGTAATGCTGGGCATGTTGAGTTGGTGAGCTTTTGTCCATATGGGGATTGGCTATCACTCTATACCTTCACGTGGCGTGATGTTATGAAGACTTGCTTGTCAGTTTCATCTAGAACTATATACAAGTTTGCTACATATGGACTATAACTTTCTACTTTATAAACTGTAACACTTGTCATCACGGGTGCTACTCACTGTGAACTATTTGCTATTACCTGTGTACTCTGAGCGCCACTAGTTATTGCAATATTGTAATAATGGGAGTTGAATGTCTACATATATATAGTGGCTGCTAGGATTTTCGTTATATGTGCCTAGGCGCGGAGTGAGGGATTCAGATCGTTGGGCGGTGTTTGATATTCCATATGATTATCAAAATATTCACATTACCAGTCTTAGTGTTAAAATAAAAAGCGCCCCAAATATACTAGTGTAGTGTAACCTTCCTATCAATGATGAAACCTTCCAGCATTGCATACTCAAATATTTACAACGCTGGCCATTTCACCACTGGTAATATTGCTGCAATACTGTATATTGCTATGCCATTAGGACTGATTCTATGAATTTAGTAAAGGCAGCACCTCCCATATACACTATATGGTCAAAATTTGGTGGACACTCCCCTAAATTATTACATTTAGTTGTTTCCAGTGAAGGAAAGTGTTAATGCTCCCTCAAACAGTACAAAGATATTTTAGACTTGTTTGTGCTTCCAACCTTGTGGCAGCAAATTGGGGAAGGCCCGTTTTCCTTGTAGAATGACTGTGCCCTGTACAAAAAGCCAGGCCCAATACTATGGGATTTAGTAAAACTGGAGAGCGCAAAATATGGTGCAGCTCTGCATGGTAGCCAATCAGCTTCTAACTTCAGCTTGTTCAATTGAGCTTTGACAATAAAACCTGAAGCTGATTGGTTTCAATGCAGATCTGCACCAGATTTTGCACTCTCCAGTTTTAGTAAATCCCCCTGTTTGATGAGTCTGGTGTGAATGAACTCCAGTGACCTCCATAGAGCCCTGATCTCAATCCTGTTGAACATCTTTGGGATGAATGGGAATGCCAAGCACGATCCAACACTAATACCTGACTGCATAAATGCTCTTTTGACCTTATGGGCACAATTTCTTACAGACAGACTTAAAAAAAAAAAAAGTAGGCTGTTATAATAAACAGGGGCTGGGCAATTTTAAATGACTTCAGTTTTTTAAAGCAGAATTAAATTCAGTTTTTTTTTAAAACTGCTGACAGGTAGGGGTTTTATAACAGAAGAGACCCTAGTCTCTAGAGCCTGATCATTTAGATAAAAGATAATTAACATATACTGGATATTTTTTCAAATAAAAATACTCACTAATGATATACCCTGTTAGGCCCTGTTTACATATTGCGTGGCGGGAACGAGTGTTCCCCCTATTCAATTTTTAAAGAGGTTTGCATGCAATTTTGTGTGTTGCATAGGGCTAGTCTATTAGCTTGAATGGGCTTGCCTATGCATGTTTGCTGCCCAAAAGAAGCTCCTGCTCCTTTTTTGGTGACATGCTTCAGTCGATTTTTAAAGGATCGTTTGCCACTCTTGCCATGCGATCCTGACGTGTGACAATTAAAGGATAATGGCACTCAATATGCACAATTCTGCCTGTGATTCCAAATCGCAAAGTATGACTGGAGCCTCTGTGTTATCAATGGCAGGCTGCCCATATAGAATTGGGATGGCTATGTTTTTCAGAAAACCCTATGAAAGGTAGGAGTCAAGCATACCCAAAGCTTCTCCGAGAAAGATTTATTCTCACAGTTGTCTATGAGATATACATCAAGAGCTTGGAAGACTTACAGTGGCTATAGACTTGCTGAAACATTCATTTTGTAGGCAGGTAATTCTTGCTCACTGTCTATTACCCGATGTTGAGGTAGCACTTTCACTTCTGAGCAGCATTGCCACAAGCTCCATTTGTTATGATGAGGATTGTTTTCATAAAACCCTTTTCTGTTAATGCTTACAAAATAAATGTTCTAATGGCTAACATAGAAAGTGGATAGAAAGCTACCCATTGTGAACATTAGTCTGGGGCAGACAAGAGATGGATATGTTGTGAAGGGCTTTTAGCTTTGTTATAGGAGAGCTCTCAGCCAACTCAAGGTCATTGAATGACTCCTTCTACCATACAGGATAAAATACAAGAAAGACAAGAGGGAGCGATGAAGACCTTCAAAATAAAAGAGCATGAGATGCAGGTTAACATGTACACAACAAAATTGATTCTTTTCATAGTTGAAGGTTGCTAAGATTATTCTTATTGATCCCTTTCACTTAAAGGGTATCTCACCTCATGCTTTGTCTTAAGCTGGCCATACACTCTGTATATTTCATTTAATTCCCGGTGACCCAGCCAAAAATCTCTCAGTGGGTGGCCCTGTCGCTACCCTCCTGCCTGTCATCCATCGACTGAAAAATCTAAAGACCTGAGTGGAAAATGGTCCGCAGACCAGCCGTTGTATCCAAAGAGATACAGCTGCTGTTTGGCTATGTTGACAGCTTGCGGGGCTGCAGTGGGAGATTCATTAATCTGTGCTGTATAGAGTGTATGGTAAGCTTAACTCATATTCTGGTATAGATAGCAAATGGTAAATGTATACACATTGTACTTTGATTTTCCCACTGAGAGAGACAGTTTTCATTTCTCATCTTTGGGTGAAACTCCTTGGATTTGTAAGAGTCCTATCAGGCTCAATTCACAAAGCTAACATACCAGTATGAGGATCAAATGAAGTCTGGCTGTGCAATCTTTGTACAGTCTACTTTATGTTTACCATAGCTGAGTAGTATGAGGACCTACCTAGACTATTCAATCAGTTTGTATTCATCCAGACAGGACTTTGCATTACATATATTGTAGATCCAAAGGAGATTGTGCATTCAGACTGTAACATTCGATGAGCGTTGAGGCTTAGGGAACAGAGCCCATTATCTTCTTCCAGATCTCCTGACCAAATATAGGAACTGACAGCCGTTGGAGCTGCCTGTCAGATTACATTTGTCAGCAGGGGCAATTTGTCTATCTGCACTTTTTAGCATTGATGGAAGAATCTGCTAGATTTCTACAAGTGTATGACCAGCTTAAGTCAGAGAAGGGATATGCTCCCCTTATTGTTATTAGTTCATATATCTCTGTGCGGAGCACCAGTTAGAGAAAGATAGCCTGAGGGCTCTTTCACATTGGAGGACTCCGCCAGCAGATCTGCCGGCTCAGTGGGGGATCTCTCCGCTGATCCCCGCTGAGCAGGCGAATGATCAGGCTTCCCTCTACTCACCTTCCCTCTACTCACCTGGTCTTCTAGTCTCTAGGATTGGATTGGATGTTGGAGGTGTCAATTAATACATGTTCGTTTACATCTGCTGCTCCATTGAGGGCAATGGATGGTCTGAACGGGTCCGCTTACAAAACTGACAGGCGGAGGCGGAGGTCTTAATAAAAGACCAGAATGCTATAAATAGTTTTGTGGAAGCAATGGAATAATTTTTGCCTAAACTGAAAAATGTATACAAATAGTGAAAAAAGTGACTTTGTGTAACCTGTTCCCACAGATTTTAAAGCCGAGCAGTCACACATATGCTTCCATGGAGAAAGGCATTCTGCTCTAAGTGCTCAGTTAAGTCGCCCATATATTATGCAAATTTCTTTCCTTCCACCCTTGGTGGAAGGAAATAAAAACGCTTGATTCCAGTCAGTCCGTGTGTTGATGGGGATGTCCCCCCCCCCCACACAGTGCTATTGTTTTATGTCGGCAGGGGAGCCTTCCTGGCCAGCAGAACACAAAGATTACAGCTAGCGGCTATAGCCGCTGGTAGTAATCACATGTAAAAATTCCAACAGGCCGGTTGTACCCAAGTCGATCAATGGATCAACTTGGGTACAAACAGCCTGCCCATAGATGGATTGAATCTAAGCGGGTCCATGCTGAACCAGCCAAAATTTAATCCAACTATGGCCAACTTCTCTGCGCACTCCTAGCAAAGTGACTAAGCTGTCATGGACAGTCTCGATCATTGTTTATGACAGCTAATCATAGCAGTCTGATGATTGTTTGCACATGATTGGAAAGCCTGCTTCAGCTTATTGGCATTCAGAACTTCCTAAACAGCCAGAATTAAAAGAAAGGCAGCATGGGGTTAAAAGATCAGTTTGAACCAAGATATGTGTGTGAGCCACTCAAGCTGTATGGAAATGAAGTCCTGTGCCCACCGCTGTGAGTGCTGGCCGGGAAGGAAGCTTGTCTATGCTCCAAGCAATAGTAGCGTGCCCCCCCTGGGGCATGGCCTGGTGGGGTCTAGACAGAGACTGCCATTTACACAGCAGGCTTTGATTTGATGTGCGGCCTTTGGGACACCTATCACTCTCTACCATTAAAAGATCACTTAAAGTGGAACTTAAGTCAGAAAATTAAGTCCTGATAGATCACTTCATGCTGGCCCCTTTTGCAGATATAGCTATGTAAAACAGTAAAAACATTAAAAATAAGTGCCTATACCATTTAAAATGCAGTAATACACTGTCGTACCCTGCTTGGCACATGCACAGTTGCTCTCTATTTTTGGTACTGTGCCCAAAATCACTAGAGGCCAATCTGCTGACAGAGTGTGCAGATGGAACACAGATTAGGAAGAGAGAGAAGAAAAGCAGGAAAGGTGACAGGACAAAGTCTGCTGCCTGGGAGACACAAAAAAGCAAGGCTTCATGCACACAGGACGTTAACCACTTCAGCCCCGGAAGGATTTCCCCCTTTAGGACCAGAGCCCTTTTTGCGATTCGGCACTGCGTCGCTTTAACTGAAAATTGCGCGGTCGTGCGATGTTGTACCCAAACGAAATTTGCGTCCTTTTTTTCCCACAAATAGAGCTTTCTTTTAGTGGTATTTGATCACCGCTGCGTCATTTCTGATCACCGCTATAAACAAAAGAAGAGCGACAATTTTGCAAAAAAAACTAATTTCTTACTTTTTGCTAAAATACAAATCCAAAAAAAATATAAAAAAACATTTTTTTTCATTGGTTTTGGCCGATTTATATTCTTCCTCATATTTGTGATAAAAAAATCGCAATCGGCGTTTATTGATTGGTTTGCGCAAAAATGGTCGCGTTTACGGATGATGAGAATTAATTTCTGGGGTTTTTATTTTTTTTTATTTTTTACTAGTAATGGCGGCGATCTGCGATTTTTAGCGGTACTGCGATATTTCAGCGGACATGTCGGACTATTTTGACACTTTTTTGGGACCATTGGCATTTATACAGCGATCAGTGCTATAAAAATGCACTGATTACTGTGTAAATGCCATTGGCAGTGAAGGGGTTAACCTGCAGGGGGCGCTCTAAGGGTTAACAGTGTTCCCTGGGCGTGGTCTAACTGTGGGGGGGCTGCCCTAGCTGGGGAAGGGAAGCGATCACAGCTTCCATGTAGAGAAAGGCTGTGATCACAGCCCTTCCCCCCTCACAGAACGAAGGTCCGTGTTTACTTAAACGGAACTCCGTTCTTTCACTCCAGGGAGGGCATCGCGGGTGGCCGGCGGAGATCGAATCCGCCGCACCCGCTTCCTGGCCCTCCCCGGACACAGTGAGCGCGCGGGCACGCCTCCGGCGGCGCACGCACACTCACTGGGCGCGATCTCGCAGCTGCCGTCATATGATGGCGATTTGCGCAGGAGCGCCACACTGTCGCCGTCAATTGCCGACCAGCGGTCGGCAAGCGGTTAAAAAAACGTTCTAAAAACATCAGTAGCTTATCAGTGATTTTTTTCAGCTTTTACCAGTGTTATATTACCAGCGTTTTTGTGCGCTTTTCCGTGTTTTTAAAGGGCCAGCTGTTTTTTTTTTCCAACTGATCTTAAACATCCAAAAACATTGTGGATTGAGAGTCTTTGGGTGTTTTTGAACTTTTGAACGTTTTTACAGCTTAAAAACGTCTCTCAGAACCCTCTAGTCTTGGGTTTTTTTTACAGCTCAAAATCCTCACTGCTATAAACAGTGGATAACAGCCTATGTGTGCATGAACACATAGGATAACATGATGGAGGGTTTAATGACTGTAGAAAAAAAACGTTGCAGGTAAAAACAGCTGCTGTAAAACAGTCAAAAAACGTCCAGTGTGCATGAGACCTTACAAGGATAGTGTCTTATCTTATCTCCCTAATATTCTTTCCTTTCTTCCCTTCAGCAGAGGAAGCCCCTAAAGTGAATATGTGAAAAAATCAGCACTAAACAAATGAAATAAACAGCTGCCAGCACAAAAGGAATAACACAACCTCATAAAGTAGACAAAAACAAGATGTATGGCGCTGGAAAGGTTAAAGTGTAAAAATAGTGCAAAAAATATAGTTAATAAAGTGTCCCAATAATCAGGTGATGAATTCTGAAATCTTCAAGGAACAAAAAAGTCTCTAGATGAAATGCTCACTCACCAGCTCCAGGTGCTGTTCACTGCGTTTTTGTTTCATTTGGGCAAAGTGTTTGTTGTTATGATGGCCGCCTTTCTCCTATGCCTTTGGCATATCTGTGCATGTCCTGGATACCTATTGAACTGGAGACCTATCGGGGGAATCCGACCATCTGGCTGCATCCATACAGCCACTATATTTCTGGTGAGCGTGCATTGCTTGTGGTGGTGTCATATCAATTGAAGTCGCTTTTATTATCTTCACGGGAGTTTATGTACTGTCACCGTGCACTTCCACTTTCCAGTGTATAGTCATTCTGCGCTATGTTGTTTTATTCTTTATTTTCATATATGGGAGACATCGTGAACAGAGAGACATCTCTATGATCCAGCCCATCACAGTGGTCTTACCTAAGCGGTTTGGCTGTCCTCTTAATTGAGACAGTACCTGGAGCTGGTGAGTGAGCATTTCATCTATAGACTTTTTTGTTCCTTGAAGATTTCAGAATTCATCACCTGATTATTGGGACACTTTATGAACTCTATTTTTTGCACTATTTTTGCAGAGGAAGCCCTAGCTCTATGAGACTGAGCACTTCCCCAGATACATTCGGGGCTAGAAATGCACGCATTTTAAGTGTTGAAAGTGACATATAGGGGTTGATTAAAGCTGGAGAGTGCAAAATCTTGTGCAGCTGTGCATGGTAGCCAATCAGCTTCTAACCTGAGCTTGTTCAATTAAGCTTTGAAAATAAAACCTGAAAGCTGATTGGCTTTTATGCAGAGCTGCACCAGATTTTGCACTCTATAGCTTTAGTAAATCAACCCCATAGTTTTTAAGACTTAGGAGAGGGGGAAAGTCTTCAGTAAGGAAATGACTGCTTTGGCTTTCAACAAAATGGCAGCTAGAAGAAACAGGAGCAATGCTGGATGCAATTTACAGAACACATTCATTTTGGTAGCATAATTATTAGGGTCCATGCACACTGGACTTAAAAACACTGCTTCTAAAAGGTTTCGTGTTTTGCCTATAGAAGCAGCTCAATGATATCCTATGTGTCCATGCACATTAGGAGGTTTATAGGCATAGTTTAAGCTCAGCGTTTAGAGACAGAAACCAAAACCCTCCTGGATTGCATTTTTTTGAGGAGTTTTCTGGCAGAAATAAAGCTAAACGTGCCTAAACACTTGTACAAAAATGCTCTATATGAGCGTTTTTTCTGCCAAAGGAACTGGTATTTTTTTCCAGCCCAGCGTGCATGGACCGTTAATGTGGAATATATGTTCTTTTGGTAACATATTACAGTTTGTTTAACTACTTCAGCCGCGGAAGGATTTACCCACTACCTGACCAGGCCATTTTTTGCGATACGGCACTGCGTTGCTTTAACTGACAATTGCGCGGTCGTGCAATGCTGTACCCAAATAAAACTGGCATCCTTTTTTTCACCACAAATAGAGCTTTCTTTTGGTGGTATTTGATCACCTCTGTGGTTTTTATTTTTGCTCTATAAACAAAAAAAGAGCGAAAATTTTTAAAAAAAAAAAAAAACAATTTATTTTACTTTTTGCTATAATACATAAAAAAAATAAAAAAAAAAACGATTTCATTCATCTCTATAGGCCGATATACTACATATTATTGGTAAAAAAAAAAAATCGCAATAGGTGTATATTGATTGTTTTGCGCAAAAGTTATACAAACTATGGGATAGATTTAGGGACTTTTCTTTTTATTTTATTTTTTTTATTGGTAATGACGGAGATCTGTGATTTTTAGCGGGACTACGACATTGCAGCAGACAAACCTGACCCCAAATTACATTTTTTGGGGACCAGTGACATTATTACATTGATCAGTGTTATAAAATGCACTGATGAATTTAAAAATTACACTGGCATGGAATGGGTTAACTCTAGGGGCCGATCAAAGGGTTAAGTGTGTTCCCTAACTGTGTTCTAACTGTAGGGGGGGATGGGCTAGCAGGGACATGACAGGTCAGCAAGCGGTTAAAAACAAACAAACATATTATACATACCTGCTCTGTGCATTGCACAGAGCAACCCTGATTCACTCCTTCTCGGGTCCTCCACCAGCGCTCCTGAAACCTCTCCCTTGACCAGTGCCCCCATTGCAAGCTGCTTGCTATGGGGGCACTGGTGTGTGCTCGGTCCTTAGCTGAACTCTATGTGTTTATAAAATACAAAGAGCCGCGGCTCGGCCCCACCCCCCCACTATCTTCTCATTGGATCACTGGCTCCCACTTCTGTGTCTCAGCCAATAAGGAAAGAGAGACCCAGGACAGGCTCCCATGCACATTGCTGGATCGAGATCGGCCTCAGGTGAGTAATAGGGGGCTGGGAGGTGCTGCAAACAGAATATATTTTACCTTTCGCAGCCAGTCCCAAGCCCATGCTGCGAAAAGAGGAGGGTGATGGCCTGTCTACAGGTCATTACAGGCACTACAACAAGTATCCTTCACCCTGTGCAATGGTTTAAAGGGAGCAATGTAGACAGTCCTGCTTTGGGGGGGGGGGGGATTTACTTACATTAAAGACAAGACTATTTTTAGTAAATTTAGTTTTGTACAGTGTACAGTGATGGCCTGTTTGCCTTCGTAAACACCCCTCAAAGTTCTAGAGTTCCTCACTACTGTCCTGTCTGTGTGCGAATGCCCAACTGTAAAAGGGGGATGAACGTGTTCCTCTTTATGGAGGACAGATAGTAGTACCTGTTCCAACAAAATACAGTTGGGGGTGAACACTGTATGTGCCTGTTGTAAGTTTGTCCAAAGGTTTCATGTGAAGGTGGTGTGCAAGCACACGTAAGGTGCAAGGGGACTCTGCTACCTTCCGAAACTGGAAGACTGCTTACCAAAAAAAAATTCCTTCAGCCTTTACAACCACTTTAATCATGAACTTGTTATGGATGAAGTTCTGCTTTAAAGCAACCCTGTCCACAGCCTCAAAAGGATGTTATTGGCAATTCCTGCCAGTATAAGAACTGTTATACTCAGACTACCCCCCACCCCCCCTTCTCCCAACCACCAGAAGTGTTAAATGCTGAAGAGTCTGGTGGAGGCTGCAGCACTGGAATGCTGGAATGAAGGGAAGGTCAGATGGGTTGTGCAGAACGTGAGTATAATGCCTCTTCTATTGCAAAAAACTTCCATTAGGATTTTTTTTGACTGGCAGGGTCTCTTTAATAAACCTGTAAACATTAAAAAATATAAATACCATGGACCTAAATCATTTTAGTTTTCCTTTAGGAACCTTCAGTATTGGTTCCTTACACTAAGCCAAGGAAATTGAGCATAAAGTAACATGTCTGAATTCACTTACTGGTGCCTCATCTGTCATCCTCCTATCTTCCTTTGGGATTTCCTTCAGGGATTTCTTGCTCATTGAAGTTCTTAGCTTGTTATCTGATACAAATTGTTGAATTTTCGAAAGAACTGAATTTTCCTTAGAGGATTCATTTCTACTTCCACTGGGGGACAAGCTACGTATTGGTATCAGTTGTCTTTGACTGCCGAAGTCTCCTATTTTGGCGTCTGTAGAAGAGGTATTTGAAGTGGAACCCTTGATGGAAGAATGAAGGAGAGATGGACCTTCGGAACTTCTGCTATGAACCTCTACTGGGCTAGAAGACTCATATAGATCTGTCAATCTTTGATCTGTTTTAGGGCTGGAGGTCCACTTGAAGATATCTGCCTCCTGTTTATCGGAAAAATGAATAAACATATGACTTTATCATATTCAATGTTCAATATTTTATTGCTAAGAACATGAAAATAGGATATAACAACTTATATTCATGAATTCTGTTAGCGGTGGACTGCACATGTGTGTAAGTGAGACCTTGGGGGAATGTAAAAAAGTAGCTTTGTAATGTTCACAATTTCTTTTCAGAAATTGAATACTCTTGGATGTAAAGGTGACCTCTTAAGAACATTAAAAGTCTGCATGACATAAAATAAGCAGTAACAGTATATAACAGTATATAAGAACATAAAGTACATTTTGTAATTTCTATTCATAAAATGCATTCTTTGAAGTCGTATTAAACCAAAAAAGAAAATGAATTATATTGTAGCTCAACCCTTACTTGGGGCTGCATTTGTTTGTTTTATTGGGATTTTTCACTTGATGTTCCAGCCAGTAAATCTATTATTTTTCAACTTCCTTTACCAGATCAAGCTGTCCAGCAACAGTGGCAGTTAGAGGGGTGAGACAAACCTTTTAAAACTGACAGAGGTGCTTACAATGGTTAGCTTTAATTAATTTATTTAACATTGTTGTACCAAAAGAAAAAAAAAAAACCAAAAAGCTGTTGTTGTAAGCACTTGCTTACTTGGTTATGGTGTGTGTGTTGAAACCCCCAATCAACTTAAGCTGCAAAGCAAAGGCAGTTGATGAAGCCGTATTGGTGCCAAATGTGATCCATGCAAAAGAATGGGGACAAGCTGCAAATGCCCTGTAACTACATGCAAAAGTTGCATGAACGTTGTGCCTGAATGTTATACACTGCAACAGTTGTGCAACATTTTCCAGTACTACTGGTCAAAGCCAAAGTTGCATCCATCAAACTTGCACCAAAGTTGCACTCCAAAATCGGTGCAACTTCAGAGTCGTACAAGTGTGAATGGAGCCTAACTGCTTAAAAAGTGTTAGATGAGGTTTGGCTTTAGTTTGATTGTCAAATCCATCTAAATCTTCTAGTCAGTCTAACACTACCCTCTCCCCAGGCTGACAATGCTGCTGTCCAAAAGTGTCTCTATGACTCCCGCATTCAGAGTTGAGACAACCTAAGACAGGACAAGTGCTAGATCACCCGATAAAGTAAAGTAAAGTAAATAAAAAGGGTGGGTGGGGGATTAATACTACTTTAAGCTCCAATTAAAGTAGTAAAGACAAAGCTGGGACCCGTTTTCAGCCTACAGTGGGCTAAAGCCCACTATTGGCTGATGTCACAGAGCCAGTTAAGGCTCTGAAAAGATCTCAACCATATGGTCGGGATCCACTCAAAACCCTGGACTGGCAGCTGGCTCCGCCTCTCAGCAAGCCACCCCCTCCACAACCCTGTGCTCCAGTGTCCCTGGCTCTCTGCTCACAGAATGCTGAGAACTGAGTGATCAGCAGTGTCTGATTGTTCAGATCTCAGAGTGTAGAGCTGACAGGGGACAGATGCAGCATCAGATCAATGCTGCATCAATGTAGGTGAGTGTAATTTTTTTTTCTAAATCCTGTTTTAAATGACTGTGCTTAGATATAAAAGGTGCATACTGGGAGCATGATGCAGTTTGTTGCAGGGTAGATAAATGCATTTTCAGAAGGTAATCTTTTAATGGGGCGCTAGTTCTGGTAAAAACTTTGGCGAGATACCCCCTCACTTACTGTTGTGCACCCAGGACATGGCATGAAGACAAATCTCCCCAATGGGACACAGAAAAAAAAAAAACTGACATAATTTTTCATTATCTCCAAATTCATCCAAAATGAAAAAAACATTTTGGCTAGTGATATGCTTTATCACAATGGCATGATCAGACACTGTATTGTAATACGTAGATTGGTATCCCTTAAACCTATAATGCCTTTAGATGATCAAATGATACCAGACTCTGCAAATATCTCACCAATGATGAAACCTCACTAATAATGACTAAATTTTGAATATTTTTAGTGACTAAAGTAAAATGAAATTTGACTGGAGCTATATATAGGTATCAGCTTAATCATTTATTTTTGTATTGCTTTATCAAGTACGGCTGGCCATAAACAGGTAGATGTTGCTCAGAAAATAAAAGGAGATCTCATGATGCTGAGTAGGATCTCTGGGTATTGTATTAGTGAGAAGTACTGATGAATAAGCTATAAGCATTGTTCATTTTCACAACTGCCCCTTGTTAATAAAGGTTGCAGCCATTATAAATCTCAGTCTGAACCGGTATTTGTCAGTGCTTTGTTTGGTGTAATGGGACCCGAGACCCAACTCATTATTCTGTTACCAGATCCTAATGCCTGAATCTTGCATTTTCTTGCTGCTGTTTGATTCCCTATTTACTTATAAGCCAGGCTGTTTCTGTATCTTGCTGCAGCAGAGTGTTGTATCATGTAAGCGATCAACAAAAGTAGCAGTTTGGATTTAGGGTGATACCATTTATTGGTTAACTAAAAAGATTGTAATGCAAGCATTTGAGGCCTCTTCTTCAAGTAAGATTGTAGGCTGGTGCAGTCTGAACTTCCCACTGTAGACAGCACTCAACCGAAGAGGCAATGCAGGAGGCAAAGGTCAACAGGGAAACAGCTGTCAGATTGGATGCTGGTGCCCCCGTGACCTCAGCGGCCAATTGGATCAGGCCACTGTCTATTTAAGACACTGGTCCCCGGATCTGGCACGCATTTTGTGAGTGGTTAGAGTAGGGACAGGTTCCTCACCTGTCAGGGAAAGTGTGAAGAGGTAGGGAAAGGTTCTGGAGGAATAGGGACAGTGTAGGAACTATGACTACCTTCCATTTAGGAAGTCTCTCATCCAAGACTACAGGCCACTGTTACTGTTTGGAAGTGGCTCTGGAAAGCTGTGCCAACCTGCCGGGCCTAATTGTATCTGGTTGTTTCTATAATATACTGCTATTGTCTATCTCGGACTCTGTGTGTTTACTGCCAGCCACACCACGCTGCACCTTGCTCACAAGATGAACTCACATTTCCTGAAGAACAGGCCAACGTGCCTTGAAAGCTTGCACTACAATCTTATTGGTTAGCCAACTAATGGTATCACCCTAATTTCAAATTTCTACTTTTGTACCTTGCTGCCTAATCATAGCGGAACTCAGACTTTGAGTAATTAAGCCTCTGCTTGTCACTCTGAACTAAGTTATACATTTCCATTGTCTACATAGACTTTGTCCCTAACATTTATCATATAGTCTTCTGCCACTGTTGGACTGAGCTAGAAGCCATAATGCTCCTGCTCCGCGGGTCAGGACTTCTGACAATTTAGGAGATACCTCCCCATTCTGCACCTACTGGCATTCTTATGTGATTGGTGAAAGAATTGCTTGTGTGTTACTATGCTCCTCCTTTCTACAGAGATTACTGAGGGATTGGTCCTACTTGAAATTGGAAAAATTCCTTAAGTGATGTTGAGCCCCTCTGACCGACATAAACACTCATCACTGTGCCCCTAGAAAGTCACCAACACTGTGGTTATTGCAAGAGATACTTGAAATAAGGATCATCGCCTGTCACTAATGGCTGTGTTTATCCACTTTATACATCTGTTGATTTTCCTGAAAATGCGTATGAAGTTCTATACTCTATAGCTCATCACATCCCTATGCCGGCGGTTTGTGTAGTCATAATGAAAATAAAACATTGATAAGTACATTTATGTTCACCCTGAAGAATGGCAGGCACTAGATAGTCAGGGGACATGATCCGTGACACCCCCTATGCAGCGAGCCCTTCAATCACATTATTCATCTCGCTTAAGACGGCAGCAGGGGCAGCACGGTGTGCACAGACTAATGATGTTTTTATAGGCTCCTGTTCAGCATGAAAATCAAATTCTATCAATTATACTTTCTCACCTCTCAACCCACTGCCCACATCACACGTTATGTAGGCCAAATGGAGATTTTCAGGCACTATTAGGTGCGTAATAAGTCTCTCAAACATTACCAATTATGAATATTAAGTGATTTAGGTTCTAGTTTGTGCACCAGTCTGAGGAGTCTTATCGTATCAGAGCTTAACAGACCCATGCACATGAAAAAATAGTGCCTTTATAGTTCTCATATTTATGTAATATAAATCTCCAATAAGTGCTCTTTGTATGTGAAACAGTTACATAAAATGATCAGTTTGATTTTGGTGAAACAACAATCAAATTTTTAAAGCCCAACTGGACTTTAAAGCGAAGTTCCACCCACATTTTTCACTCCTCACCATGCAGCACTAATGTGCATCATTAAAATGAATTGGCAATATTGTTTTTTTTTCTGTTCACTTACCGGATTTATGCCTATATCTAATTTCACTTCCTCCTTTAGGGGCCGCGGCGCCGTACATAATTTCTGGCTTTCCATTGGCTCCTGGGTGATCTTCGTCAGCTTGACATGGCACTGCTACCGCAACATTTAACATTGGCATCTTTGGAAAATCTGGGTCATAGAAGCCAATGTTAAATGTTACTGGAGCTGTGCCATGTCAAGCTGACCAAGATTGCACCAGACTGCACATGCGCGAGATCAGCAGGTGCATGTTGGGTGCATGCACGGAATCCAGGAAGAAGGACACTGCGGCTTCAGATGCCCACACTGGAGATGACCGCGCTGTGCCGGAACTTCACAAAGTAAGAAAATGATGCTGCACAAATAGAAAACTGGGCATAGTTTACGGCATACCTTTGTTACATTGCACAAGGCATGAGTATTCTAGGGGTATTTTTATCTTAAAAGTCATATTTGGGCCGGAACTCCGCTTTAAGTTTAAAGCGGTTGTAAACCCTTTGATATACCCAGAGAAGAACGGCCCTTAGATGATACACAAAGATGAATCAAGTCCTCCTACATAAGTTGTACCTGTTTATCTTCAAGATTCTCTTCTATACATCTGTTCAATGTCTCAGCTTGCCTAAACTGTCAGAAAATAGGGGGAGGGTAGATGAAATTACACTCTGCAGAGCTCAGTGAAGAGAGCTCAGAGAGTTGATTGGAGGGAAGGAACACAGCCCCTTCGCACAACACACAGGAACAGAGCTGAGTCATTCACAAGCTTGGTGCTGGAGCCCCCTCCCCTGTCACCTCTTTTCTCTTGGTGTCAGGAAAACCTGTCAGAAGTGACTCATGCAGATACCAGAGGAACGGGGCAGCAGACAGAAATGACACTTAGTGCTCTGGATTAAGACAAATGTATATACTATAGAGGGATATGCTTTGTTCATATTTCATTTTCTGAGGTTTACAACCACTTGAAAGTATAACTAAAGGGAAAACTTTTTTTTAGTTTTGGATAGAGGGAAGAGTGATTAGAATACCTGTCAGTTTTTATTGCTGTCTGTGACCCGAAGGATATTAACCTTCTCCATTTGTCTTGTTTACCATTATCATTGAAAGTGAAAGTAAAAGAAAATCCCGGTTTTTGTCTTGCCCACCTTAAAAGTAAAAGAGCGGAAATCTTCCAATGAGGACAGCAGTTCTGGCGACCTGGGGGTCCCCAAGGAATTCCCTTAATCTGCAATTATTTCCTTTTACTTCCTGTTTGGCTATGGGACAGGAAGTTTTGATTATAGTTTTACAAGTGATATGCACTTCAAGCTCTGCACTTCAGTGATTGCACAAAGCGAATATACATAGCAAACTGCACTGAAAACACTCTAAAGGCTGCAGGTGACCCTGCCTCTCTATTCAGCTCTCCTTCGACTCTATAACATGCACTCTCTACCACTCCTTCTGGCACGTGTGTCCTCTCTCCTCAAACTCTCTTACCTTCACCCCTCTTCTCCACCACCCAGCTTTTATATATCCCCCCACCTTCTGCCCTCTCCCTATAACTGCTCCCACCAACTCTTGCTCATTCTACATGCATATACTGATAAAACCACCAGGACTCTTAGGCATGCCCCTCCATATAAATCACACTCCCACATTACCTCCCTCACCCTCCTGCTTCCCCTAACCTCTGGTGATATATCCCCAAACCCTAGGCTTCCATCATCTGTCTTTGCTCCCATCTCCCAACACCCTCTGGCGCAGCCGCAACCCACAGAACTTAGTCTCTATTCCTCTTCTTCCTAATACCAACCTCCCCTTCTCCTGTGCCCTCTGGAATGCCCGCTCTGTCTGCAACAAACGCACTGCCCTCCATGACCTCTTTATCACAAATTCCTTTAACCCACTTGCCATTATCGAAACCTGGCTTCATGAATCTGACACTGCTTCTCCTGCTTCCCTCTCCCATGGTAGCCTTCTCTGGACTCACTCCCCCAGACCAAGTGGGCGGAAGGAAGGTGGAGTGGGAATCCTTCTAGCCCCATGCAGCACCTATCAGGTACTTTTCCCACCTCCCTCTCTGACACTCTCCTCTTTTGAAGCACACTGCATTCGTCTACTTTCTCCTATTCCTCTAAGAATTGCTGTTATTTACCGGCCAGTATCAGCTTTCCTTGATGACTTCTCTGCCTGGCTACCCTACTTTCTCTCTTCTGAAATCCCCACAATCATTCTCGGCGACGTCAACATCTCTATTAAAGCTGTCACTACTCTTACTTCTAAACGTCTCAATCTAACCTCATCTCTCAACCTGAAGCAATGGATACAGGCTCCTACTCACTCCAACGGCAACATCCTTGACCTTGTCTTCTCTAATCTGTGCACTCCATGCAACCTTTCCAACAATCTTCTCCCACTCTCTAATCACTACCTTATTAGTTTCACTCTCTCCTTGTCTTCCACCTCCTCTCCCTCCAACTGCCTAACAGTTACCCGTAGAAATTTTCGCCACCTCAACCCTTCTCTTCTTCACTCTGATACTGATCATCTTTATGACAATATCTCACCCCTGTCCTGCCCCAACCTAACCACACTCGTCTATAACAGCTCACTGTCATCCTCCCTACACAAACTCGCCCCCCTCATTACACGCAGAATCAGGCCCCGGTTGCTACAACCCTGGCAAACAGACAACACCAGAAGTCTCAGAAAACGTAGCCGCACTCTTGAGCGTCTGTGGCATAAGACTAAGCTCCAAGAAGACTTCAAACATTACAAATCTGCCCTCCTAAAATACTATTCCTGCCTCCAAACTGCAAAACAGACCTACTTTATCACACTCATTAACACATTATCATCCCCATCAACTCTTCTCTACCTTTAACTCTCTACTCTGTCCTCCATTGCCTCGACCCTCTAATTCACTCAGTGTCCAGGAAGATTGACAATCACTTTAAAACGAAGATTGATCATATTCGTGAGGAGATCTCCAATGCAAAGAAACCACCACCACTCAACACCCATGTCCAAAGATACAATCACTACTTTACACATTCAACCCTGCTAGTATTAGCGAGGTTGCTAAACTTTTATTGAACACCCATCTAACCACCTGCCCCTTGGATCCTGTTCCCTAGCAAATGCTATGCTCACCCTCTGACTCAATTCTACACTCTCTAACTCACATTTTCTACCTCTCCCACTCTTCTGGCATCTTCCCAAACTCTCTAAAACATGCACTAGTCATCCCTATCCTTAAAAAGCCCTCACTTGACCCCACCAATCTTAAAAACCTACGCCCCATCTCCTTACTCCTCTTCTCCTTCAAACTCCTCGAAAGACTGGTCTACAACAGACCATCTGACCATGAACAAACTTCTTGATCCCCTTCAGTCCGGATTTCGCCCTCAACACTCCACGGGAAAACTGCTCTCCTTAAACTCATAAATAACCTACTAACTTCTAAAACCAACAGACACTATACTGTACTACTACTCCTGGACCTCTCTGCTGCTTTTGACACAGTGGACCACCCCCTCCTCCTTAAAAAAACCCACTCCTTTGGTCTCTGTGACTGCGCTCTTCGCTGGTTCTCATCCTACCAATCCCACCGCTCCCTCAGTGTCACCTACAACTCTACTTCCTCCTCTTTTCTTCCTTTCTCTGTTGGTGTCGCCCAAGGTTCTGTTCTTGGACCTCTCCTTTTCTCAATCTACACTGCTTCCCTGGGTCAGTTGATTGCCTCCCATGGCTTTCAGTATCATCTTTACGCTGATGACATACAAATCTATCTCTCCAACCCCCAGCTCTCTCCTTCTGTCTCCTCATGCATCACCAACTTACTAACTGACATATCAGCCTGGATGTCACATCGCTGCCTTAAACTAAACCTATGCAAAACTGAGCTTACGATCTTTCCTCACCCACATGCCACTTCCCCGGATTTCTCTGTCAAAATCAACGGCTCAACTATCAACCCATCCCCCCACGTCAAGGTCCTAGGTGTAATCCTGGACTCCGAACTAACCTTTTGGCCCCACATCCAATCGCTATCCAAAATTTGCCGCCTCAACCTCTGCAACATCTCCAAGATACGCCCCTTCCTAACCAATGACACCACAAAGCTTCTAATCCACTCCCTGGTCTTCTCTCGCCTAGACTACTGCAACTCCCTCCGCACTGGCTTACCTCTAAATAGGCTATCCCCACTTCAGTCCATTATAAATGCTGCTGCCAGGCTCATTCACCTTAAAAAACGCTCAGTGTCTGCTAAACCCCTATGTCAATCCCTCCATTGGCTGCCACTTAACCAACAAATTAAATTCAAGATACTAACAATAACTTATAAAGCCATCCACCTCTTGGTCCCCAGCTACATCACTAAACTGGTCTCAAAATACCAACCAAATTGATCTATTCGCTCCTCCCAAGACCTCCTGCTCTCTAGCTCCCTTGTCACCTCATCCCATGCTCACCTCCAGGATTTCTTCAGAGCCTGTCCCATTCTCTGGAATGCTCTACCCCAATCTGTCCGACTTTCTCCTACTTTGTCCACCTTCAGAGGATCCCTGAAAACTCATCTCTTTAGAGAAGCCTATCTAGCTCCCACCTAACAACTGTACATCTATCTTCTCCATCAGCATCTTCTCCCCACAGTTACTACCTCTTGTATCTCTTGACCTTCCCTCTTAGATTGTAAGCTCTGACAAGCAGGGCCATCTTACTCCTACTGTATTTAAGTGTATTGTATTTGTACTGTCTACCCTCAAGATGTAAAGTGCTGCGTAAACTGTTGGTGCTATATAAATCCTGTATAATAATAATATAATAATACTTTCAGCCCTGGTTCACATAGGTGCGATGCGGGAACCCTGCGAATGCACTGCAGGTTCCCGCATCGCACCCGACTCACACAGCAGTTGACACAGCCATATGCAAACTGAAGGGAGGTGTCAATACATTGTTAACGGCACCTCCTTTACAGCTCGCATATCGCAGTGCAATCTGCAAACTCGCACAGGAATCGGATCCCATGGGTATGAACACCCATGCGATCCGATTCTGGTGCGGACCAACAAAAGGGTCCTGTGCGAGTTTGCTCCAAATGCGATGCAATATCAGTGATACAATCTGCATGACTGAAATCGTGTCGCACGGACACTGCAGTGTGGTGCGAATCATATACGATATTGCAGAGCGCACATGTGTGAGCCAGGGCTAAATCAGCTACTGTAAATACATTTCAGGTTTAAAAAGCATTACAGTTTGTTTTCTTTAGAAAGCAACTATAACCTAAGTGGGAAAGCGTGTACCCTGACAGTATGCTGCAAAGAAGGCTCATTCAGCAGGGAGCATGTTGGACCTCTGCATATATCCCAACTTTTGAACTTTGGAATGAGGGACATTCAAGGGAGGAAGTAATTAGCGGTGTACACAGCAAAAAATGGGGATGGCCAAACTCTTAACAGTGGGAGGGGTTTAAGGAGTGTGGTGTACAGGAATGGCAGAGGAGAAGGGTCTGCAGGGCAGTTTACGGAGATCAGCAGGCAGAGAAGAGGCATCGCAAGGACATAGGATAGGGGTCAGTAGAGCAATGTAAAGGAGTCAGCAGGATCGAAGATAGGGGGTCAGTAGAGCAGGGTAAAGTGGTCGGCAGGACGGAAGACAGGGAGTCAGTAGGGTGGAAGACAGGGGGAGTCAGTAGGGCGGAAGACAAGGGGAGTCAGTAGGGCAAGGTACAAGGGTCACCAGGACAGAAGACAGAGGGTCAGTAGAGCAGGGTACAAGTGTCAGCAGGACAAAAGACAGTGGGTCAGTAAGGTAGCGTACAGGGGTCAGCAGGACATAAGACAGGGGGTCAGTAGGGCAGGGTACAGGGGTCAGGATGGAGGACCAGGGGTCAGTAGGGCAGGGTACAGGACGGAGGATCAGGGCTCAGTAGTGCAGGGTACAGGGGTCAGCAGGATGGAGGACCAGGGGTCAGTAGGGCAGGGTACAGGGGTCAGCAGGAGGGAGGACCTGGGGTCAGCAGGGCAGGGTACAGGGGTCAGGATGGAGGAACAGTGGTCAGTATGACAGGATGCAGTTGTCAGCAGGATGGAGGACCAGGGGTCAGTAGGGCAGGGTACAGGGGTCAGCAAGACGGAGGACCTGGGATCAGTAGGGCAGGGTACAGGGGTCAGGATAAGGGACCTGGGGTCAGAAGGGCAGGGTACAGGGGTCAGGACAGAGGACCTGGGGTCAGTAGGGCAGGGTACAGGGGTCAGGAAGATAGAAGACCTGGGGTCAGTAGGGCAGGGTAGAGGGGTCAGGACGGAGGGCCTGGAGTCAGTAGGGCAGGGTACAGGGGTCAGGATGGAAGACCTGGGGTCAGTAGGGCAGGGTACAGGGGTCAGGAGAGAGAACCTGGGGTCCTTAGGGCAGGGTACAAAACCAAAATCCCCCCATCTCCTTCTAGCACAAACCTCCCTACCCAGCACAAACCCCCTCAGTCTATCCCCCTTTACCCTCCCTAATGGCTGCCCCCGTCATATTGAGGTACCTTCAGGCTGGAAGCAGGCTGACTCTCCTCCTGAGTCCAGCGATCAGTGGGCGGAGCTTTCCGTCATGGGCAAGGGGCCTCTCCTTCTGCAAGCTTCACTTCACACAGTGACAGTTTGCAGTTCTGGCAGAGTGGAGTGCCTCTTCCTCTGTCAGGAAAACAAAACATCACAGCAGGAGGAGGAGAGGGTGGTTCACTGCACTGCACGTACGTGTGAATGTCAGAGGCGGCCGGACTAGTGAGCAGAGATGCCGGCTGGCGGCTGACATTCACAGTGCTGCCCATGGCATTGCCCTAGACAACCCACACATACCACAGGTGACTCAACCCTGATTCACTGGGACTCCGGGACAAGGGCCTATTTCCGGGACAGTCCGGGCTAATCAGGGACGGTTGGAAGGTATGCCTCTGTAGAAATATGACTGCCTTCACACAGAGAGCAAGAGTCCTTCTCTGCAGCATGCTGATAGGGAACAGCCTTTTCTACTCAGACTTTGGCTGCTGACATCTTCTCCCAGAATTTTTCCAGGTGATGGATCATCCTCTGTGTTCATTGGCCAGCATACAGATTATGTCAGTCCTGTCCTTGCACACAAGAGTTTATTCATTCTTGTGCCAAGGTGTGTTGAGAATGTACACTGAGCTGCACTTGTGAACAGCCAAGTGTTTGCTATTTTACAGGAGAGACATTCTGCAATAAAGTAACTGCCAGCTTGCAAATGATTGCCTTTTAGTTCCGAATTAAGATGACATAGCTAATCGTTACTGAACCAGGAATAAAAGATTTTACAATACAATATAAGATATTCCATCCAAGATCCTTCATTGTCAATTATTATGAGACTGGTGACGGTTCTTATTTATTTTATTTTTTTATTTTTGCACAAATTTTTTTTTTTTTTTCTTAACACTTTTAACCCTATTACAAGGAATGTAAACCTCCCTTGTAATAGAAATAAGGGATGACAAGTCCTCTTTACCTCCTCCCGCCTGCCGCATAGGCAAATGACGGCGGAGTGGGGCGGCTCTTGTTGTGGGACAATGTCATATGCGGGGTCACGCAGTGCAACGATAGCGGGCACACCGTGTCCCAGGCCGTGGCTCTTTACCCATGTTATCGGCTGTGTCCAATCCCAGCCGGTCACATGTAAACAAGGAGATGCTGTTTATTGGCTCCCCTCGCCTCACACTGAAAATTAGTGCTGCCTTTTAGTGCCCATTAGTGCCTGCCCATCAGTGCCACCCATCATTGCCTATCAGTGCCGCCCAACAGTGCTGCCCATTAGTGCCACCCATCCGTGCCACCTATCAGTGCCCATCAGTACCACCTATCATTGCCCATCAGTGCTGCATATTAGTGCCTTTTCATCAGTGCCACCCCATCAGTGTCCT
>BLSH010137593.1:747365-758056 GCA_018402905.1 Glandirana rugosa
TAAATCCCCACACATGGCGCGAATACCCAACACGACTCCAAGCACCCCCTTTATCAGTTACACATCCCACCTACGGGAGGGAATCTCTGGAAGGCAGCAGTCTAACAGCACAACCCATAAGCGCGGTACACACCCCTAAATCACTAAGGTATTCCTTATGTACAGGCCTCAGCGACCTACGTCCAATGGTCCCAGATTTTATTATACTTGGTGGGGCAACTTCTATTAATATAAATACATTTTTGTATAGGGTAATGTAACATTAATCTCCATTAACCAGTCGGTAAATCGGGGAGGTTATTATCTCATCCAGTTTCTTGCTATAATTTTCCGAGCTGAAAATAAGGTTTCATGTAAAAAGATTTTGGTAAATTTGTCCAAATCAGAATCGGGGAATATCCCTAGCAGGCATGGTTTTAGATCTAAGGTCAGGAGGGAGCCCATGGTATCATGTAGAAAATCCACTAACTGTTTCCAAAAGCAAGCCTATAGCAGGTGGTAAAAAGTACCCGTGTGTTGGGAGCACTGTGGGCAGGTAGTGGACTGTTTTCTCTGGTATCTGGCAACTCGTAGAGGGGTGAGGTACGCACAATGTAGCATATAGAGCTGAGTCATTCTATCAGATAGTTTGGCTGATACTGCTTTACAGGAATCTCACTCCTTCCACATCCACCATATTTCCTATCTCTCTTTCCCAACGTAGCTTTATAGCATATGCTAATTTGGTGGAAGAGGGGATAAGTAACATATAATAAAAAAAGTGATATTAATTTCATTAGGGGTGGGTTGTGGTATAGACTCGGGACATTGGGCACGCAGGGCATGGCGAACCTGTAGAAATCTAAAAAAAATATGATTGGGAAGCGCAAATTCAGTTTTTAGAGTATCAAATGATTTTATCTCCCCCAAGGATAGTAAATGGGCTAAGTACAGTATCCCACTTTTACCCCACACCTCGGATTCAGATATTGTCAGGAATTCAGGAAGAGATTTATTATGCCAAATGGGTGTATAATAGTTGTACTGAGGAACCTCAAGTTTCATAGTAGCTAGTTCCCATATTTGTCTGTAGTGATACAGCATGGACCTTTGGTCCTCCACCATACCCACATCTTTGGGACCCACTGCTATGGCACAGAGCAGGTCAGAGAACAGTTGCACGCAGGAGCATACTAAACTTCACTTTATCCGTCTTGTCAATGTGGTATAATTGTGACAGTTGAGAAGCTATATAATAAAGGTTAAAGTCCGGCAAAGCTGTTCCCCCTAAGTCTGTGGGGTTTGAAAGAATTTGCCAGGCTAGTTTATGCCTACTAGAGCCCCAGACAAACGGTTTAAGGAGAACTTCTAGGGTTTTAAAATATCTCAGAGGTGAGTATATTGGGGTATGCCACAGTATATAAAGAATTTTAGGAAGCAGCCCCATTTTAATTAAGTTAATACATCTGAACACTCCTAGAGGAAAACGAGCCCACATTTGTATTTTAGATTTGATTAAAGCAATTAGGGGTTCGAGATTGAGAGGAAAATAGTCAGCCGCAAATCTGGTCACACATATCCCCAAGTATTTGATGGTGTTCACTCGTTGTAATGGGAGACTAGCCTGTGCCCTATTAGGGGGAATGAATCAATAGGTAGGATTCGTGATTTTTCCCAATTGATTTTAAGCCCTGAAAATGATCCACACTGCTCTATCTTTTGAAGTGCCGTGTGAAGGGAGGGGTCTGAGTCGTCTAGGTAAAGTAGCGTATCATTCGCATATAAACTGATTTTTTCTATTAAATCTCCAGAACTTAGGCCTCAAATCCCTGGATAAGCCCTAATGGATATGGCGAGGGGTCCTGCTGTTAGGGCATATAATAACGGGGACAGGGGGCAGCCTTGTCTCGTACCTCTAGTTAAGGGAAAGGTCTCTGACTTCCACCCATTAGCTACCACTTTGGCTACAGGAGACTGATAGAGTAATTGGACCCATTTAAGGAACCTAGGACCAAATCCATATTTTGCGAGACATTTCCACATATAGCACCACTCCACCGAATCAAATGTTTTAGCTGTGTCTAAAGTTACTACTATTCTAGAGCCAGCACTGTCATGATAGGCTTGTAAATTCATAAAGTGTTTTCTAAGATTAAAGGATGTGTTGCGGCCTGGCATGAAACCAGCTTGATCTTCATGTATCAGCGTCAAAATATCCTGGTTAAGACATAAAGCCAGTGTTTTAGCAAGGATTTTGACAAGAATTAACAAACTTTTAATTGGAAAACTTCCAGGTGGCAACTCACAATTAGGAAGAGGGTAATAGGCACATCTTTTTTGATGTGCCTATTATCCTCTTCCTAACTTTGGTTGTCATCGGTGAGACTGTAAACCTGCTCCTTTGCCAGACGCTGTATGGACCGCTCTGCGGTTTCCTGTGATGGTGAAAACACGGCTGTGTGTAGGGGAACCAGAACGAGGCTTGGATAGCAGGACCTCAATGGTGGGGAGGGATGACGTCACCGAAGATGCGACGCGTTTACAGAGCATGCGTGCTACGAATGGTGCGGTAGCCGCGCTCCTTTTTCAAGCATGACAACATTCATGTTGTCAGTCTCACCGATGACAACTTTTTTTGATGTGCCTATTGCCCTCTTCCTAATTGTGAGTTACCACCTGGAAGTTTTCCAATTAAAGGGTTGTCAATTCTACACTTAGAGGTGTCTCTCTTTTTCTTTTGTTTCTACTATCTTGAACTTGGCTTCTGTTTGACTATGAGGCTGCCCTTTGTGTGTGGATTTATATGGACTAGACATGGACTATTCACTGTCTGATCATATGTTTTAAGCTGTTTAGCTGTTTTATGTTAGCTTATTTTTATAGTCATTGTAATATATCCTTTGTTTTAGGTATTTACGGTACCTGGGTTGTGCGCCGTTCCTTATTAGAGACAGGAATTACTATGTGGTGAGTGTAAATTTGCTTAACTGGTTAAGGTTATCACCTGTGGATTGGATTTCATGCACAGAAGAAATGAACACAGGGTGGAAGAATTGGTTGCAATTTGAAACAGAAGGAGTGACATCCTTACAGTCTAAAGATTTATTGCTGCTCTGGGGGTCTGGGCCTCAACACAATTGCAGCCTCTAGCAAGAAGAAATAGGAACAATGCAGGAGGCAATTTACAGCACATACTAATTATGGTACTATGGTATGGTACTGGATAACCTCCTTAGTTATTTAAGAACTGTCAGATGGCAGAGCTGGCAGACGGCGGGAGACTTCAAAATGCAAGTGGACTTTTTTTATTCTTTTTTGGGTCAGCGGTGGCAACAGGCTTCGTGACTGATGATGGATCTACACCGGAGGACATTTATTTTTTAAATAAAGGACTTGTCAAAAACTGTCTAATGTCTTTTTTACACTCCCTATTTTTTGGGGGTGAATTAGTTGGGGTACTAAACTCCATACTCATTTACATAGGGGGGGCAGGATCTTGGGGCACACATATTCTAAGCAACCTGCCTGCAGACCCCCACAACCACCGGCCAGGGTTGTGGGGAAGAGGCCATTGTCCCATCAATATGAAGAAGTTCCCAGAGCCCCCCCTACCCCATGCACTCCTCCGTGTTGAGGGCATGTAGTCTGGTATGGTTCAGGAAGGGGGGGTGCTCACTTGTTCCCTCCCTTTACTGACCTGCTGGGCTGCATGCTCGGATAAGAGTCTGGTATGCATGCCACGCCGTTTTTTTTCAGATTTTTTTTTATTGCCGGCAATTTTTTTTTTTTTACGTTCAGCTGTCAGCAGGGAACATGCTCCTTAACAATGCCTTTTTATTAATGTTAACAATTAGTGCCAGGGTTTACATTACTGCATGTTTTCACTACTAAAATACCACAAGACTTCACAAAATAAGTCATGCAATATTTATTATTACATTAAAAAGTTGTGCTTAAAATTGGTTGTAAAGGCTTAAGGTTTTTTCATGTTAATGCATTCTATGCATCAAGGTGAAAAACCTTCGGTGCTGCAGCTACTTCCCAGAACCCCTCTTTTCCTTATCTGAGCCCATCCGATCCAGCAATGTGCACGAGTGCAGTGGCTCCAGCCACTGACGATCTCCTCATTGGACAGATTGATAGTAGCAGGAGCCATTGGCTCCTGCTGCTGTCAATGAAAAGCTGTGACACCAGGGTGGGGCCAGGCCGAGACTTGGGAGCGAGCATGCACGAGTGCCCCCATGAAAAGCGGCTTTCCGTGGGGGTACGCGATGAAGAAGAGGAGCCTGGAACACCAGCGGGGGACCCCAAAAGAGGAGGATCGGGGCTGTTCTGTGCAAAACCATTGCATAGTGCAGGTAAGTATAACATGTTTGTTATTTTTATTTTTATAAAATCGTAGGTTTACATTCACTTTAAGCATTGTGCTATATGAGGTTTTAGTTAGCTTCATAGTTTCACAAGTGTGAAATATGTATATTTATATTGGTCCAAGGGGGACTAATGTAAGTATGCAATAAATATAATACCCGAAGTTCAGTTTTAAGACTGTTTCTCCATCTTATTGTTCAAGGTGGTGCAAACAGAAGTAAGACAATTCTAAAGTTTGATGAGCACTCTGCCAAAATAAAAAGTGACCTTAAGTCTCGCTTTGACTGCGAGTACTGAACCAGAAGCAAATGTTCAAGCCCATTGCCATTCACTATGTATTAGCCTAAATTAAAAGCAACAGATACGTTTCAGGAGGAAGCTGGAAAGCCGGCCCTTTGTTTGTGTAAACGCTCAGAAGATGTGCCTTTCTCTTCAGCCAAGCAGAGCTGAACCTTTTAGCTTGTGCCAGGATTGTTTTGAGAAATAATAGAATGGCTTTGACAGAACAAAGCACTGAACAGCAGATAGCCCTTGGCTGAAATGTCATGGATTTAAGCATAAGGTCTGCAGCCAACTTAATCATTCCATTTATGTGGGCGAAAGGCAGTCGCCTTCTTGCAGCAGATGGGACCCCCCCTGCCTTTGAGGGAAGCCTTGTAAACATCATATGAGAAACATGCATAATGTTGTCATTATATATTAATGTATACATCATAGTGAACTTTACATATATGTCAGGCTGATGTTGATGCATGTTTATTATACCTGGGAGGATAAACATTATGAAACATAAATGAATCGACATTTATATTTGAAATCACAGCTGGTATTTTATCTCCCCTTTCAAGCTCTGACCCATGGCTTCAAATGCTTTTTTTTGTAAAACCTGCTGGCGCCCGCAAATGTTATTGTTTGCTGTGTTACTGAGGGCGTGCAATGCATTTCTATCAAACTAAATTTACGATCAATGATAAATGTAGATGCTCTTCTTTTTATGGCTGTCCTCAGAGGACTTTTCACTGCCGGCTTCCTTTTGTAAAAGAGAACTTGTCGTTTTTGTAGCAGGTTGGTTAGAAAAGTGAAAGATAAGTATTGGATCCTCTTTGTAAGGCCCATTCACGTGTCACATTAATGCACGCTTTACAGTACATTGCCATATAAAGTGGTAAGGTGCAAAGAGAGGTGCGGTGCATTGCAATGCCATCCATTTTGAAAGACACTCATAAGCGCTATTACAGCAGCAAGCAATGCACCCTATTACTGGGGGTGTTTGGTGTCATTGCTGCTTCATTGCTTCATCCCGCTTGGGGGATCTTCACTCCATGTCTGTGCAAATGGTCACAGGTACATGGCACTTAGGGACTCTTCTATTCTCTTTATGGCATTATGCCATATCTTTCACCTTCATTTCTATATTCATTTTATTTTTTTTCAAGATTGGTTTATTTTGATTTAATCCCTGTATCTGTTAGCTGTTTTTTTGTTTCTTGTTTGTATATCCTTGGTTTTACCAATTTTCTTCTCTTTTTCACATGTCCATTTGTTACTGCATTGGTTTTGGATGCATCTTTCCAGTGCATCTCTTTTTGTAAACCCGCAGCTTCTACAATACTATATAGGTTCTGTGATCTTTTTTGGTTGGCCTGTACCCTCTCTCAGCTCCCGGCCAGGATGTTATGCACCAGTTGGCATATTTTTACTACACTCACCTTGTGTACTAGTGTAGCAGTCTCCCTGACCTCCAGAGGCCTGATGGTGACCTTCAGAGTCAGGTAGAGCTGATATTCCTCCTCAGGGTGCAGGTTACTATGCATAGTGGGTGTAGTGCACGATGGAATGATGGGCGCTAGCCACTTTTACAAATGAACAAAGAGAGTTTTATTTCTCTTAACAAGAACAGGGGAGAGAGGGCTAGGGCACAAGACACAGGACACCCTTGGGCAAATGCAATAGCAAATTGTCAGACTCCGCAGACAAAAATAGATCTAGGCAGACAACAATACAGAAAAAGGGCCTTTAAGCTGAATGCAGCAATCTGTATCTTGTAGCGACTGCTGTCTCCTATAGCAACACTTCACTCACAGTATTCCACTGTAGATCTTCAAGCTTAGCTCGCAGTCTCTCACTAGACTTCTTGGACTCCCACCTACCTGCTGGATCCCCCGAGCTCTTCTCACAGCTAACCGCTGTATTCTTCAAGCTGCACCCACGCTACCCGCTGGGTTCCTGGACTCCCAGCTGCCCGCTGGATCCCTCTGGCTTGACTCACAGCTACCCGCTGTATTCACAGCTACTCGCTGTATTTATCTTCAAGCTTTACTTACAGCTACCCGCCGTATTCTTGGATGAGTCTCTACTGAAGCTTTCCCACTTACTTCACCGTCCCCAGCTAGTGAAGCGTCTGCTCTGGTATTCCTCTAGAACTCCGTCCCTTCTAGGCTTGCCTCCGGCAACAGGAGTGGTCGTCCCTCTGGCAACTGCTTCACCTTTACCTCCAGCAAAAACCAGGCTCCCCTCAGGCTGAGCCTCTACACACATGGCTAGGCCTTAGGCTTCAGGCCTAACCCTCAGCTGCTGCTCCAAACACGCCACCCCCAGGCTGCAGAGCCCCGATCACCTGACTCCTTCCAAATAAATAGACTATCCCAGCATGCTCAGCGGCCAATGAAAACTCCCGCTGATTGGCTGAGACAACATATTTACTCATAACCTGAATTTACTGTAATCTATCATCCTAATGCCAAAGGCAACAGTGCCACCTATTGACAGAAGAGAGAGACTACAAATTAAAAACTCAAGCTTAGGACAGAAATCAATGGATCAAAGTCTACAAATTAGCATGGCTAGTTACCACCTAGCATAACTAAATTTACTAGCAGCCCTGTTTAGGACCAGGGTGCTACACTAGGACCAGTGTCAAGCTTTTGTTTTGCTTTTGTTACTTCAGTAGATTTGTACGTATGAGGTGTGTCTAAAAAGTTTGGTGACTAGAAACAGAAAACATACAAAACAGAAGATACAAACAGATTATCAAGAAAATAACACTTGACATGGATAACCGTGTATAGTGGAATGATAAATGGATTTTGCCGGCACTTATGAAACTGATGGATTTAAAATATAATATATTTATTGAGTCATTAAAAAGACGACACATCACAGCGTATCATCAAAAACAATACATAAAACATGTCAAAAACATTTACATTGAAGGGGTTGTTCATACATGTCAAGAGATAATGATTCCACATAGGTCAGGAAAATGATACAAATTACCAGACCAAGTAACAATAGTGGAAACAAGAGAGAAGGTTGACGCGTTTCGCAACACTGTGCTTCTTCTGGACCTTATTTCCCTTCAAACTATAAATAGAAATGCATAAAATGAAACACTGTTTCCATAAAGCAATTTGATCATATACATATCAATGTTATGTTTTGTAAATTGATACCATATTGTCCATGCCAACCTACATTCAGCATGATTGCTTTGCTGGTGGTTCATGAAATACCCCAATAGGCTGTAGCATCAGGGGGGCAGGCACAGGGGACCAGAGGGCACTCCAGCACGAGGATGTCTAAATATGGTGTAAAGTGAGACTGTGAATTCACATAAACTAAAAAAGATTATTTGTAAAAAACATTGCTAGTATAGATGTATATCCTACCTGTCACGTTGGACCAGGTGGTGTAGGTAAACGGTAACCAACAATGTATAGCAGGTGGTATTTAGGTTTCAATAAGTAGGCATCCAGGGGGCGCTAAGGCGAGGAACCATGGACGAGAAAAAGGGGGGGAAGGTAATATGATGACAGCGTCATATATAACATCATAGTCATAGAGAAGGTGATAAGTAAATGGTAAATCCGATTACCTGGAATGTAGTAAATGCCAAACAACGTAGCAGATGGGAATCCTCTAGAATCATGTAAAACTTTGCCTGAGGTATAGTAATGAAGCGGGAATCGATGACATTTAATATATCTCCTTGGGTGTCTTCGGTCTTAGCAATGCTAGGTCCGGAAGGATAATGCCCAATATCTATGATGTTCTGTGGTGCCGGACGCCATTAATGCCTGATAATATAGACACATAGCATCAGCAACTGTGTGTTAGGCCATTAATGAATGTGTAGGCTATCCCTATGGCAAGTACCGCTGTCCTACCTTGTAAGAAGGTCCGTTCCCGAATGGCCCTATACACCGCTTGTGTGTCAGATGCTGGCAGGATCGTCCAGAATGGACGCCTGGCCTCTATCCCCCATTGCGCCGCGTGTGCACCGCCCACGTCGGGCGGAGATAGACGTCGCTGAGGAGCGACGTCACACCCGCGACGCAACGTGCGCCTCAACAAACGGCGCATGCCCAGAAAAGAGCGCGCCGTGTGTAAGGAATGGCATAGGCGCGCAAGCGCGGGCAAAGGAAGGGAGGGGCGAGGAAGCGAGCCACCCCGCACCTCCCAACCACAACCACCGCGTCCGCCCAATTGGCCGATTCACAACACACCCAGGTGGGTGTGTGAGGCGCATATGCCTGCCCCTTAAGATGCGTGCCCAAAGAGGAAGGAACCACATACATAATCTAATAAGCAACAGATTAGTACAAATCGAAACTATTTCAAATATTGTGAATATAAATATCCACTTAGCATATATGTTATAATCATAAGTAGCTGGCGAGGAAAATAACCATGGCAAGTGCAGCTAATAGGAGGTATAATCGAATTGTTGTCAGACAGCCAGAGATTTGTAGGTATTATAAAATATTAACTTTTACTTGTGTCGTATTAACAATGTAGGCATCGATACAACAAGAAGGTGAAAGGGATATGGGGGGGGGGGGGAAATGAGGGTATTCGAGAGAACCAGACCACTGGGAGTGGAATGACTATAAAAATGGTTTGTAGCTAAGTGACTCATTAAGGCCGGGTTTTTCAGTGGCCTTTAATGAATAGATCCAACGTGTTTTGCGCTGCAATATGATTTTATCGTATTCCCCGCCTCTGGGGTTCTCTAAGACCCGTTCTAGTGCGGCAAAGCGAACCACCTCTGTACTATTGTTATGGTAAAGGCCCAAGTGTCTCCCTATTGGTGTGGACAGTATATTCTTATTCCCATAATACATGTGGTCCTTGATTCGCCGCCAAAATTGGCGTTTAGTCTTACCTACATAAAATTCCCCGCATTCACAGAACATGATGTAGACAATGCCAATCGTTTGACAGTCCACAAAATGTTGTAACCTATGTAGCTCAGCATTAGGCAGGTACATGGTTTGATTTTCATAGATCCAATGGCAGAAATTGCATCCACCACATTCCCATGTGCCACAAGGGGGATCTCTATCCTCATTTTGTGGATCATGGAAATGGCTCTGTGTGACCCTATTTTTGATAGATTGTGCCCGTTTAAACGTAATCTCGGGGGATTCTCTGACGTACTTCTTAAGAATATTGTCGTTAGTGAGTAAATGCCAGTGGTCACATAGAATTCTTCTAATAGCCCTGTGTGAATTTCTATATGAGAGACATCAAGACTTTCACAAACAAAATTAATTTATCCTAACCACTCTGGAACACATCCTCACCAGGAATGTGTTCATGTTTGATGGCTCCCACTACCTCCAGATACAGGGAGTTGCGATGGGGACATATTGTGCCCCATCGTACGCCAATCTGTATCTGGGGGGGGTGGGAGAGGACGATTTTTTCAGACGATTTACTCGAACCCTACTTGTCGCACATCTCCCTCTGGCTCCGATACATTGATGATATATTCCAGGGCCAGAGGGGATGTTGGAGGAATTTTTCCAGAAGCTGTCCATAAATGAGTTTAATCTCAAGTTCACCATGGTGTCGGATGTGAAGACGATTTCATTTTTGGACATCCAAATATCACTTACAGACGAAGGTCAAATCACAACCACACTATATAGGAAACCTACAGCTGGTAATACGGTGTTACATGCCCAAAGCTTCCATCCGGAACCTCTGGTGCAGAGTATACCGTATTCGCAATATCTTAGACTTCGAAGAATTTGTTCTACAGATGAATCCTTCAAACTAGAAGCTAATGCCTTGCGTGAGAGGCTGCTTATGAGAGGCTACTCACGCACCCTCTTACGCAAGGCATTCAACAAAGCATATGGTCGTACCAGGCAAGAAGTCATGGTTCACAGACCCAAAAAGAGTTCAGACCCCCGAGTTTGCTTTATAACACCCTATACAAGGCAACACAGGGCTATTAGAAGAATTCTATGTGACCACTGGCATTTACTCACTAACGACAATATTCTTAAGAAGTACGTCAGAGAATCCCCCGAGATTACGTTTAAACGGGCACA
>BLSH010137593.1:786038-799158 GCA_018402905.1 Glandirana rugosa
ACAATTTGTACATCAGGGTACGATGAGATAGTTTCCGGAAGAGGCGTAGACAACTGTCCTCTTCCGGGAGACTAAATAGTAGAGAGTCAGACACCTAATTTAAATAACGAAAATACTATAATAGAAATCGAAGGGCTGGGCCGTATTTCGGTTGGACAAGACCCGGTTACTAAAATAGATCATTACCAGAGTTGGATGACCGATACTAGGGACGGTTTTCGAACTCTAGATACAAATTTTCACTATAGCCAGACATTAAAACTGTAAATACCACCAGAAACAGACCAAAGCCATCTTGGCAATAAACACGACAATTTTTTAGAAACCTTCCAAATCGGGGGAACAAATTCCTCAACTCCCGCAGTCAATTACCAGACAACTCATACCGAAGCTTTCAAAATATTATATAACTCCGTCAACAGATGCGGAGAAGGCCTTTGATAGAGTAGCATGGGACTACATGTTTAACACATGTGCATATATTGGACTGGGTAACAAAATGATGCTGTGGATTAAATCCTTATATGATAACCCAACAGCAAAAATAAAAATCAACACTTTCCTCTCTGAACCCATCCACATAAAAAACGGTACTAGACAGGGATGCCCACTTTCCCCTTTATTATTTATACTAACCCTTGAACCCCTAATAAGAACCATCAACATAAACTCCAATATACATGGCTTTAAATTTGACAAAAGAGAATATAAACTAGCAGCTTACGCAGATGACTTACTGTTTTTTGTCTCCCAGCCACATATCTCAATACCCAACCTAAACAAGATACTACAACAATTTAAATTTATCTCCAACTTCAAAATAAATAATAGCAAGTCGGAAGCCATGAACATAACACTATCAACAGTCACAGAAAAAAATAGTAAACTCAATTGTCCATACAAATGGGAAAATACTAACCTCAAATACTTAGGAATAAAACTGACACCCAACCTGAAAGACCTATACCTCTACAACTTTTTTCCCCTTCTCAAAAAAATCGAAACAGATCTCAAAGCATGGAATATAAAACAATTCTCATGGTTTGGTAGAGCCTCAATAATAAAAATGACAGTCCTACCCAGACTTTTATATATCTTTCATGCAGTCCCCATTGATATCCCCAACGACTTTTTCAAAAGACTAACAAAAGCCACAAGGAACTTTATCTGGGCACATAAGAAACCCCGCATCCAACTAAAGCAACTAAACTATCCCAAACATAGAGGGGGTATGGGAATACCAGACTTTAAAAAATATTATTACGCAACACACATCACCAGACTTATTGATTGGCATTGCCATACCAATAACAAAGACTGGGTCAAATTAGAACAAATAATCCCAGATGTAATCACTAAATTCCTACCGTGGGTACCTCCACAACATCACCCCAAGAAAATCAGACTACACCCCCTAATCTATACCACAATAAAAATTTGTCAAAAAATGGCCAAACTACACAACCTCTCATCGATCACCAGCCCCTTAACGCCGATTGCAGGCAACCCTGAATTTCCGCCGGGAATGGACTACATAAGTAGGCTCCACATCAACAACTTCAAACCCTTACTAGCCAAAGATTGCATAGACAAAAATAACATTCTACCATTTCCCGACCTCAACAAAACCATAACAAACAACAATCTAAACTACTGGACATACATCCAGGTCTACGACTTCATCCAGAACAACAAACATAAAAATAAAATAACAAGACCCCTCACAACACTAGAAAAAATATGCTTAGACCAAACACCAATAAGAGGGGCTACCTCCATGGCATATAAATGGATCTCCGGACCCAACCCCGACTCCACTGACAAGTATAAACACCTATGGGAAAAAGACTTAAATATACAAATCACAGAAAAACAATGGGAGAAGGCATGCATATTTAACCATAAATGTTCACTAAGCTCCCGTATGCAAGAAACCACGTATAAGATCTATTCCCAATGGTACATTACGCCAGTAAAGTCTAAGAAATGGTTTCCTAATGAGTCGGACAGGTGCTGGAGATGCCATAAAGATACAGGGACATTTATCCACATATGGTGGTCTTGTAACAAAATTCAAAAGTTCTGGAATGAAGTTACGAGTTGGATCAAACACATCACAGACACAAAACTAGAGCTAAATGCACCACTATGCTTAATAAACATCACTAACCTCTCCTTTAGCAGGTACAAAAGGTCACTATCGAGACATATGATCAATGCAGCTAAAACACTAATCCCCCTTAACTGGAGATCCACAAGAATCCCCTCCATTAAAGAATGGCTAATCAAGATAAACGAAATATACGAAATGGAAGAACTGGTAGCGATCAAAAGAGAAAACTCCACTCATTTCAATAAAATTTGGAACCCTTGGATAACATTTAAACTCACAGACGAATACAAAACATCAATAAACACAAACTGAAAACTTTACATCTACAGTCCAATGAAATCACAAACTCAGATGACCCCTTGAAATGTCTGATTATCTCATGGTATTTGCACATTTTATGCAAGAATTCCCCAGGTTTCTCTTACCTATTAATCTAAACAGGTAAACACTAGGTTAATAATAACCAACAGCCCTGATAGGATTGATTTGTCCACAGTGAAATTCTGTATACAGTATTTACGAATTGTTAATATGATATACTCTATATATTGATTTGTTGTGATTTGTAAACACCGTCAACAACGCCTGATAACTATAATGCTGAATAATACTTTATTCTTGTTTTTGTTATCATCTTTTTCATGAATAAACACAATTGAAACAAAAAAAAAAAAATACTTATTTTAATCACTGAACTGCAACTTAATTTATAACATTTGTATCATGTGTTTTTTCTGGATTTTTGGTCGATATTCTGTCTCTATCATTTAAAATACACATATGATAAAAAATTATAGACCCTTTATTTCTTTGTAAGTGGACAAACTTACAAAATCTGCAGGGCATCAAATAATTATTTTCTCCACTGTAGGTACATGAATAAAGCAAAGGAGATAGTAGTGTACATGCATTCAGTGCTCAGATTGTTGCTGGTTCTTCCTCTGTGGAAGTAGATGCTAGGTTTAACCAACAATCTCAGATCTTGTGATACTTTGCCGGGCATTTCTGTGTATATAAATAACCCTTTTATATGGGAAAGACAGATTGATGGCTGCCATCCAATTGTAGGTGTGGGGCCTGAAGCCATACTTTCACTATCATCAATCTAGCTGTAAACAGTGTTTCCTGTAGGAAAATGTGGTGATGTCTGTTACTTTCCTGGTTGGGAAGTAACCCCAGCAAACATTGTTTGGGGCATAGAGTCAGAGGCGAACCCATTTGATCGTGTAAAAACTGAACTACCTGTGCCCAGTATCCCTGAATGACTGGGCAAGTTCACAATAGGTGGTAGAACAACTCACTAGATTCTTTACATCTAGGGCAGGAGGAGTTGTGGTGTTGTTTATACCTAGATAAGTGGATAGGTGTAATGTAGGATCTGTGTAATATATATAACTGTGTGAGTCTATCGGATAGCTTTGGGGAATTACTTTTTATTTTAAAGAGTTACTTAAGTTGCTAGTGCTCAGAGGCAAGTGAAGGGGGGCAATGCAGCTGTGTAGAACACAGAGGGTGGTTAGCTGAGGACCCAAGCATTGATGAGAGAGCAGATCACAGAGTGGCTACAGAGGGTAGAGCAGCAATGGATAGCAAGGAGAGATACACTATTCACTGTCCAAGGTTTATGCAACATGACTGAGAATCACAGCTACACGAAGAAACCCTGAAGGGAGCATATTTTTCTGAGTTAGCCTTTGGGATTAAATCTTTACTGATGGCAGACTTCTCCGCAGCGCTAATACAGAAGGCTGGAAATAGTTTTTCTCCCTATATATATCAAGGACTTAAAGGGGTTGTAATGCTATGCATTAAGGTGAAAAACCTCCTGTCGTGCAACTGTCCCCAGAGCCCCCCTTTTCTCGGGTCCTGATTGGATAGATTTATAGCAGCGCAGCCATTGGCTCCCGCTGCTGTCAATCAAATCCAATGACGCAGGAGCCGGGGCGGAGCCGAGTACTACTGTTTGTGTCAATGGACGCAGCAGAAGGACACGGGAACAGGTGCCCTGAGGGAGAGCGCTTCTCCGTCGGGGCACTTGAGAAGAGGAGGAGCAAGTAGCGCCGCTGAGGGACCCCAGAAGAAGAGGATTGGGGCCACTCTGTGCAAAACCAACTGCACAGAGGAGCTAAGTATGACATGTTTGTTAAAAAAAAAAAAAGTAAGCTTTACATATCCTTTAATATTATGCTTTACATGGAGATCTGTGAGACAACTTGATCTTCTTGCAGCTTGCTGTGTTAATATTTAGCTTGTATATATGATGGAATTGGCCTGCTGTTTTAAAAAGAAATAGAAAGGGAGCACTGTGCTTTTCTATACATTTAATACCCAGCAGGGAGTAGTAATCTTGGGGGTAAGGAGTTTATGTGCAATGAAATGAATGTTAATGAGATTCAGAGATTCACAGTGTGGGAAGTGGGAGTTTCCCATGCTTCCATTGAGTAATCAACTAATTTATTCTATAAAACAGGAAAATGAGAACCATCAGCAACAGATCCAGGTGTCCTGCTGCCAACATTACAAATATTTGAAAGAATTTGGATATACCCCCTTGCGGGTGGGACTTTTAAAGCAGCATTGATACCTAGTAATTAAAAAGGTATAATTTTACTTACAAACATGTAAAAACACACTGTTAAAGACGTGTATACAAAAAGCTTTTCAAAAAGCTTTTCAATTGCATAGGTGAAATTGGTCATGTGATACATACACATTCACAAAATTGTCTCCACAACAGTACCCTGCAAGGAGATCTGATTTCTCATACTTTCTTCTTTAAAAGTTCCACCCGCAAGGGGGTATATCCAAATTCATTCTGCCTAAAGCAGCAAAAAATGTCCAATGAAAGGCAAAAAGCTGTATCTGGAAATTGAATCATATGTCAATTTCGATTCTAAGTACAGTATGTTGTTTTACAAAAAGTTGCAGTGATACTTTAAACTTTGCTCATTCTATAGCAGGTTTAGGCAGTGAAGGACAGATATCTTTTTTTAATCCATATAAATGTTAACTCTATGCACTTTTCACAAATCTCCAATCTGTAGTGAACGACTTAATACTCAATTACATTAACTGGAATGGGTACCTGAGCCTCTGGTGAATATAAATACTGTGCTTTAATGATGATGTGCCTTGTGACCCCATCAATCCTCTCTACATAATTTAATAGCGTCTGAGAGATGGTAATGTATCATTAATGTAAAGGTGGCCATTGTTAATTGACGCGGAACTTTTCCGAGATAGAAAGCTGGCAGGCCTGCCAAGAAAATCTGTCGGCTGTTGAGCTTTGCTTATGGAACGTGAGTAAAAAGGAACCCTCTGAACAATAACATGGCGTAATGAAGAGCATCACTAATTCATCATTCATCAAATTAGTTATTTTTATTCATCTAAAGGGCCAAAGAAAGAGCAGGAATATGTGATAAGGCAAAAAACAAAATGCAAAGTCCAATAACCCATAACAGCAAATTAGCAATACTTTTTTGTATGGTTCCCAACTGATAAAAGAATGGGACTTGCTGATATGGGGTTCAGAACTTCTATAATCATAACTGCTCTTTCTCCTAACTTATTTAAATGGCTACAGACAGCAATAAATTGGCTTGATGAAACCAATAAACGGTATATCCAGTCAAAACTTTTTTTTTGTTGTTGTTTGTGTTGGAGTGAAGGAAGGGTTATAAACCTGGTGGGATTTCATTGCTATGAGATTTTCTGATATACTACCAGGAGTGTCAATGTTCTTGGTCTCTGCAGCTCTCATTGGTTCCTCCTTCCAACCTCCAGACCACCGTAGTCACATTATCACATTAGAGTCCAGTGGGAGAAACCAGGGAGCACTGCAGGGGACTCTACACCAACAGACAGGAGCGGTCCGTCCATTAAGGGCGCATGGGTGCTGCCTCCTCTATCCTCACCACCCCCTCTATCCACGCCACCCCTATATGAATAATGGATAGGTTTATGCACAGAATGCATCTAAACATGGGCGCCGCGGCCACACCCTATTCATGCTATCGGCCCCTTTCAGGACACTGGATGCATGAATTACAATGGCAGGGGGTTTCTTTGAAGCACCTGATTAGAGCCATAGTGCTGTCAGTGCCGCGAGCCCTGTATACCCCTGTCTGGTGATGCTGTATATACCCCTATCTGGTGATGCTGTGTATACCCCTATCTGGTGATTCTGCATATACCCCTATCTGGTGATGCTGTATATACCCCTATCTGGTGATGCTGTATATATCCCTATCTGCTGATGCTGTATACCCTATCTGGTGATGCTGTATACCCTATCTGGCAATGCTGGGCTGTATACTCCGGACACAATGGGTGGTCTCTATAAGGGGTGGGGCTTATGAGAAGTGGGAGGGGTCAAAAATGAAGTGCGGGGTCTGGCACCCCCCCCACCCCCCCATCCTAAAATTTCACCAGCCGCTACTGCCAACACAGTACAGTGTACTTTAGAGGAAGATTTCCATGGTGAAATGGATGGTTCCATGACACAGGTGGCAGGGGAAGTAAGTATTTACACTATTCTTTTACAGGTATAGTTCTCCTGGGAAATGTTAGTGCAGCACCAGGGTAGCTTTAACTCCAGGCAATTACAAACCACCACCCGAACTCTTGCCTAGGTAATATTGATTGTTGTGCTTGTCAGTTTCCTAAATTATTAATCCAAGATCTAATTCTTGACTTGATTTTCCTCTGAGAACATCATTCATAGCTGTCCAGATCTTCTCCACTTTGCATCAGTCAGGGAAGCCCTACACTTGGGGTGCGCTCTCACAAACTACAACACACAAAAGTCCTCAGCATACAACTATATTGTAGGCTGGCTCTTGGGAGTGGTGCAGTTGCTGCAATGAGAGATGGGAGACCAGACCACACAAGCTCTGATGATTTTTTGAGTGAGATTGGGAAAGATAGAATGCACAGTACTGGGAGGAATTTCTATACTAAGCAGCATTGACATAATGATGTTGAGGCTGCCTGTTAAAAACTATGAGGAGACAGGTAGCGGACCAGTCTCCCTGTGCATTGGTAAGCTGAAGTGGTGACTGGTGCTTATCACAGGACATGGATCTGATGAAGTTATTTCCAGGGTCTATGAACCTTGTTATTTATACAGATGTAGGGTGAGCAACACTGATACCAAACAATACAAGTACAACAGAACTTAAAGTATAACTAAATGCAACTTTTTTTTTGTTTTGGATAGAGTGTAGAGGGATTGGAATCTTTTTTTTTAAGTTTGAGTTTTTATTGTTGTCTGTTCCCTGTTACGGAGATGTGTCCTCTCTATTTGTCCTGTTTACCATTATCATTAAAAGTAAGAATAAAAGAAAATCTCAAATTTTGGGTTGTCCCCAGAAAACGAATAGAGGGCAAATCTTCCAATGAGGATACTAGTTCTGGTGATGTGGGGGGAGGGGGGGCAAGGAATAGCAGGGATCTCTTCTCACTTCCTGTTCGGCTATGGAACAGGAAGTAAAGGGAAATCTGAAGGGTTATAACCCTCCCTTGCTCTATCCAAAATGAAAAAAAAAATGTTTGCCTTTATTTCTACATTAAAATATGAAATGGATTCTGCATGTCCATGACAGAGTTCAGCTTTAAGGGATGCATTTTTCTCCAAAACTAAAACTACGGTACATATCAGGGCATTTGCAGATGTAGATAGTATTTAATAAAGGTTGTTCTTTAACTATATTTTTCTGCATTTGCTGTGCAGCCGAGTAAAGTATACTTATATGTAACTGGGCACTTAATTCTAAAGGACAGCTGACTGCACTGTAATTCAACAGGATTACAGGAGAGAAAATCAGCTTTCTGCAGAAATTATATTTCCCATAATCATAGCTACAGCTCAAATACCTTGAAGGGAGGTACTGAAAAGACACAGCACTCTATTAAGGAATTTGGTTAGCAGGGGATTTTCTTCTGATGGAAAAATGGAACATGTGGACTGGAAAAGGCCTCAGTTGTAGCATACATTACATTGGCAAGAAAGCATTAGCTCCATTTTCACATGGTGTTTACAATTTACTGGGATATATACATCAAATGAAAATTAGTAATATTCCTATGTACTGGCATCTATCAAGGCAACCAAACCCATCCGAAAAAAAATGTATAAAGGGCTGCTACAATTAGATGAAAGAAATTACAAATCACTCCATAAACAAAATAAAACTGGCCAGTTTGACTGGAAAACAAAGGTCGACCATTATTATTACAGGTACTTATATAGCGATTTACACATATATATTGTTCATTCTCATCAGTTTCTGCCCTCAAGGAACTTACAATCTAAGGTCCCTAATGCTCATTCATACATACACATACTAGGGCAAATTTAGACCAGAGCCAATTAATGTACCAGCATGTCTTTGGAGAGTGGGAGGGAACCGGAGTACCCAGAGTGAACCCACACAGGCACAGGGAGAACATACACAGGCAGGTAGTGCAGTGGTTGGGATTTGAACCAGCAACCCTAATTAACCCCGCTAACCACTTAGCCACTGTGCTGCCCATGACTATAAGCTTTGGTAAAGTTTTTTTTAGTGTCCTGACACATACCCTTTACTCATATTGATCATCCTGTATCAAAAATTTCCACATAAACGAGTCTTTAAAAAATGTCAAACTTGACCAACTGACTTCTCCTATGATATTTATAGGCTGAGGACATCTTCAGTTTTTGCCTACATACATTCATGATTGGACAAAATTGAAACATTGAGGTTCCCTTTCATAAAGTGACACTAAGTAATACCAATACGCTAAAAAATTAAGCCCACAAATGCTGTATATTACATAGCATGCGAGACATCTGATGCGCTGATTGGGAGTGAACATACCAGAATGGCAAACGGTGTATTCAACATGGTCAAGTTTGTATTCTTCACTATAAAGGTTACCCTCTTTTGCTATCAGCCTCCTCCAAACCTTCAAATTTCTGTTCTGATGTGACTTCCTGTTAGAGGGTGTCTATGTTTGTTCTCCATGATTCCACTGTATGTAGCTTTGTAGCCACCCCTTCTTTCTCACTCACAAGATGTATTAGAGACTATGGACTGTGGGATTTGTAGTGTGCATAGAGAAGAGCACATGACTTCAACTAATGTACACTGCTTGTTCCAAACTCCCAAGCTCCCTAAAAAAAAATATTGTAGCAGATGACTTTTAATGTAAGGACATTCACCTGTCCAGGGATCCCGCAATGTCCTCGCCTGAGCTGATTCTTCAATCAGCTTTGGGTGCAGGCACCGGCATCTCTAGTATGGAAAACAGGTGCATACTAGCTCATTATGCCTTTCCCTTACAGGTTTTTTATTTATGTATTTATTTTTTACGGGTAGACAACCACTTTAAAAGCTCATCTTCCTTCAGTTGATAGTTTATAAAAAATGTTGGTGCATCCTGCGCATGTGTGATGTACAGTAGTGATGATCATCTCCATCTAGCAGCCTTGTGCACAAGGCTTAGTTCAATGTTATCCCATTCGACTGTGTGTATGAGAATCCTGCAGAAACCTGCGAAGGAGGCCCCAAGGTTTTGATTGCCTAAGGGCCTGCGCAGAGTTTAATCCGGCACTGAACACCCGTGTCTGCTTTCTTCATTTGGACAGATTATTTGGCAGCCCTGTTCCACACCAACTTGTTGGCTAAAGACTGTGACAACTACCTCTATGCACCAAGGTGCTTCATCTGTGGTCTGTGGTTATAGCCAACCATTTCACAGAGTGTGGTTTCATAAATATAAAAATGTGAGGACAATCTAATGTTGTGAGCTTTATTCTGACTGGAGCTATCTTTTAAATAGAAACCCCAAACAACAAATAAATATCAGCCTGTGGATTGCTACTTGCAACTGAGCTAAAGTTGTTAAAGCAGAACTCCGGGATCTGCAAAAAATCCCCCATTAGTACACCCCCCCCCCCACACTAAACAGTTATTACATTTGTGAAATTACATAAGATTGAAAAGAAAATACTAATTTAATTTTCAGGAAGTGAGCTCAGCAGTTCGAAAAATGCATCATGTATTCTGCCAGAGAGGCTCTGTTAGAACAGTGAGTACATCATATCCTCTTCTCTCTCTTTACACGATCCTCAAACTACATTTGCCATCATGCATTGCATATTGCAGTGAATGTGGAAGGTACACTAGGCCTGTACATGTAAATGTGAACAAGCCCACTTCAACATAAATCACACCCCTCATTCTGCAGCCAGGCCCACTGCCCAGTGACACACAGCAGGGCAGGATAAGTTACAGCCTTATAAATGCAAAGCATGTGTGTTCTCTCCACTCCAGACACAAGAGGAGATAAACATATTGCTCTTACATGCTTTCTGTAATCATTACTGAACTGTACACACATCCCATAGTGATATATTATACACACTGTACTCTGCTATAATTGAGATCTTTCTAACAGCAATCAGTGTAGGTATAGTGTATGAGAACATCCCCAGCCACACCACAGAAAGAGCCGGGCCATGATGCTTTACATCAGCATGTAACACAAGTAAATGTCCGTATGAGAAAAAAACAAAAAAGTACAGCGCTAACTTACTAAGGGCTCATTTACACTTGTTTTGGCTTCAACGCACATTAAAGCCCCTACTGCTTCAACAAGCTTTTATGATGTGTTTTTGAGACTTTTATGATGTGTTTTCATCAGTGCAGCCTTAGTGCCCACTAGTGTAGTTCATTAGTGCAGCCTCATCAGTGCCACCTCAGTGCAGTTTATCAGTGCCTATAAGTTCGTTCTCAACTGTGCCCACCAGTGCAGATTATAAGTGCCCAGTCTCACCAGTGCAGCTTATCAGTACAGTCACAGCAGTGCAGTTTATCAGTGCCCAACAGTGTGGTCTCACCAGTGCCGCCTTATCAGTGCTGTCTCACCAGTGCCGCTCATCAGTGCCCATCAGTGTGGTCTCACCAGTGCCGCTTATCAGTGCCCATCAGTGTGGTCTCACCAGTGCCGCTTATCAGTACCCATCAGTGCAGTCTCACCAGTGCATCTTATCAGTGCCCATCAGTGCCGTCTCACCAGTGCCCACCAGTGCTGCTTATCAGTGTCCATCAGTGCAGAGTGGGCATCAAGGACAGATCAACCGCCCCCACCCCCCTCCCGCCCGCCATCTCTCGTCAATGAGAGAGCGGATATCTCAGCTATGACAGGTATTCCTGGTATGCCTGGCATGCCTGCTATGCGAAATACTGCTCGCTATAACTTTCCTGCTCCCAGACCCACATTGTGATAGACAGTGCAGAGCGCACTGTTCCAGTGCGGGTCTGGGAGGAGGAGGGAAGTTACAGCGAACGGTGTTTCACATAGCAGACATAGCAGGTATACCAGGAATAGCTGTCATAGCAAAGATCTCTGCTCTCTCATTGATGAGAGATGGTGGGCGGGGGTGGTGCTGGCAGGGAGGAGGAGGAGGGAGGAGGAGGGAGGAGGAAACCCCCTCTATGGGCAACACAGACCAGGGGCTGTGAGACCCCCTCCACCCACTACAGCCGAGCAGGCGGAAATGAGAGTCCCTGCTCGATTCTAGAGAACTACAAGTAGGCAGTTCCAAGACCGCTGGCTGGGAGTACAGGAGAAATATCAGCCAAACCTACAAACAGGAAATCACTGGGCAATAGGGATGGGCTCCCGTTTCGAGTCGAACATGCCGAACATTATGGGGCATTCGCGGGAACTTCGAGCACCCCATAATGCATCCCAATGGTGGGAGAAATGCCACCCGCTGATTTGCCAAAACATGCACATGACCTGCATGCTTTGGTCAATCACAGAGCGCTCTGCTGTGAGAGATATGATTGGCTAAAGACAGGGTACCTTTAACTAATCACTGCTCAGCAGCCTCAATCCATGCCCCACACTATATAAAGCTGCTTGTACAGTGGCTCTATGTAGTGTGTGTATAATGGTGGGTAGAGAGGGAGCTTAGCTAGTGGCGTGCAGGCAGTTTAGTGTAGCTAGCTGATTATTGTGCATTGTGAACAACAGATAGATAGATAGATAGATAGATAGATAGATAGATAGATAGATAGATAGATAGATAGAGTGATCTATATATAGTCGTTAGTACAGGCAGTTTAGTGTAGAGTGAAATATATACTAGGTGACGTAAATGGGTGACCCGCCCCTTCTGACATCATTCATTGTCAGAGGGGGCGGGTCACCCATTTATGTCACCGGGTGGCTGCACCCCTTCTTATATAAGATATGTCAAACTGAAGACTGCCCATTCTGGGAGGTGCATCTGGACGGCACGGCGACACCGGGAGCAGGGGCGGTGAAAGAAGAAGGAAGCAGAAGATGAAGATGAAGACAGGAAGGAAGAAAACCGAAAGAAGAAGCAGAAGACCAGAAGAAGGACGGGGCAGGAGAAGATGGAGGAAGAAAGAAGAAGAACTATTTTACACAATAAAGGACTTTTCAAAAACTGCCTATGGTTTTTTGTACCACTTTACTTCTTTTTTGGTAAATGGGTAGGGGTACAATGTACCATACCTAATCACATGGGGGGGGGTTGAGATCTTATTAAAGGGGGCTTCCAGATTCCGATAAGCCCCCCCGCAGACTCCCACAACCACCGACAAAGGTTGTGGGGATGAGGCCCTTCTCCCCATCAACATGGGGACAAGGTGCTTTGAGGGGGACCTCAAAGCACCCTCCCCATGTTGAGGGCATGTGGCCTGGTATGGTTCATAGGGGGCGCTTACTCGTCCCCACCCCCTTCTGCCATGCCAAGGCTGCGTGCTCGGATAAGGGTCTGGTTTGGATTGTGGGGGGGACCCCACGCTATTTTTTTAAAACTTAGTGTGGGGTTCCCCTTAAAATCCTTACCAGACCTGAAGGGCCTGGTATGCACTTTGGGGGGGGACCCATGTCGTTTTTTTTTTACATTCTGGAGCGGGTTCCCCTTAAAATCCATACCAGACCTAAAGGGCCTAGAATGGACGGGGGGGGGGGGGGGGGCAA
>BLSH010137593.1:799168-811643 GCA_018402905.1 Glandirana rugosa
GTAAACATGTCCTTTTCAGTGATTTTAGCTATATTGCCAGGAACCGGCAATACATTACAGCTGCAAGTGGTTTTAAATGACAATGGTGATATTATTCAGTCCACAGTTTTTCACTCAAAAAACCAGGTAAAAAGACTTGTAATACTTCAGTTAAAAACTTTTTAACTGAAGTATTACAAGTCTTTTTACCTGGTTTTTTGAGTGAAAAACTGTGGACTGAATAATATCACCATTGTTCATTAGCGCTGCACCTTTATCCATTTGTTTTCAGTTATTGTTGAAATTTACAATATTGTGCTAGCTGCTTCATATTTTCATTACTGTTTATTTTCTGGTATCTGCACATCTTAAAGCGCAGCAAAACACCTATTAGGTTTTAAATGACAGTTTTTACATATTTCCTGTACAAATGTCATTTTGCTCTGGCACTGTTCTAAACATCATAGAGGTGCGCCTTTTTACAGGCAGACTAAGGGGACCCCCCAGGCATGATATTTAATTAAAGGAATATTTCATTTTTATTGTTTCACTTTAAGCATTATTAAAATCGCTGCTCCTGAAAAAACAATTGATTTAAAAACTTTTTTTTTGCATTGATACATGTCCCCTAGGGCAGGACCCAGCCCCTGTACACTTTTTAGGGCAATAACTTGCATATAAGCCTTTCAAATGAGCACTTTTGATTTTTCATGTTAGAGTCCCTTTGATTTTAACTGAGTTCGCATGTTCGCACAAATTTTTAGCCTGTTCACAAGTTCTGGTGCGAACCGAACCGGGGGGTGTTCAGCCCATCCCTACAGGGCAATAACAGTTTTTCAGCAAGTTCAGCACGCTATTGCAGAGGAACTACAGAGCTCAGCAGAAGATGGATAGAATAGTTGGTGAAGGTAGGAGATCAGTAACAAGCACATGGAAAAAAAGTTTTTTCCCAGAGTTCTGCTTTAAATCTATCCAAACTGAAATATCATTTTATAACATTCCCAATTGCAAGATTAAAAATGGCTTACAGAATGCCTCTTCAGTCTCTTGCCACTCTGTGTTGTTTAGCCTCACTTTCAATATCAACATGTACTGCCTTGTGTTCAATGTTGAAAAGCAGTGTTCATACATATAAGTAAGAACTTTAACCATATGGGCGGAGTTCAGAATCCGTGACCTTCAAATATACAAGCTAGGGTTTAAATGTTGTCAGGATACCAGGTTACCATCAGTCAGAAGATTTCATATGGTGTTAGCCAAGATGAAAAAGAATAGCATTTGGAAATTAGAATGTACAGTATCTATTCTATGTATTCCCATTCCAAATTTGCGTGTTTGTGTCACAAAGCCAGTGAACTTAGACTTAGCATATGAAGTAAAAAAAATCATAAGCACGAGTTTCTTTTGGTGAAAATGTGATGCCAAAATATTTAATAGATCCACCTCAAAAAATGTAAAACTAGGATAGCTATACTACTTTTGTCTAACCTCAACAATCTCTTAAATATCTGGTGATCCGGCTAATCCAAGGCCCTTTCTCAGTTGAGTAACATTGTTATACTGGCTGCTGCCAAAGCTATTTTGTCCATATTTCTGCTATGGATCACAGGAGTGCAGTCAGTTCTGCAATCCTGTGACCCGTTTTTAGCCGACAGGGGATTAGACCTAATCCAGGGTCTGAAAAGATCCCAACTATATAGTAAGGATTCATCCAGAAAACTGGACTAGAAAGCCAATGAGAGCCCTAGCCAGTTGCTCCCTCCCAGCCCCCCCCCCCACAGACCTGTGTTTCAGTGAGCACTGGAGGGGTAGAGCAGAGAGCCAGTGATTGACAGTCACCGGCTCTCCGCAGGCTGAAGACCGAGAGCTATGCAATCAGTGGTGATTGATTGCTCAGTTCTCAGTCTTAAAGGTGTCGAGGGACAGCTGCAGCTGGGATCTGTACTGCAGCCATCTAGGTAAGTATGATTGTTTATTTTTTTCTAAGGGCCACAACAAATAAGAGTGCACTGGTACACAACAGTAGTAATAGCCATAGAAATGATAAAAAACAGGTAATTTATTGGGTATAAAAACCAGGAGAAAGTACATGTGATGGTTTGTAACAACCTGGTGGGGAGGGGAGACAATGAAAGGGCTCTCATGATTTACCTCACGGTCAGACCTGCTGAGATGGCAGAATGGAAGATGCCCCTGCTCCTGTAGTAGATGTTAAATAGAAGATGTTGGTTGTTGGGGGGGGGGGGCGAGGCAGTCACAGTGTGCACAACCACAGCTGTGCCTCAAGCTCTCAGGTGGTAAGCTCGTCCCCGGGTGGCAGGAACAGGCAGCTCAGAGTTTACAGAGACGCCAAGAGCTAGGATCACTGTGATAGATGCAATCCGCCGCTCGACTTTTGGGAATGCGGGAGGTGGGTCACATGACAGGGTCTGTCTCGTGATGCGGCGGTCAATACAGAAGCAAGGGCAAACCAGGGCTGGGGAGCAGGCTTCAGGATGAGATCACATTGGTGGCAAGGTGCTGGAGTCTGGTTACAATGAAACTACATGTTTTGGGAAACTTCCTTCATCAGGTCATCTGACCAGGCTCCAGAGGCACTGAGAATTTAAAGGATAAGACTCCAAGAGGAGGGGCAAAGTCCCTGGGACAGAAAACCTGTCTAAAGAGTGCAAATAGCATCAGGTCCTAGGCTAAAAATTAAAAACGAAAAATCAAAAGACAAATGCATGTACATGTGTGCCCAACAACAACGTACAATGCGCAGAAACATCTACATATATATGCATGTATGAGAAGTGATACATAAAGACAACACATAAACTAGACAGGCTAGAGGCACTGGAACAAATGGAAGACATGAAGGTTCAAGTATCCATTATAGTGTGAGTGTCAAGTTCCTTGTTTAACCCATTGGGTGAGAGGAACTGTAGCTTATATATACACATTATTTCTCTTCTTCCCAAAAGTGCAAAACCTCTCACTGTCAGTTAGGGATCCTTTTGCTATGTGTTCAATTGCCAGTACGGTCAGTAGTTTAAAGTCTTTATTGTGGTAGAGGGCAAAGTGGCAAGGTACACTGTGTTCTACCGAGCCACTGTCCTCCGGTGATCTCCTACTCTTTCCCGCAATGCCCGTATGGTCCTACCCAGGTATAGCATACCACATGAACAAGTCAGAACATACACCACAAATTGGGTGGCACAAGTAATGAAATGTCGGATCTGGTATACCTTACTTGACTTATCTATGATTTGAGAATGACCGTGGGGGATGTTAGCAGTCCCTCTTCCTGCACTGGAAGGTTCCCACATAATTATCAAAGTATCTTCTGATGTCGGTAGGTTTGATGGTCTGGGATTTGGAGCTACTGGGGGCTATGATGTTCTTTAAAGTCCTAGCTTTCTTGAAGATAACCTGAGGTTTGTCTGCTAGGGAGGGACCGAGGAGGGGATCAGACTGGAGGATGTGCCAGTGTTTGTTGATGATCTTGGTGATAGATCTAAAATTCTGGTTGAAACCTGTAATAAATCTGGGAGTATATAAGAAAGAAGTGGAATCAGGCTTCTGCCTAGAAGAACGATGTAGGGAGGATGAGGCAGCATCCTTCAAGAGATCAGGAGGGTACCCTTTCTCAAGGAATTTATTAATCATAGTTTGACTATGAAGTAAAAGATCTTAGGTCTAGAGCAATTTCTCTGAAGTCTGAGATATTGTTCCTTAGGAATATTATTCTTCCTGGCTAGATGGTGGCAACTATCATAGTGTAAATACGAGTTGCCGGCTACAGTTTTGGTGTGATTGGTGGTGTGGATGACGTAGTCTTCATGAAACAACTCCAGGTCTAGGAAAACTATGCACTCAGGATCAAACACGTAAGTAAAGCTGATGCCTAGGTCGTTGGAATTGCAGTGGTCAACAAATGCCAGGAACAAGTCCTTGTGTCCATCCCAAATCAACAACACGTCATCAATAAAGAGACCATAAAAGATGATATGTTGGAGAAAGGGATTGTTCTGCCAGATCGACATCTCCTACTACAGACCCATGGTGATGTTGGCATATCAAGGGGCAAAGCTAGCCCCCATAGCAGTGCCACGGGTCTGTAGGTAGAAGGTGCCTTGGAAAACAAAATAGTTGTGTTCCAAACAGAATCTGGTCCCATCCGCCAAGAAATTGGCCTGCTGTGAATTGATGTTGGCCTCATTGCCTAAAAAGTGACACAATGCCCTCAGGCCTACATCATGGGGGGATTGATGTATAAAGAGAACATACGTCGAGAGAGGCCCACGTGTAGTGGCTCTCCCAACAGTGGTTCTGTACCACTTCTATGATGTGGCCTGAGTCCCTGATGTAGGAGGGTAACCTCTGGACAATGGGCTGGAGGAAAAAATCAATATACTATGATAAATTCTGGATGAAACTGTTAGTGCCAGCCACTATTGGTCTGCCTGGAGGATTGTTGAGGGATTTGTGCACCTTAGGCAGATGGTAAAAGTAAGGGGTACTACATATTTTAGGGAGGAAGAACAATCTCTCTTTCTTGGTGAGAATACCATCACTATGGGCCTTGTCAACCAAAACTTTCAGATCACGTTTAAAATGGGGCAAAAGGTCTCTGGTTAAAATCATATAGGTGTTAGTGTCACTGAGCAACCTCCTGGATTCAGCAAGGTAGTCTTTGAGGTCCTGTACAACAATGCTACCCCTTGTCTGCCTGTTTAATAGTCAGGGTAGGGTGATTGGTCAGGGATTGCAAAGCCTCACGCTCTGCGATAGAAAGATTGTGTTTGGGGTGAGCCGTGTTGTCACACATCTTAAGGAGGGCTCTGTAAACCACCTGACAAAAGGTATCAATGTGAGAGCCCTTGGATTGAGAGGGGTAAAAGATGGAGACAGGGCAAAAGTTGGTATGTGTGACAGGTGGGTCAAAACAAGCCTCAATGGGCTGGCTGTCTATCTGACCTTCCTCCCATAGTTCCAATAGGTTCTGGAGGGTGGGCTCCTCTTCAGTGAGGCTGGCCTCAAGGGAGGCTACTGTGGATCTTTCGCAACTGGGCTGGTGATTGAAAGGGTGTTTCAAAAAGTGGCATTGACTGTGATGTTTCTAATAAACCTGTTCAGGTCCTTAAAGAGACCAAATTTGTTCGCAACCGTGCTCGGAGCAAAGCTGAGCCCTCGCATGAGTAAAGAGAGCTGAGCTTCCAGAAGCATAGTGGAGGACAAATTGTCCATTTTAATGGTGCTCAATTTTAGTGTAGACTAAATTATCCTCAAATTTCTGTAAATTGTCAGAGAGAACCTTCTGCCATTTCTGGAAGAGGCATGAGGAGGCAAAGTATTGAACGGATATTTCTTTTTCTATGACCCGGGCTTTAGCCTTAGTCAGTCATCTCTTTGGGAGATAAGTAGCTGAATCCATTTGTTGGTACAAAACTCAGCAAATAAACACCAATCCTTGTTTAATCATCATCCAAAAAAACACACTGTTTCTTAATGCTGAGACCCCTGGGGGTAATTTTAAGCTCTAGATATTTCTCAAGGAAATATTTGTTCCACCATTGAGTGCCCTCATACTGCCGTGCAAGCTGTAAGGCAACAAAGGCTTTTCTCATGTGAGCCTCGAATTCCTCAGTGTGGGGAGGTCGAGAACGGCAGGTGGGATTTATGGGTGGGATGTGACTAACAGATGATGGACCTGTAGCAGCTGAAAGGGACTCAAAAAGTGAATTAAATCAGGCTGATCTATCAACAGACATGGTACAATTACTCAATTGTCCTTTGAGGCGGTGGCTCAAGATACCCCAGCAATTTTTCATTTCCACAACCTACAAGTAACTTCTAGTCACAAAGGAGCTCCTGCAGCCCCTGTGTTATTTTTTTCTAAGCCCATACTTCTTTTTTAAGTGCTGTAGCACATGCTGTACGTTTTAATGGAAGGCCATAGTTCTGCTTTAAGGTATATACAAATTTTGACCTTTCCATCAAAAGTCAAGCTTGATTCTGCCCCCACTCCCACCTTCTGATACTCCTTATAGGTCATGATAGCTGTATCTCACCCTTAAGAGCGAATAGGAAGGTTTGTAAGTTGGGAGTGGGCAAAGCCAAACTTCACATTTACAAGAAGGATTATCTGCCTATATGTCTGGATTTCCTTATCAATTTCTATCAATTCATTATCATCATTTATTAGCAATCATTTTGCACTGATAACCTCTGCTTTGTGATTTTTTTTCACCATATGCTCAGTTTGAATTGCCCAGTCCTGTGACAGGTTGATTTTAAGGCTCAGTCAGGAATGAACATTTTCCACATAAATTCTTTCTCCTACCTGGTACTGTGTTTTGGAGATTAGCCAGTTATAGCTTATTATTAGCATATTTCTATTTATACACATATTTCGTGCAAAAAGAAGTGGCTTTATATCAGGTTTGTTTAACCTGGGAGTGAAATCTCTCAAAGAGCAGCAAGTCTTTGGAGTGCAGTTACATTTGTTTGTTAAATATTCAAGCATTCACTTGTGCCAGAAACATCAATAGAGTTTGCCAGATGAAGTGTATCTTGCATATGTATACTGTGGACGGCTGATTTCCCCAGAGCTCTCCTTGAAATGTGTTTCTAAGTTGGCCGTACATATGGCCATACGGGCATTCATGCTGGATACGCTGAAACCGATTGCCCGTGTTGACGCTGCTGAGATCTCATTTTAAAAAGACTACACTAATGGACTGAACAGACCACCCTCTCACAGTGAATGTAATGTAGGTCTAGTGGACACTATAAATAGACAACATAATTTCTGCTCTTTCTTGTGCGTTTATCTGCTTTTCAGACATCTAAACACACAATTATTGACACAGCACAGATATGATGCTAAAGGGAACTTGCTTTGTAAAATGTAAGATAAGGCAAATGGCTAAATACATATTTATATTTGAATAGATATGTGTGAAAGGTCTTACCTGCCAAAAAACTATAACTCTGGTTTACTGATCAGGACATATTACTTTATTTTGCTCTACTACAGTCAAGCAGTACAGCTTGGTCAAGACTATGATTGGTTATTGAAGCACCAGTAACATACTGATAAGATAATTTTGTGGTCTATTCAGCAAGCTCCATTTGATTGATGGAGCTATGCAATGGTGTGTATATTTTTGAGTGAGTAATCTAATGCTGCCATACTGACCATACATGGCTCCATTTTTTTTTTTTGTTCAGTCAGGGGGATATAGTGCATCCCATATAGGAGCTGCTGGTGAATAGGGATCCCCCTTTCATTAGTCCTCCAGGCTAATCTTCCACAGTTATCCCAGACAGACTCTACAGCCATCCCAGATTGGCACTCCTCAGTCCTCTCAGTTCTCCCTGACTGTCTCACTCACCAGCCACCTGGCTGTCTTCTTCCTGGAGATCTCTTGGATGTGCTCGCTGGCTCCAGCTGTCCTCATACCTGCTTCCGTGCCTCTGGACAGGACTCCCCTGTGTATTTGAAGAGGATGCCTCCAGCACCTGAGCCCTAGACCCAAGGGCATCCCCCCAGATTAGGGGGTTACCCTCAAGAACCTCCTCAGCACTCCATATCCAGCTTCCACTCTAACTCACACTGCCCCTGCTGGGCTGACTCAGAGTATTTAAGAGGTGCCCTCCCCCTGCCAGCCCATTTGGCCGGGGATTGGTTGGGGCCCTCATCAATACTCCAAGCAGCTCCTCCTAACCTACCTCCCATTTTTCTGGAAGTTTCTGCAAAGTTCCAGCAAGTATCGGGTGGTACCAGAGATGCTGCCTGATGAGCCATCCAGCCTCCCTTGATCACTCACCCTGACCCAGATTCAAAACACAGGCTTGGCTGCTAGCCCAGCCTGAATTTACTTTTACTACAAAAACCGATTATTCACGACTTATCAATATGCTAAAACTAGCACTCTACACTAGAGGGTGCTTAACACACAATCAAGGTGGATGGATCAATAGATCAACTTCTGTTGAGGGGCAGTGGCCACACATGGATTAAAATTCGGCTGGTTCCTGCTGATCTGCCCGAATTTCAATCCATCTATGGCCAGCTTAACTTTAAAGTGCCAATGCCTGAAGACCACCACCAGTTTAGATCCAATTTATTTATCCTTCCCATCTCCTAGACTTGAATATGGACCAGAGTGGCTGCCTAAGACAGTAATAGGCCAATAGAGAAGCTAAATAGATGGAAAGGGGTGAGGTTTAACTCCCAATTCATAGGGCTACAGTGGAACTTCCATGAAAATGTAAGGTCCACTTTATTGAAAGCCCCCTATGGAGTTCAGCTTAAAGCAGAGAGCTTGCAGAGAGGTGATCCAAATTGCAAAGTGTGTATAGATGTTCCTGCTCATGTTTATTTATCAGCATTGCAGAAAAATACAACCAAAACAAGACGTTCCCTGGCAGGGGTAATAATTACAGTCCAAAATCCACAAAAGTTGTTCAGCCTCCTGGCTAGTGGTGAGACCACACTGGATCTGGTCAGACCTACAGACGTGTTCCATCCAAACCCACATGCATCCTTCAACAACAACAAAGATCATACCAGGGAAAAGACCAATTACACCCCAGGTGGAGAACAAGGTGTGGCCAGCCTGCAATCATTCTTTAATGGATAAGGGCACTGATGGTTTAACTAGTCCAGAACCTCACTCAATTTCTGCCTAGTCCCAGCCCCACATCGGGTTTATATGCCTCTGTTAGCCACTTTTCCAGTGACTTAACAAAGCGTGTATGTGCACAAAACTGGTAGGCATGGCAAGAGGGAGGCTCCGTTCCACGCTGGCTGCAGCTGGTTCCTTTCTGGATACCTCAGTTCCGTTTTGAACTTTGGTGACGCCTCCCCCCTGCCGCTTACCACGGCGCTTCTCCTCTGGACACAGCCGGCAACGTGGCCCCACCAACATCGTCAGTATCCCCTTCTTTTCATTGCATTGCATTAAGGCTTCCATGGTCGGCGTCTTGTTCCAGCCTAAGCCAGCCTCCCAGCCAGTGCGGTAACATTAATATTCCACTTTACTGTTTTACTCTTTGAAAAAAATTGCCAGCAACTCTTTTGAGAACACACGTGGTTTATTGCAGCCATTATTTATTATTTTTAGCTGTCAGCCCCAATTGTCTTCTGATGGTAAAGGAAAAGCCCAGACTGCTGATGCAGCAGCTTTTTGTGGATCTTCTTAGAAGGTGTTCCTGAGACCACCTCTCACCCAATCCCAGTTAAGGGTTGGAAGATAGGCGTGCTGGTTTTATAATTTTCAAACAGACCCTCTCACAATGTTAATTTCCCAATTACAGTATCATACAAAAGTGAGTACACCCCTCACATTTTTGTAAATATTTTATTATAGCTTTTCATGTGACAACACTGAAGAAATGACACTTTGCTACAATGTAAAGTAGTAAGTGTACAGCTTGTATAACAGCGTAAATTTGCTGTCCCCTCAAAATAACTCAACACACAGCCTGTCTAAACCACTGGCAACAAAAGTGAGTACACCCGTAAGTGAAAATGTCCAAATTGGGCGCAAAGTGTCAATATTTTGTGTGGCCACCATTATTTTTCAGCACTGCCTTAACCCTTTTGGGAATGGAGCTCACCAGAGCTTCAGAAGTTGCCACTGGAGTCCTCTTCCACTCCTCCATGACAACATCACAGAGCTGGTGGATGTTAGAGACCTTGCACTCCTCCACCTTCCATTTGAGGATGCCCCACAGATGCTCAATAGGGTTTCGGTCTGGAGACATGCTTGGCCAGACCATCACCTTTACCCTCAGCTTCTTTAGCAAGGCAGTTGTTGTCTTGTAGGTGTGTTTGGGATCATCATCATGTTGAACTACTGCCCTGCGGCCCAGTCTCCAAAGGGAGGGGATCATGCTCTGCTTCAGTATGGCACAGTACATGTTGGCATTCATGGTTCCCTCAATGAACTGTAGCTCCATAGTGTTGGCAGCACTCATGCAGCCACAGACCATGACACTCCCATCACCATGCTTAACTGTAGGCAAGACACCCTTGTCTTTGTTCTCCTCACCTGGTTGCCGCCACACACACTCGACACCATCTGAACCAAATAAGTTTATCTTGGTCTCATCAGACCACAGGACATGGCTCCAGTAATCCATGTCCTTAGTCTGCTTGTCTTCAGCAAACTGTTTGCAGGCTTTCTTGTGCATCATCTTTAGAAGAGGCTTCCTTCTGGGATGACAGCCATGCAGACCAATTTGATGCAGTGTGCGGCATATGGTCTGAGCACTGATAGGCTGACCCCCCACCCCTTCAACCTCTGCAGCAATGCTGGCAGCACTCATACATCTATTTCCAAAAGACAATCTCTGGTTATGACGCTAAGCACGTGCACTCAACTTCTTTGGTCGACCATGGCGAGGCATGTTATGAGTGGAATCTGTCCTGTTAAACTGCTGTATGGTCTTGGCCACCGTGTTGTAGGTCAGTTTCAGGGTCTTGGCAATCTTCTTATAGCATAGGCCATTTTTATGTAGAGAGACAATTCTTTTTTTCTGATCCTCAGAAAGTTCTTTGCCATGTTGAACTTCCAGTGACCAGTATGAGAGAGTGAGCGATAACACCAAATTTAACACACCTCCCCATTCACACCTGAGACCTTGTAACATGAATGAATCACATGACACCAGGGAGGGAAAATGGCTAATTGTGCCCAATTTGGACATTTTCACTTAGGGGTGTACTCACTTTTTTTGTCAGCGGTTTAGACATTTAAGGCTGTGTGTTGAGTTATTTTGATGGGACAGAAACTTTACACTGTTATGAAAGCTGTACACTGACTACTCACTACTCACTCACTCTCACACTCACACTCACTACTTTACATTTCTTCAGTGTTGCCACATGAAAAGATATAATAAAATATTTACAAAAATGTGAGGGGTGTACTCACTTTTGTGAGATACTGTACATCCATATTTCGGGTTACCATATTTTACATTATTTTATGCAAAAGTTCCAAGTTGATTGACACCAATCCTGGGGGCCTCTCAAATGTGTAGGTTCCTCAGAAAGCCTAATGTGGCCCCTATCTTGCCACACCTCATAAGGTGAGGGTGTTTAGTCTTATCATTATTTCTCTATATACAGTAGTTGTGTAGACATGTTCTGTTAAGATATTTTAATTATAGCTTGAGTTATGAAATGTGTGCATACATTGAGAAGTGGGCTGTTTAAAAGGAGTCACTCGGGATCACACACAGCCAGACCTAACTGTGTATTGGTCTAAATGCTTTACAATGGTTTTAAATACTTTACAACAGTCAATTACAACCAGCGGTCAGGCCTGTTAAGTTTGCTAGAGGCTTTATTGCCCATCCAATACCAGCTAATAGATGTATTTATCTGGTCTGGAGTGTGTCAATAACTGAAATATGTTAACACACGTGTAGCTATATGCTCCCCTAAGAGTGGCTGAAAGTTGTGGTCCACTAGCCTGCTGTCCTCAATCACACGTATTCCACACATCCAAAGTCACTGAACAGCAGGGATCGGCAAGGTGTCCGCTCCCGGACACCAGTGTCCAACAGGACTGCCTCTAGTGTCCGCCACCGCCTCAGACTTTTTTTTTTTACGTCACTTTTTTTTTTATCTGTCCATCTTCCCCCCCCCCCGACCCCCTTCGAGGCTGTAGTAAGACAGCCAGGGAGCATGGCACCGCCCACTTCTCCTCCTGGTCTCCTCAGCAGTGCGCACTTGGATTAGGAGAGGAGAGAGAGACCTGTCTGTGTGTGGGCAGCGCGGTCGCTCGAGTGAAGAAGTCATTCTCAGTCACTGCAGCCAGAGGCCAGACAGAGGAGCGGAGCCAGAGGACGAGGTGCTGCTGAGCCTGTCTGACTCGAGGAGACTGTGCTGAAGTGAGCAGCAGTGCCAGGCCAGCAGACTGCAGAGTACGTTTTTTTTACATTGACTGTCAGTGCCAGCCAGGTGGACTAGTAGCACTGATAGTGACTAGCCCCTTGCTGACACGATCCTGAGGCCCTTACATTTCACAGGGAGCCTGGGAGGGACAGGGACTGCACTGGGTGTGGTGGTCTAGCCTGCCTGGGAGGACTGAGTCTGGCTGGGCCCTATACGGCCCGCAAGTTAACAATCATGATTCTGGCACTTCCCCACTGACACCAATGATGGGGCACTATTTCTCCCACTGACACCAATGATGGGACACTATTCCTCCCACTGACACCAATGATGGGGCATTATTCCTCCCACTGACACCAATGATGGGACACTATTCCTCCCACTGACACCAATGACGGGACACTATTCCTCCCACTGACACCAATGATGGGACACTATTCCTCCCACTGACACCAATGATGGGGCACTATTCCTCCCACTGACACCAATGATGGGACACTATTCTTCCCACTGACACCAATGATGGGACACTATTCTTCCCACTGACACCAATGATGAGGCACTATTCCTCCCACTGACACCAATGATGGGGCACTA
>BLSH010137593.1:819470-832388 GCA_018402905.1 Glandirana rugosa
TTAATTTTCTTTCTTTCTTTCTTGTAGGCTCTAGGTATCTGAGAGATCTCTTGAGTTACTAAATATAATATTTCAGTTATGAGGGGTAAGTGTGAGATATGATGTTGTCTAGGTTCTCTTTTCTGTTCGTAATCTAGATGAGGAGAGTTTGCTACGTCTCTTTGTTGAAAATGTTCTAAAAGGTTCCGGTCTAAAGACAATGTACCGTTATGTTGTAGGAGGTATAAACGATTTTTCGAATTAGTTTGAGAGTTTAGTGGTGTACATATGTTCGAATCTCTAGATTTATCAGTCGAACAGTGTGTAGGTGTTTTTCAAGTTTTAGATCCTTGTAAAACTCCAGGAAAATCTTTTGAACTTTTTGTGGATGTGTGACAAGCTGACTATTTAGATCTCTAAGCTTGTATACATGTGGTGATTTGAGAGTTTGATTAAGCTTTTTAGCAAATATGGAGGATGTTGTATTGCCATGTAACAGAAATCTGGCCTTGGAAAATCTTGTAAAAGTTGTTTCTCTGCATCGTTTGAGAGGAGTAGATCTAATGCTTGTCTTTTCTCTTGGATCTGTTGTAGTATAGAGTGTGAATGGGGAGTATTGACTTTATAATATAAATCATTGAGTTCTCTAGAGAGTCTATGGATCTCGGATGTTCTTTCTTTCTTTCTTTTAATTGCGATATCTATCAGAAAGCCTCTAATGACCGCCTTGTGAGTGGTCCAAAGAATAGAGGGGAGATGTCATCTTTGTTATTTATAGTAAAGTATTCTTGTACTTGAGTAGATAGTTGTTTTAAGATGATAGGATCTGACAGCAGAGAGTCATTTATTCTCCAACTATATGGGGAGGGGGTAAGACCTATGGCTGAAGTAGCGAAGGTTACTATATGGTGATCTGACCATGGGCATGGGATAATTTCTGATCCAGATGAGTTGGCTAATATGATCGGTGTGGTAAAAATGTAGTCCAATCTAGCAAAGCTATTGTGCGGTGCAGGGTAATATGTATGAGACCTACTATTTGAATTGTGAGTCCTCCAAATGTCAATTAATTGAAAATTGGTGAGGGATTTAGAAATGGATTTTGAGAAGCATTTTGAGGTGGAGGATATATTACTTCTGTCTAAGTGAGGGTTAGATACCATGTTGAAGTCGCCCCCTACAATGAGGTGTTGAAGCGAGGTGTTCTAATTTCTAAAAAAAGGTATTGAAAAATGTGGATTGTGCATCATTAGGAGAATATATCGAAGCTATGGTTAGGGAGCGTCCATTAATTTTTCCTTTAATTATTAAAAATCTACTTTCCGGATCTTTGTATATGTTGTGAATGTCAAAGATTAGAGAGTTTTTTTTATAAAGATAGCTACTCCTTTGCTTTTGTTAGTATAAGTAGTGTAAAAGCTTTGGTTATAAGTTTTATCAAAGAATGTAGGGTGATTGGGGGTAGAGAAATGTGTTTCTTGTAACATAATCAGGTCGGCCCCCAATCTTTTATAATGTTGAAAAGCCTTTTTTCCTTTTATGTGGTGAATTAAATCCTTGTACGTTATGGGAAATAATTTTAAGACCATTCATTCTGAAAGAAGTGTGTAAGGTAAATGATATGTGATAAAGGGAGAGCATTAATGAGAACATACTTAAAATGATAAGGAGTGGGTGAAGGTGTTGTTAGAGCTATGTTTCTTTGAGTTTGCATAGCATAATAGCAATATTTGAAAATATGGGTTTTATTTTCCTCTGTGTGTGAAAAAGAACGTATTTCTGCATGTGTGTCTACGCAAGGGAACAGCATTCATTTTGATACAACCATAATAAAATTTCTATATATACTGAATGTTGTAGGTGTTAGAAGTAGACCATTGTCATTTTGAACAATAAGGGGGTCTGGTGAACTAAATTCACCTGACAAACTGTATTTTCTGTTTGAACTGAATCGTCCAAATCCCATCCGCAGGCCAGATCATCCATTATCAGCCGCACCGCCCAGCGCATAGCAATGCCATGCACAAGCGGTCAGCAGAAGAAGGAGCAACCGAAGGACCATACTGACCTACGAACAGGAGGGGGACAAACCAGCTACTCCGTCCAGTCCGGCGGCATTGATAGATAGTAAAATTAACGTGCAAAAAGAAATATATAACAGTGAAATATAACAGCTATCATTAAGGAATTGAATGATAGTTTTATACAGTTCTCAGCATTGAACAGGTAGCCAGATTACCATATCACCTTGGCTATAGTCATGTCCAATGCAGAACAAGAATACCAGCCGAGAAACTCAGCCACAAATATTACAACCGATCATTGCAAAAAATAAGGCTTGAACAGTTGTAGTTTACCATCATGGCCACTAGGTGGTATATGAAAATAGTTTTTACCTATTATAGAAATAAAGTTCCACAGAGAAGAACTAGGGGAAAGCAGAGTCCTAGGGGCCTATTATCAAAACTGAATCGACTTCTGTCGATTCTATTACCGGCCTTAATAGGACTAAGAATGAGATGTAGATATATATTAAAAGAAGAGGCCCATTGTAATGTGCATAGTGTATCAATACAACTCTATTTTAGAAAGGGAGGGAAGAGAAGTAATCCTGAGGTTCCAGTTATATGTAGTTCAAAGAGGGGAAACTTGCTGCAGCTTTAAGTTTAACATGTGAGCTGATTTTGGCATGAAGAAGTTTCCATTGTAGTGCTAATAACAAAGGGGAGAACATGGAGTGTAAATTCAACCTATGAGCTGAATTTGGCATAAAGAAGTTTCCATTGCAGTAGAAAAACCTGAGGGGAAAACCTGGAGGTAGCCATGTGTCCTAGGGACAGATAGATACTGGCATGAATGGTAGATGTCCTTGCCCACTCTGGAGGTTAGTTTTTTGAGGGGATGAGGAGAGTTGTAGACCATATAAGTCCAGATAATGTTTAAGTTTGTAGTCTTTCATAGTGTCCAATAGATGGCAGTAGATCAATACCTGATAAGAGGACCATGAAAAACATCTAAACTCCACCATAAACAAACTTCTTACCTTCTTTTGGTCTACAGAGCTTAGATTCTCGTTTATTGTCTCCTTTTCATTATGTTCAAGCCATCTTTATATATATTCACCATATCCTCTTACCTCCTTTCCTGGGAAGTCAGATTATATAAATAAAAAAAGAGATTAAGTTTAAACATAAATGGTTATTGATGCAATGTAGGATCATAGGAATAAGTATTCTTCAGGCAAACCGGTTGTCTGGGGGCTCTCCATTTCGTCTTTGGCCACGGCGTGAGGCAGGAGTGGACCATATTGGGGAAGGTCTTGGTGTGGAGGGGAGGCGAAGAGAAGACTCCGGGTCTAGAAGACCAAGTTTTATAAGCAGTTCTTTGCCTTTCGATAAATTATATACCGTATAAACAGTACCATTATGGGGAACAGATAGTTTAAACGGGAAGCCCCATCTGTACCGAGTTTGTAATATTGAGGTGACTTCCTTCATGTTTCTCCTGCGTTCTAAAGTGGCTGGAGAGATATCTGGAAAGATTTGTATTCTGATACCCTCCATATTGATATTAGGAGAATTTCGTGCTGCCCTCAGGATCTCTTCTTTTATTAAAAAGTCTTTACGGCAGAGTACAATGTCTCTGGGGGGTTTATCAGCCAGGGGTTTGGGCCGCAGAGCTCCTATCGCACAAAAACGCATCGCCGCTTTTGTCTGTGATCAGTGAATGAAAGATTTTTAAAAAATGCAGGGGTGAGCTCTGTGACCGACTCTGGCACCCCTCGTATTCGCAAGTTATGTCTGCAATTGCGATTATCCAAATCCTCGATTTGTGACTGAGCGTAGGCAAAATTTTCAGATAATTGTTCAAATTCTTTCCTAAGATCGTTGTGGGCCAATGTAAGTTCATCATACTTGGTCTCAAGCCGATCGGTTCTATTGCCTAGCGTTGAGATTTCTTGTGATAGCGCTGATGTGGCCCTGCTAATTTCAGTATGAAGCTTATTTGCCAGTTTGTCATACATTTTGGAAAGACTTTAATCTAAGTCTGCCTTAGTTAATGTCCCCTGTTGATTTTGCACTGTGGGGTACTCACAGTTAGATGGGGAAGGTCCTGGAGAGGATGGCTTGTTGTTTGCTGTGTGTTCTGCTGCATGCTGCCGAGAGGCAGCGACATCTTGGGAGATCCTTGTCTTCTCCATGGAGCGGAGAAGATATGAGGTTAAATGGCCTTGTGACTGGCTATGCCTCGATCCTTTCCTCCCAGGCATGCACCGTTACTTTAGACAGGGGTTATAGCTATTTTTTATCCGGATCGCGGGTTTATAGCCCTGTGTGTGCCGTCGGAACGGACGGAGCCAGCGGAGGCTTCAGAAGAAGCGTCCTGCTTGCATCGCGCCGTGCATGCGCCCCCCTGTTTGTGGAATTCTGACCTCTACAGAATTGCAATTAACTTGTGTCGCATACTGGTGCATTTAAATAGGCTAAGAGTACCCAGGGGTTGCTGATACAGCTTTGGGGGTGCACAGACATTATTACTGTGGAAAAATTCTCTCACTACTGCCTCCTGGTAAAATTGGGCACTGGAATCTCTTGTAAGAATGCAAACCTGCATGGAGCTGGAGCACATTCTTGCTGGACTTTGAGAGCCAAGCTTTACCAGTAGTGCTATAAGCTGCTGGTAGACTGTGTCTCCTATTCAGACTTATGACAAGTTGATTCTCCTTTCAATCATTCTCATGATCATATGTCATTAAAAGTTTACATGTTTACTATTGCACTTAAAGCGGAGTTCCACCCATTTTTTTAACATTGTCTGCCCTGCATGCTCTTATCTCCTAGTTTTCACAATGGCAATTTTTTTTTTTTTTTAATGCTTGCAAATACCTTTATTTTGAAGTTATTTGTGACTTCCGCCCCTTCCTAGCCTAGGCGATTACGTCACTAGGCGATTTGCAAGGGTTCCTGGGATAGCAGCATCATGTATCCCAGCAGTCTTTGCGAATCGCCTACTGACGAAATCTCGCGGTATTTACAGACAGTAAATGACGCGAACGTGTCTGATTGACAGGTTGCTATAGCAATGGGGCGGGACCTTCCGCCGACGCCGACATTGCTATGGCAGCCTGTTAGGAAGACGGAGAGCCGTGCAGTGGCATTACTGCGCATGCGCGAAAATGTGAGGAAATCCCGGAAACGAAGACAGGAGGGCTTCGGATGCCCACAGCTAAAATGGAACCTGCCTGCTTCCGAGATCAGTAAGTAAAAAACTATTTTTAAAGAAAGTAAAATTACAACACATATGACATGTTGTAATTGTTAATGTACGTGTTAGGACCAATGCAGAGCAGTTTTTAAAGAAAAAATGTTTAGGGGACTGGAACTCCGCTTTAAGTCATTGAGCCCTGTCTCACTACTTTTTTGTTCTATTTAGATTATGGATCCTCCCTATTCTGTTTGAAAAGATGCTGCAGGACCAAAGCACTAACTAAAAATAGCATAAATTGTGACTTTTAATGATGACCATAGCCGGCCGATCAATAAAAATAACTAAACAGATCCCTCCCAAGCACACATTCAAGGTGGATGAAGGATCTTCCCTGCTGTGCTATTATATTCTGGCAGTGGATTGGCTGCATAGGCTGATCGAATGAAACATTTCCGACATTCCCGTTCGAGAGAAGGTGATTGTTAGATCGACTTCTCTCCAGTGGGAATGGCCAGAGATGAATCAAACTACAGCCAGTGTATGCTGAACTGGCTAAATTTTAATCCATCTACAGCTAGCTTTACAATTTTTTAGACAGATCATTCAGCAAATACCACCAGTACACTCAAGCTTTGCCAGATTTGCCAGTCTGTAATTATTATGCAAAGTGTTATGGTTTGGACATCAATGAACCAGAGCTTGATTTACAATCTCATTGTTCTGTTATTTGTTATTTGTATCTGGTAATTGTATCACTCTTACTGTTTCTTCAACTGAGTTTTCTAAAAATCTGCTAGAGATCCTCTTTAAACTCAAACTCCTAGCACTCTGTACCAAATCTCCATGATAGAATTAAAATCCTATTGATCTCTATGACTTCAAAATATATATGTCAGATTAATAATGAAAAACAGACTCCACTTCGGCTTCCTGGCAGAAGTAGAGAGGAGCAAACTTTCTTTGTTTTTTTTTCAAAGCAAATTACAATGCAAGAGTACCTGGCAGTTTGCCGTTGCACTGAACTCCTATACAACAAGGGAAGCATAAGTGATTTATAGAACTCCCAGCTTGTCATTGTGCTATTGAGGTAAGTGTATTCAAATGGAATATAGACCTCTTAAAGTCTGCCAACATTATGCCTGCCTGCTGGTGTTATTTTTAATGCTGCCCTAAACTACTTAATTTGTAATGGTTGTTATAATCCTGCTGCCACTGATCTATTAATCAATGTGACTTTGAAACGGCATCCCATAGAGTCCCCGACATGTGATGAGAGGCCTCCAGTAGCTTTCGTGTAGACTAGCGGAACAGTGGCACTGCTGCGGCTTGGGAAATTATTCTAAACAAATAATAGTCACATGACAAGAGCTAGATGAAACTGTATTTTTATCAGCTCCAAAATATATATATATTCATTCAATTAAAGTGCACCTATACTGCAGCAAAAAATGCAGTGCTGCAAAGCAGGAGAGTAGTCTCATTTCTTCTACTAGCATTTCAGAGTATTTTGGACATGCCATGTTTTAGTTCTAACCTAACCCAGAGCAACTTACATAGTGATTGCCTGACATAATGGCAACCTAGCCTGTGGAAAATTTAGGTGTGACAGTTTCAAATCAGACCATCAACCTCACCTGCTCCATAAGAGCACATTCACACCGTTTAGGTTGCAGAAATGTGTGCGTTATCGTAATGCACTGCAACATATGCTGCAGTGCCATTCATTATGAATAACACCCCATTGCACCTCCAAAGTGCATGTGTGCTGCCTGCAATGTACCACAGCACTGTACAATGCATTATGTTTTGTGTTGCAGCCCATTCATTTTCTTTACCACACCTCTTACCCATGGCATATTCACCATGCCCCATCCCAAATCAAAGTGAATTAGAGCAAACTGTTAGATTTGCCTGTTAAATTCTGTTTAATAGGTAAACACACATAGATATGTTAGGAAAAAGATGCCAGTTTGATTAGGTTGCAAATTCACACTGGTAAAGTTGAGAACCTATTGGGGGGGGGGGGGGGGTCAGCGTCCTGTAGATCACAATCTACCAGTAGATCACGGACGGATGATTGGTAGATCGCAGTCTGGGCTTTCTGATCCACCATTCCAGAGCATCACACAGAGTGCAATGCAGAGGGGTTACTTGTAAAGTTGGAGCTGTAGTAGAGAGCAAGAGCCGCATAAGCCGATGTCTCCTCTGAGTGATACCAACTTTACCTCCCATCCCAGCTAGCAGTCTCCAGAGAGGAAAGAAGAGTGAAAAGAGATCCAAGTGTGTTTGACAGGTGGTGAAGAGGCGATATGTTGCCTCCTTACCACCTGATTTAAACACGATTGCCGTTCAATGCATGTGATTGCGACATGGTAGTATGACAATTAGAGGTTTAAATCAGGTGTGAGGCGGTGACACTGTGCCCCATGATCTTTGACTTCTCCCATGTTGTTCAGGTAGATCTCAACCCAGAGGCATAACTAGAACCTTCAGGGCCCCGGTGCAAGAAATTATGAAAGGTCCCCCGACCCCTGGCCAGGGCCCTTTCCTCTTCCCACTGATCCTGGGGCCCTTTACTCCTATCACAGGTCCCTTTATTACGTTACCACAGCGGGGCCCTTTCACAAGTTCTGCAGCAGGGCCCCCTTTCTGCCATCTTCGGGCCTCCCCATGGTGGTGAAACGCCAGGGCCTGGTCACAATTGCAACCTTTGGAATCCTGATAGTTCCCTCACTTTTGTCAGTAGTTTTTAATTTTTATTTTAATTTTATAATTTTTTTACCATTTAATTTTATTTCTTTTACAATTTTATTTTTACAATTTTTTTAGGAGCTCTGTTGGGGGGCTTAGATGAGATATCAGGAGTCTAAACAAACCTCAGCCCTCGATCTCCATCTGTGTAGCCTCAGCTGCACAGAATGAATGGAGAGGAATAGCTGTGCACTGAGCCTCCCATTCATTCATAAATTGAAGTATAGTAAAAACAGTTTAATATGCTTCAGTTATGAATGAACCAATTGGTACCAATCACTGACTCTTTCCATTCAGAAAAGAAAGGAGCAGGTAAATGACAAATTTACCAACCCGTTCCCATCTCTCCATCAAGACACATCTTCTACAGCATCTGGCAGGAGAGAGGGGGGAATACAGCAGGCACCAGGGAAGCACACAGGGACCCTGGGAACAGCAGAAGACAAGTAAACTGGATAGGAGGGGCAGTGGGGACAGCATATAGAGGAACCAATCTCCTCCAATCCCTCCTATCCAGGTGTACAAGGGAGGCAAACGGGCCCCCTGGACCATGGGGCCCAGTTGCAATTTCAACCCCTGCAACCCCTATCGTTACACCCCTGTGTCAACCTCTTTAAGGTTGCCTACCCTTGACCTACTGTATCTGTGAAGTGTAATTTTGTTAGTATTATGCTTAGAGCTGATCTTATATCTTCTTCCATGCAGAGGAGGAGGGTTGTTCTTGAGGTGTGCACAGCACTGCCTTGGTGACTTGGACACTTCCCACTGGATATCCAGAGGTGGGGTCCTCTTTAGATTCAGAAGACTGCAGTAGTGTAATGATATCAAAAAAAAGTTGTTGGGTAGGTGCAGTGTGGTGTGGTAGGCAGTAAACACTCAAAGTCCCAATTTGCAAAGAACGTTGTATTGAAACAGTAGGTCAACAGCTCAAACAGGCCTGGCGGGAAGCTCACTCATCAGGTACCACTTAAAACTATGCAGTGAATTGACAGCGGACAGAAGAGTCAGGGATACCAACAGCATCTGCCATGAGGAGCAAAGTCAGGCCTGGCCAGTCCAACCCAAATGGGTTCCTGTTCTATCCCTACTTCACCAGGACTCTTCTCTAGCACTGCCACTATCCTTGTCAGACGGGGACCTGTCCTAACCTGTCCACTCCTATAAAGAGTGCCAAACACAGGGGTCAGAGTCTTAAATACACTTTGCTTGACCTAAGATGGCTGCCAGGGTCATGTGGGGCATGTGCATCCAGCCGGATCACTGAGCAAGTGAGCAAGGAAAACATAGAGAAACACAGCCTCTCTTAACTTCCTCTCCCATCTGCATTGCCACTGTGGACGAGTGCCACCTGCAGTGGAGAATATAGACTGCACCTACCGACAAGGTGACCAGTCAACATGGGCACAGACTGCACCTCTCGACTCACCGGTCATCACTCCTGGAAGTGGAGCTAAACAGGGACACGGATGACAGTTAAAGTGGTTCTAAAGGTACAAGATCTTTTTTTTTTTTACTTAATTCTATGCATTAAGGTAAAAAACCTTCTGCATGCTGCTCCCCCCAGCCCCCCTAAATACTTACCTAAGCCCGAGTTTGATCCAGTGATGTGCACAAGAGTACCATCTCTCTCTCTCCTCATTGGACAGAGAGACAGCCATTGGCTGCTGTTAATCACAGCCAGTGAGGAGAGAGTGGTGGGGGGGGGGCTGAGCTATGCTCTGTGTGACTGTCAACAGCCCTAGAGTGTCCCCCGAGCAAGCGGTTTGCTATGGGGGCACTGGGTAGGGAGGTGGAGCCAGGAGTGTCAGCGGGGGGAATTTCAAACCCACTGATTTTCTAAAACAGTTACATTAAGGCATGCCTCTGGTGATAAGTATCACAATTGTCAGTGTGCTTATGTTTTTTTTCATCCTCATTTTCAAGTCCTCAAATTGCCTGTGTCCTAGCCGATCACATGAGTACCATGGCAACTGCCAACCTAAACAGAGAATAAGGTGGCACCTTCCTCTGCTGTAAACTATATAAAGGTTTAGTTCCTTCTCATTGCTATTTACAGACTGTATCACATTTCATTTTAACCCTCTTCCACAATTGTACTCATTTAGTTCCAAAATCAATTAATTCCATTCCAACTAAGTATTGATTTCCTAAAGTGGTTTTAAATCTTAGACATGAAATATGAACAAAGCATATCCTCCTATAGTTGGTACTTGTTTAAAAAAAGAGCACTAAGGTTTATTTCTATCTACTGCCTCATTCCTCTGCTATCAGTGTGAGCAACTTCTGACAAGTTTTCCTAACACTGAGAAAAAAGGAGGAATCTGTAGCTGATTGACAGTCTTAGTTCTGTTCCTGTGTGCTGTGTGAAGGAGATGTGTCCCTATCATCCAATCAGATCTCAGAGCTCTCCTCACTGAGCTCTGTACGGTGTAACTTCACTTCTCCTCCCCCTGTTTTCTGACAGCTCAGACAAGCTTTATAAATTCTGCACTTTGAACAGATGTAGAGAAGAGAAGACTGCAGACAAAAACAACACTGGTACAACTTGGGTAGGAAGATTTGTTTAGAAACATAGAAGTGATGGCAGAGAAAAGACCAAGAAGTCCATCGAGGCTGCCCTGTTTTTTTAATTTTATACATGTTTTGTATTGTTTTTTTTGTCTGAGAATAGATCTATATTTGTCACAAGCATGTTTGAAGCCATTTACTGCTGACGGTATCACTACCTCTACTGGAAGTTTATTCCAAGCATCAACTACCCTTTCAGTAAAATAATATTTTTTAAGATTAGTTTTAAACTTTCATCCAGTTAGTTTGAGGTCATGTTCCTGTGTAATTGATTTTGTTTTCATATTGAAAAAAACTGCCCTCCTGAACCTTATTCACCCCCCTGTTTCATCTCTGTGTGTCACCTAATGCCAGTCACTTTACTGTGTATATGTAAGGGTTAACAATCACTTTAACTGCTTGCTGACCGTATACTGTATATATACAGCGGCAAAAAGGGCTCCTCTGCACAGGATCACGTACCTGTACATGATCCTGCACTTCCGAGTCTGAGGCGTGCATACGCATTGCCGGCGACCTGCTCCTGCTGTGATTGGACACATCGAGAGCCAATCAGCGGGTCCGGTGGATGTGATGTCCTCTGGGACCCGTTGATCATTACTGAGAGAATCAGAATGGCGGTCTGCCTATGTAAACAAGGCAGATCTCCTTTCTGTGAGAAAGGACGGTAATGATCCTGTGTTTCTGCTAAGCAGGAACACTGATCTCTGCCTTCCCACATTACAAGCACCCCCCACACAGTTAGAAAGCACTCCCTAGGAACACATTTGACCCTTTGATCATCCCTGATGTTAACCCCTTCCCTGCCAGTGTCATTAATACAGTGACAGTGCATATATTTTAGCATTGATCACTGTACTAGTGTCACTGGTCCACAAAAACTGTCACTTAGTGTGCGATTTGTTGGCCTCAATGTCGCAGTCCTACTAAAGTTGCTGATCGCAGCTATTACTAGTAAAAAAATAAAAATAAATAAAAATTCCATAAATCTATCCCATAGTTTGTAGGTGCTATAGCTTTTGTGCAAACCAATCAATATACACTTATTGAGATATTTTTTTTACCAAAAATATGTAGAAGAATACATATTGACGTAAATTTATGAAGAAATTCGATTTTTCAATTTTTTTATTAGATGTGTTTTATAGCAGAAAGTAAAAAAAATATATTTTTTTTCCAAATTGTCGCTATTTTTTTGTTTAAAGCGCAAAAAATAAAAACGCAGTGGTGATCAAATACTCCCAAAAGAAAGCTCTATTTGTGGGAAAAAAGGACATACATTTTATCTAGGTGCATCGTTGCATGACTGCGAAATTGTCAGTTAAAGTAACGCAGTGCCACATTACAAAAAATGGCCTGTTCATGAAGGGGGGGGGGGATAATCAGTTAAAGTGGAACGAAATCCAAGGATTTTAACCATTTACCTAAACAGTTAGGCCCCTTTCACACGGGCGGATCATTCGGGTCCACCTGTCAGTTTTTCAGGCGGACCCGAACGGAAGCTCCATTGCTCTCTATGGAGCGACGGATGTCAGCGGTGACATGTCCACTGACACCCGATCCGCTCCGATCCGCCAAAAACAGACAGATGGAAACCCTATTTTCCATCCGTCTGGCGGATCAGATGAACACGGACAGATGGTCCGTGTCCATCCGATCCTCCATAGAGGAGAACGGAGCTGTGACAGGACAGTCTCTGCACAGTGCAGAGACTGTCGTGTCGTCCGCCAGCTCAGCGGGGATCAACGGATGGATGCCCGCTGAGCAGCGGAGCCCATCAAAACTGGCTCCACATGTGTGAAAGAGCCCTAACATTCAAGGCATGCCGTGATGCTAACTGTCACAGGTGCTTGTGCTCTCAACCAAACTGTCAAGCCATTAAATATCTGGTGTGTCGTAACTGATCACATGTGCAGCAACCATGTCAACTGCAGATCAAACAGAGGCTAAAATGGCAACTTCCTTGGCTGTAAAGGATATGATTGGTTTAGGTTTACTTTAAGTCGTTGATGTGTGCATGCTCAGTTCAGGGGCGGATCCAGAGCCTAGTCTCGGGAGGGGCACTGCCAGAAAATAAGGTTTTTCGCGGGCAATTTGTCGGGGCTTCTCTGGTCACCCCCCCTCTCAGGTCCCCCCACATGCTCTGTATGGTCCCCAGCTTCTCTGGTCACCCCCCCTCTCAGGTCCCCCCACATGTTCTGTATGGTCCCCTGATTCTCTGGTAACCCCCTCTCAGGTTCCCCCACATGTTCTGTATGGTCCCCCGCTTCTATGGTCACCCCCCTCTCAGGTCCCCTCACATGTTCTGTATGGTCCCCCGCTTCTATGGCCACCCCCCCTCTCAGGTCCCCCCACATGTTCTGTATGGTCCCCCGCTTCTATGGTCACCCCCTCTCAGGTCCCCTCACATGT
>BLSH010137593.1:851436-865362 GCA_018402905.1 Glandirana rugosa
CAATGGTAGATGTAGGTAGGGTAACTGCTCGATTGTGGTATGGCGTCGGGTCTTACTATGTCCTGTGTCGCGCTAACACTGCGGTGGATACCTGACTTAAATATACGACAGTGAGTCCGCACAGACCCCTTACATCAGATTCCGCACAGACCCCTTAAATCAGAGTCCGCACAGACCCCTTACATCAGAGTCCGCACAGACCCCCCTATACATCAGAGTCCGCACAGACCCCCCTATACATCAGAGTTTGCACAGACCCTCCTATACATCAGAGTCTGCACAGACCCCCTTACATCAGAAAAAAAACAAGGAAAGGGAGGCGCCTCTAAGTTCAATATGTAAGAACCGTTTATTAAGTAAAAAGATTAAGAACACTCACAAGACTACAGATGGTGACAGCATATAAATTCAGTCCATAGGTGGCGTCACAATCGCGCTGTGTCCTGTATCATTCTGGGCTGCGGTATGGTGTTAGCTCGTCAATGGGATGGATGTAGATGGTAACAGCCGGCTTGCATCCAAAGCGAGGCTTGAGCAGCAGGGAACCAGGCGCAGGTGGGTGATGTCGCTAAAGTGCGACGTGTTTCTTAGGCGACGGCCCAGCTGACGTGAGAGGCGCGCCTCTTCCTCACGTCAGCTGGTCCGGTCGCCTAAGAAACGCGTCGCACTTTAGTGACGTCACCCGCCTGCGCCTGGTTCCCTGCTGCTCAAGCCTCGCTTTGGATGCAAGCCGGCCGTTACCATCTACATCCATCCCATTGACGAGCTAACACCATACCGCAGCCCAGGATGATACAGGACACAGCGCGATTGTGACGCCACCTATGGACTGAATTTATATGCTGTCACCATCTGTAGTCTTGTGAGTGTTCTTAATCTTTTTACTTAATAAACGGTTCTTACATATTGCACTTAGAGGCGCCTCCCTTTCCTTGTTTTTACAGTTCTTGGAGCCTGGTTCAGCTTCCTGGGAATGTCCGCCTCTGTGTGAAGTGTTCATGGACTATCACTGCCATTTCACATTGTGTGATGTGGTAGGGGCCCTATTACATGTCATTCCATATGCCTTTTTGTATATTATGTAATATCCTGATAGATGTGTAATTATGCATTATATATGCTTATACATTTACTGAGGGGATAGCGTCTGTGCGCACATACTTGTCTGTCCCCTTACATCAGAGTCCGCACAGACCCCTTACATCAGAGTCCCCACAGACCCCTTACATCAGAGTCCCCACAGACCCCTTACATCAGAGTCCGCACAGACCCCTTACATCAGAGTCTGCACAGACCCCCTTACATCAGAGTCCGCACAGACTCCTTACAAAAGAGTCCGCACAGACCCCTTACATCAGAGTCCGCACAAAGCCCCCCTACATCAGAGTCTGCACAGACCCCCCTACATCAGAGTTTGCACAGACCCCCCTTACATCAGAGTCCGCACAGACCCCTTACATCAGAGTCCGCACAGACCCTTACATCAGAGTCTGCACAGACCCCCCTTACATCAGAGTCTGCACAGACCCCCCCTACATCAGAGTCCGCACAAACCCCCCCTTACATCAGAGTCCGCACAGACCCCCCCTTACATCAGAGTCCGCACAGATCCCCCCTTACATCAGAGTCCACACAGACCCCCCCTTAGAGTCTGCAGAATTTCCATTTACTGTAAGGGGGAGCTCTGTGGACCCTAATGTAAAGGGGAACCCTGATTTAAGGGGGATCTGATGTAAATTGGTGTTGAGAACCCTGATTTAAGGGGGAATGCTGTGGACTCTGGTGTAAAGGGGAACTCTGATTTAAGGGGGTCTCTGCTCACCAAAGCCCCCCTCTTACATCAGAGTCCACACAGCACCCCTTAAATTTGTTTTGTACACTGGGAGGCAGGAGAGAGGGTGAGCTTACTCACCCCAGGAATGGAGGCGCAGGCACACGCTGTCTGCAGCTCTCCTCTTCCGATTTCAAACTTCCTGCCCACACATCCTCGGAAAGTGTGGGCGGGGCAGACAAGGGGGTAGAGGGGCGGGATGAGAAGCAGAGAGGAGAGGGGATCATCGGAACTGTCGGCATCGGCTCTGCGGCTGAGCTGTGTGTGTGAGACACACAGCTCAGCCCATTCAGCCGCTCGTAGTTCCGCTGGAGAAGACACAGGCACGGCCGCATGGCGGTAGGTGAGCGGCGGCCATGGCCTGTGTTAACCCTGTCCAGGCCGCGGTCGGCGCTTACCTCCCGCTGTGCGGCCTGGACATCAATAGGCCATGCAGCTGGCGGCCCCGGCCCACCGGGCAAATGCCCGGCCTGCCCTACAGCCAGTCCGCCCCTGGATTGAAAACAGCTGATCACATAGTAATGGGCCGTTGTGATTAGCCCACTACCGTGATCTGTGATCAGTGATTAGAAGGGCACAGCGATCACAGAGAATGCTGGATGCTCTCCAGGGCATGGTTCTGGGAGGACATCCATGTACGCCCACCCAGAACTGGACAACCGTGCTGCTGCTGCACCTGTCTTTTGGCCATAGCGCGGTTGGGAAGTGGTTAAAGTGGACCTGAGTCCAAAAAGTAAAGTTTTGCTATGTTATAGGGAGCATCTAGAAATGCAGTATCCTACACAATGTATCTTTCTTCTGGAATTCCTCCAGAAAAATAACACTGTAATACTTTGTATGTGAGGGCACTTCTGTGTCTACACTACAGCCTCATATCTGTATATCTTCATTGCTGCCTCTGATAGCTAGTTTCATGACATGTGAATTGAGATTTTAATTCTTCTCACTTTGGAATTTTTCCTATAACTTCCTTTTGCATCCCAGGGGTATGAAGTGAAGGAAATTTCCCTGATAGATCACAAACAGCAAGACATAAACTGTCAGGGTTATAATTCTTCTCTACTCTGTCCACAGCTAAAAAAAATATTTGACTATACATCGCCTGTCCTCCACCAGTATACAGCAGACAAAGACTTTTTTTTTTTAGTAGATACTTAGTTACTTAGATACTTTAGTAGAAGTTGAACCACACGATGATCTCCTACATCTTTTAGGGACTCTTTTGATGCTTTACGTGCACTTGAGTTCCTGGGTCTGCACAACTCCTGTGGCCATTATAAAGGGTTCCCTTCTTCCATGCTGAACTTTCTCATAATTTTGTATGATAATGTATGCACTGCATGAGGTTCTGTAAGTGGGAACACCCAAAGCTTTCAGGCGGACAGGGAATATGACGGTGAGTGTTTCTGTTGCAATATTCATGATACATAAGAAGCCACGAGCTGACTATGTCCATCAGGCTGCACTTGGTAACCTTGGGCAACACAATGACCCAAACATTAGCATGCAAAGCGGTATTAAATCCAAAACCAAAAATGTAATATATTGCATGTTTACCAATCATTACTGTTGATGTCATTGTTGTCTCATTTTTCTTATTTTTTTAAGCTTTTTACGCTCTGCTTTAACCTGTTGATCCAGATAGCAACACTGCTCCTGTATTAGGGTGTCTACACTCTGGATGAATGAGCAACAGAGACACCTTTGGACAGCAGCATTATCAATATGAAGGGAGAGGAGTGTTAGATGGACTAGTAGATGTAGATACACTAAAGCCCCGTACACACAATGCGATTGTTGTACGACCACACGTCCCCCTTTTCTCAAAATTGTCTGTCTGTGATTTTGTCTAGCATACTGACGGTAGACAAATTATCGTTCAACAAAGCCGAACCTAGTGACGTGTTACGAGCGTATAAAGAGGAGGTTTAGGTGTATGTGAATTGTGATTTACGGACGCAGGTTTATACGACTGAACACTTCCTGAATTCCGAGCATGCACGTTTGCACTTCCAACTTTTGTTTGTCCAACTTCTATACAGACAAGCCAAAAATCATATGATGCCTTGTCGGCAGACAAAAGTTTTGTAGTCTTCTCATACTTCTTCTGTTGAGTGATAATTCAAAATCGAATGAAGCGTACTAATGGTCGGATTATTGTATGTCAGGATGTTGTACGACAGTTTTCGGCTGATAATTGTACAGTGTGTACGGGCCTTAACACATTGAAGGCAAAGGTTTTACATAAATACAAGATGATTATTCTGGGCACCCCTGTTAGTGATAAATGGTTTGTCCCAATCCTCTAAATGCTACATCTGTAGCAGAGCTTGTTCTGTTGAAAAATAACAGACTTACTGGCAAGATCACCAGGTGAAAATAAAGCAAAGAATGCCTAAGAAAAACAAATGCAGCTATTTATTATTTATTTATTTCAGGTACTTATATAGCACCGTCAATTTACGCAGAGCTTTACATATATATTCACATCAGTCCCTACCCTCAAGGTAGCTTACAATCTTAGGTCCCTAACTCACATTCATACATATACTAGGGCCAATTTAGACAGGAGCCAATGAACCTACCAGCATGTCTTTGGAGTGTGGGAGGAAACCGGAGTTCTCGGAGGAAAACCACGCAGGCACAGGGAGAAAATGCAAACTACGGGCAGGTAGTGTCGTGGTTGGGATTTGAACCAGCGACCCTTTGCTGCTAAGCGAAAGTGCTAACCACTATACCACTGTGCTGCCCAATAGCAGCTCAATAATAAATGTTTGCTTTTAGGTTTAATACTGCTGTAAGCTTTGCAGCACTGGGATCCCTGGTTCCAATCCCAGTCAGAGCACTACCTGCTTGGAGTCTACATGTTCTCTTTGTGTTTGAGTGGATTTCTTCTTCCCGCGCTCCAAAGACATGCTGGTAGGTAAATTGGTCCTAGCATGTGAGTAGGGACTGTAGTTTTTAAGCTTCACAAGGGCAGGGACTGATGTGAATTTGCAATATGTATGTAGCACTGCCCCCATAGGGGTTGCTATGTGTGAACTTTTCTTGGGTCTTCCCCTGATTATCTTGCTACCAGTTACTAGATGTCCTCACATGACCAGCCGTACTCTCATCCGCTCGTTATCCAATAATCAATCCAGGGTGTTTTTTTTTTTATATTTATTGTTGGAACTTGGATGGGAGATAGGAATATTTGGATACTCCAACTGCAGATGAGTACAACTCTCACTAGGTCTCACCAAGTTGACTGTGGTAGCAGACTCTCTGCTATACCATACTGCACTTGTATGGAAGAAATACGTCCTTTGCTTGCTCTGGCAGCAGCCTTGATGAAACTGATTTATCTTCAGGACACTCCCCTTTGGCATCCCCTTTGGCTAACACCTGTCCACTGACTCTACTAGCTGAAGGGAAGGCCTTCACTAGACAGGCCCCTGACATGGATCTGTACACACAGTAGACAGAAACAGATCCTTCCTGGTGTTTCTCCCTTCCAGTCAGCTTTGCAGGACATCTGGGTTACAGCTCTATTAGGATTCAGGCCCTTAGGTCGACCACCTAAGCCGCATGACAGCCTGTGCAGAGGAGGAGGAGCCTCCCCCTCCATCCAGGACCCCGCTCTCCAGCCAAAGACCCTGAGCACATGTGCCCTTGGCATATATACAGTCACCCAGGATGTAATGAGGCACTTTCCTCTGCCAATCACCAGGGCTGTAACTATGCCTATGATCTCTTGTCAGGTTCCCTCCCACTGTCCAATATCCCCCCCATTGGACCAGTGTGAAAGACAACATGACAACATAAGCAGCATCTGAGCATCATGAGCAGACCCTATAAATGGATCCCTGCTCCCCGGTAGGCAGAGAGCATCTGAATTTGCCTGGCAGCCCTCCTGGTAAGCAGAAAAAAACTATACTCTCTTCTAGCACCTACATAGGAGGGTGCTACATGTAAATGCTGCATAAATTGTTGGTGCTATATACATACTGTATCTGTAATAAATAAAGTATTACATTTGAATGGGCTGACATTTCAACATGCTAGGTAAGTTTGGAACCCTTGTAGATGTCAGGCCCTGCACTCAGTTTGTTTTGAGTACAAGATCAGATTACTTTTTCTTACAATACACAACCATGATTTTTATGATTGCATAACAAATTTACCTCAGTGCTGCTGTCACTTCCATAGAAATCGTCCTCCATTTGCGCTCCTCGTCTGTCATGTTCCAAGAGATCTGGAGAGATGACGTCTCTGGAAAACTGAAAGGCCTGAAGTTTCCCATGAGATGTTGTACAAATCATTGAGGAAGTGGGGGATACTTCATTTGGGTCCTCAGGGGCCCCATCTGCAGGATGGCTGGTGTCATTTTGGCTGCATTCTGCCAGCGGGTGACAGCTGAGACTGATGTTTGTTTGACGTTGGGTATTAGACAGTATGGATTCTTCATCTTGGGAAGCATTAGGAAATACCCACTCATCTGGAAGATAAAGCACATGAAAGGTGATAAAGTGTCACGTAAAATCCTCATAACAATTGGGTATAATTAGTGAATTTTTGGCTTCTCAAGTGTGATACACAAGAGAGCTCCAATCTATAACATTTTGTGTGTATAAGCAGCAGCAAGCAGTTATTTAACAGATGGTAAATCGGCTCAGTTTTCTCTCCAACCTATCTTTTATTTTTAAAGCTGAACTCAGGGCAACCAAAACACCAAATAGTGTGATTTTATGTGTTTATTTAAAAATAAGTAAATAATAACCTTAATCTATGCTCATATGAGCCTTTTGTAATCCCCATCAAATCACCACTCAGGCTGGGAGAAGTAAGGGCTGCCACCCCTGCCATAAGCGCCAGTCAGATGTGCTGCATGCTGATAGAAGGAGAAAGCAAAGTGATGAATCATCACTGTACTTGTTTGGGGATCTCGATGTCTGGCAGGGGTGTTTAGATCACAAGACTAGCAGCACAGAATTAAACATTTTTTATAAGTCAAAACACTTCCTATATATGTATTTATTTCAACAATGTATTAGATGCATGCTTGGAGTTCAGCTTTAAAGCCCAATTGAACTTTCAATTTAAATTGGTGGATCAGAGCAAAACTTGTTTAATGGCTTACATTTTGCTGTCTTTAGAAAGCAGTCACAGCCTGAGTAGAAAAGCCTGTCCCCTGCCACATGTTGCAGGCGAGAACCCTTGCTCTCTGTATGGAAGCCACAATCTCTCTGCAAATGTCTGATAAGCCCCCTGCTGATTCATAGCTAGACTGCTAGAGCACTCCAATCAACATGGAGCATGTGCTTTGCTTATAAGCAGGTTGAGTTTAACGCTGTCCCAGCTGGGAGGGTTAGAGTTAATATACTTTCCGGGTCTTTCTTGGTGGGCTTTCTTGGGTCTGACCCACTGGTCCTGTGCTGTATAAAAATGGGTTAGAGGTCCGATCTGGGGATGTGCATAGTATAAAATATGTTGCCATTGCCAGAGTCCATCCTTCCAGTCTGCTGCCAAATCTGGAGTATCCATGGATAAAGAGCCTTCTACAGAGTACAGGACCATTGAGATTTACAAAACACCTGAAGACACCAGTTCTGGAGCTCTGCCATAACAAACTCTATCCCGTGCAGCTACCAAGCCTGAGTTAGGGATTAGGGGTGTTAGGAAAAGCCTGTGCACTTTGTTCTGTATACTGCGAATTTCCAGTAAAGTTTTTGAAACTTTGTCATTGCATGATCTGAAGTTTCTAAAGGGGTGTAATGTAAGTGAGTAATGTAAGTAACCGGCACACACAGCCTACAGCTCAGGTCAGTTAAGAACATTGGGGTATTAAAACAGCAGTACAAGAGTTACTACAGTGTCAAGAAACAGGTGGTTACCAGGAGTAACAAAGGTTTCTCTAGCAGCCTTTTGTAAGTGACAGGTGGGATAGCCTCTTGCAGGATGAATTGTTGTTGCCACTCTCTCTGTGAGCAAGCCTGTCTCCCATATCAACATGAGCAGATGAGCACCACAGAGGTACCTGTGCACAGGTACAGAAGAGTAAGGCCCCTTTCACACTGAGGCACTTTCCTAGCATTTTTTGTGCTAAAAATAGCGCTTCCAAAACGCTTCTAAAACGCTGCCCATTAATTCCAATGTACCTATTCACACTGGGGCATCACGCTGGTGCCGCGTTTAAAAAAGTCCTGCAAGCATGATTTTTTGTGCTTATTCTGAGCGCTAAAAGTAGCGCATTAAAAACGCTCATATACATTGAGATGAATGTAAATCGCTTTAAAAGCGCGTTAAAAGCGCCAGCAAAACGCCCAGAGGTTGTGGAAAGGTCAAAATACCAGGAAGTAAACAGGATGTAATGTAGGGGGATATGCTATATATTTAATGCTAGCGCTTCAAAAGCTCTAGAAAAGCGCTTGAAAAACGCCTGGGCGTCAGCGCTAATTATAGCGCTAACGCTGGAAAAACGCGGCAAAGCGCAGTAATAACGATTGATGTTTTGCACACGTTTTTCAAATGCCTCAGTGTGAAAGTAGCCTAAGAGTTAAGTGAGTTAAGTGCATGCATGGAGTCTGCCCTAGGTGCCCCATTACATTACTGGAAGTGAGCTAGTGAAGATACGCTCGACAGGTAGAGAGGGCACTGACTCTGCGTGTTCCTCCTAAATGCAACAGTGACTGTGGTGGTGTATATCAACATCGAGAGAGTTAACTAAAGTTCAGTCATTTTTTCAAGTAATGGAACCCCATGTGCAGGAGAGTGACCTACATTAAGTGCCTAGCTTAACCCAGAAGAACACACCCAAGGTAGACCTCCTATGTGACCCTACACTTGGTGCCCAACGAGGAGGGGAACATGGAAAAAGCGTCACCTACACCCCCCACTAAAACCCCCCCGCCCCCCGCTTACATATTGACTCATTTGGGGGGGGGGGTGTATGATTGGTGGGGCTGTATGACCTCTGCAGTAGGACAAATGCTTCTCCACAAAGAGCAGGGGTCCTACCTGGCAGCCGCTGCCAAGGAAAACGCTTATCTACTCTACTTTTACTTATTTTTTTAAAGCTGGACTCTGGCCAGACAGTTAAATACACAGTTGAGATACATGCAGTATAAAAATTACAATATATTACCTTTCCAAACTTTTGTATTACTGTTCATCAATGTTTGCAATTCACACACTGATAAAATAATTAATATGTGCTCTCTACATTTTCTACCATATCTGACAGTGGTCATCCAGACAAATAAAGTGGTTGAATCCCCTCAGTTGGAATAGAGGCAGCAAAAAAAATCTGAAAACTGACAGTAATTGTAACCCTTCCACTCTACATCCAAAATGTAAAAAAGTTATCTGGAGGTACACTTTAACTAAGTCTGTGTTCCAAATTCCACTCACCTATACAAGCTATTACAACAAGGGGATTGTTTGCTACCTGTTGGATTTTTCTGTTATTACATATCATGCTGTGTTCAGTATAAAAAGCAAGACCTTTTCTTTTGCACCAGAAGCGCTAGGAATCTTTGATATGAGGTACAAATTCAGAAATTCCAGTGTGGAGATCTTATCCCTGGGGTCTTTGAAACATATTAGAAACCAGTGGGTGATCCCACCTACCAGCAGCCAACCAAAATTGAAAAATCAATGTAGGACTCATGCACATGGCCATAATTAATTTACTGATATCTACACAGGATCTTGCTGGCAGAGGCTGGCAAACTAATAGTTAGTAAATGCTTTTGTCGAACACATGTTTAGACACGTAAAGGTACTGTACATATCCACAAAATTATTATTCCGCTTACTCTAACGCAAATTTACACATGTATGCATTAAATGAGTACTTAGCAAACAATACTTTCAGATGTTCAGATCTGTAGAAAACTATACAATTCATGGAACTGAATGCAGTGTTTTTTGTGTCTGCAAACATGAGCCTGATTGGAGGGACAAGGATGTGCGCAAGGTGAAGCCACAGAGACTCAGCACGGCAAGTAGTGTTGTTGTTGGCCTACTGAGGAAGCCCTGTTGGAGGCATAACATGTATAGGAGTGGAACCTGCCGATGCTGACACCACATTGTATATCTGGGAACTGGCAGTGAACTGGAATATCTTTGAGTGGTATGCGATTTTTATGCATCTTTTTGGTGATTGTGTTTTTAACTCCTTTTTATTGAAATAAATTGTATACTGAGAGCACTTTCTATTCATGAAATATCTATGATTGTGAGTTGTTAAAGATGTCTTATAGAGGAGTATAATATACAGTATGTGTGCCTATATATAGATTAAGGTATTTTGACCTCTTAGGAAGCTTTGAGGTCCAATACAGAGGTGAGCGGACCCACATAACACTGGGTAAAGTGTGTCATTACCTACGGAGGAGTGTTATCACCTATGTTATCACAGAGGATTCTGGCACATGACACTACAGAAGATTTTTGTTTTTGGAGTTTTTATCATTCACTTTTGGTTATTGCATGGTGTAAGTGGACACTTAAAGTACTACTAAACCCACAACAGTAAAATCAGTCTGTATATGCAGTAAAGCCCGCTTGTTATACTCACTGTGGAGCCTAAGGGGCTGCACATTGTGTAAAAAGACTGTTTAATCCTGTCTTTTCTGATCCTCCCTTTCTTCCACAGTCCCCAATGTATCTGCTGATAGAACAGAGGCTAGGGGACAAGCTGCACATACTCAGTTTGGTGTGCATTGCTAGAGAGTTTTCCTTTTTTGGGAGAGTGCATGTGATCAGCACATGGCCAATCAGCACTGTTCAGGCAGAGGGTCAGGGGTCCTGCAACCTTATAGGACAGTCAGAGTAGAATGGAAACTCCTCCTACAAGCTTTAACCAGACACTGACAGGAGTAACAAGACTGCTCTAACTGCTGATGAAAAAAGGTGTTTATCAGTTTATATTTACTAAAATGATTGCATTTCCATGTTCTGTGTACTGTGGGAGACCAGATATAGTGAATGTAGGGTCGTGGATTTAGTAACAAGTGTTTCCCCTATAATCTGTGGGGGTCTATATTGATTTATGCACTTTTTTATGCATGTTTTATCCAATTACATCTGTCACATCGGATGTATATTCATGTACAATATATGGTAAAATTTAGGTAGTGCTGGACTATTTTAGGCATTGCTGGCTTCAAGACATCACACCCAGTGTCTTGGCAGGATGTTAAGCGTTTCCCTACAGTACTGCTGTTAATCTAGCATTAAAGAACAGATAACGGGACATTGCTGCCTGTGATATCAGTGGTGGAAGGGGAACTTGCAGGCACACTGTGCAATGGCACGGCATCCCATATTGCCAATGCAGGTTCACAGATGGGAGGGTGACAACATTACCACAGCATTAAGAGTCACCCTATCGCAGGAAGCCCACAGAAGAAGCAGAAACTGGCATGAGTGACATATTTATTATACCTTTACTAACAGCATTAAAAAAAATGTGCACTATTATATTTACCAGCCAAATAGGGAGTTATTTATAGAAATTCAGTAGTTGGGTTTAAAATATGGACAATGCGGAATTTCCTTTTATGGGAAAGGGTTATTCATTTTTGGCCTAACCCTTTGTTTTAGATACAAGATGTTTCTGTTATAAACATATCAATACATCTTTTGTTATTATTATAGAAACATATAAAATTCTATTAGGCTTCATGTACATGGGACGCTTTTCAACCTCCCCTGAAAGTTTCATCTTGACAGCTAGTAACCAACGTCTAAAAACTTCCGTTTTGCGCACCGCATTTTGCCGCGTTCGTGTCTAGCAGCGTTTTTTTTTTTTTAAACGGAAATGCCTGTAAATGAAACGCTCCTAGTTACTGCATTTGGGCGCGTTTACAAGCTGTTACAGGCATTCAGCGTTTCAAATGCCTCTGAACATCCGTCTGGAATGCATTTTTTTGCTTTCCAAGAAACGCTTCTAAACTCAACTGCCTGTAAACGACCTCAAACGACCCTTGTAAATGTACTGATAAGATAACATTAGATGAGTTCAGGGGCAGCTGGAAAAAATGCCTCTAAACGTCCGTTTAGAGGCCGCAGTGTGCATGAGGCCTTAATTACAAGCTTTCAAAATAAAACATACAATGACAAAAAATAAAGTGTTGTTTCAGGGTAAAAAAAAAATCACAATTGAACTATTTAATTATACCTTTTTCAGAGTTTAATAGCGTTGTCATAGAAAAATAATCAGAATTACATTGCTTTTTATATTTCTTCAATTTTTAAATGATTTGGAGACCGAAGAGGAAATGAAATATTGTCCAGTTAAGATTTTTACACAAACTTGCAATTTTCTTAATAATTGATGGAAAATAGTGGTCATAGCTATGGGCAATTCATTTGCATTTCATTGTCAGTTTGGGTTATAATAATGTGTGAGAAATTCACAAGTCTGAAATTATAATTAACACCTGCCTTGCAGTCAGTCCTTTAAGGCTTTTCCTCCTTTGATGTAATTCAAGTTGAACATGCTTCATTTATTGTAATCGTTCAGCGATACTTTTCACTGACGGTGACTGAGGAATGTAAATGAACCGGAGGCTTGTGTGATGGGCCTGTGTGATTCCAGATTCCACTGAAAACTTCAGGAACTTTTTTAAAAGAGAATCCCAAGAGGCCCATTAGCTTCAGTTTTAATTTGACTTTCAAATTTCAGGCCCTCGCGAAGAACGATACACAAATAAAAAATGCATGAAGATAAGTATTTCATGGAGTCTTTCTGACCATGTTTTAACCTAATGTGCTTGACGTAGAAAGTACCCTAAAATCTCCAACTGGTGCATATTTAGGCAGGTTAACTAGTTGGCAGCCAAGGGAAAATTTAAAAGAATACCATGGAGGGAAAGAAAATTGCAAGTATGTGTTAATACTAGCAATAGCAGGTTAGGATGTAACTGCATGGATCAGGAAAAGCAGAGGGCTCTAAGCAAATGAAGTCAACAAGCTGCCCCTCCTGATTATTTGGCAACCTTGAGCTCACCTCACTTTGTACAGAATAAATCAGTATTTACTTTTCCTTTATTTCTTCTACTAACTGCTGTTTGCCTTTTAGGCCTTGTTCACACAGGGCGATTTGATCCTTGCTCCATGCAGTGCTGTGTTTTACCAGCATAGGGATGAACAGGTATTGCATAGTTGCCAACAGTCCAATAAAATATGCTTTGTCCTGGGCTCCACTATCACCCAGTGAGACACGAACATGGTCGGCAAATGTGTAATCCCGGGCTGACCACATAGTAAGCTGGATGGGCTGGTAGTCGGGACTGGGTGATGGAGGCAGAGATAACACAGAAAACTTCAGCCAGCTACTGGCTGAGGAGGTAGCAGGGGGCAGGCTGCACCGCATTCCAGCCAATGGGTGCGCTGTTCACTGCCCTGTTACTGCCTGTGTTGTAGCATGGAGCTGCCTTGGAACAAAGCCAGCTGCGTTAGTGATTGAGGTGAGCAGGAATACATGACCAAAGTTTATTATGGCTGAACTGTACTAGAATCTCGCTCTGTCTGCAAGTGTATTATGGCTGAGAACCCATCTCTCTCTCTCTCTTTCCTTCTCTCTCCCTCCCTCCACCCTTTCTTTCTTTCTTTCTCTCTCCCTCCCTCCCTCCAGCCCTCTCTTCCTTCTCCCTCCATTCCTCTTTCATCTCAGACTCTATTTAACCACTTGCCGACCGCCGATCGGCATCTGACGGCGACAAAGTGGCTCGTTCCCGCAAATCGCCGTCATACGACGGCGGCTGCGGGAACGTGTATAGTGAGCGCGCGCGCGCCGCCGGAGGCGCGCCCGCGCGCTCACTGTGTCCAGGGGGGGCCAGGGAGCGGGTGCGGCGGCTTCGATTGCCGCCGGCCACCCGCGATGGCCCCCCCGGAGCGAATGAGCGGAGGTCCGTGTATGTAAACACGGACCTCCGCTCTGTGTGAGGGGGAAGGGCTGTGATCACAGCCTTCCTTTACGTGAAGGCTGTGATCGCTTCCCTTCCCCAGATAGGCAGTCCCCATACAGTTAGAACACGCCCAGGGAACATAGTTAACCCTTAGCGCGCCCCCTGCAGGTTAACCCCTTCACTGCCAATGGCATT
>BLSH010137593.1:869149-885556 GCA_018402905.1 Glandirana rugosa
ACGTGTTCTTTACTTCATATATATTGTGATGTCTTCTGAACGTCTCTGACGTATGTATAGTGTCCTATACCAGTGTGTGACATCTGTACGATATCCCCACTAACCTCTATACGACGTCCTCTGTCTCTGATCCGTATCTCATGTGTTCTGACACTGTCTTACAACGGTAATGTTTACATTCACGTACGTGATAACTTATCACCATAGTCTCTCGGTGTATTGTTCATGGTTTCCTAGCATTTATCAGGAACCTGACTTCCAATCGGTGGTCCCCAAATCCCCAAATAGGTAAGGTAACAACTGAAGAGACTAAAGCTGTTGCTTTGCTAGCTATGGCAATTGAACAGTTATACTTTAAACCCCTAAACCCCTGGTGGCTAACCTTCAGTCCAAGGACTATTTACGATCCTTTGGTACTTGTTATGTGGCTCTCTGATACCACTATTCAATAGTGCATGCACTTACATTTGTAATGGCAACATTCTGTCACAGTCTTGTGTACTCTATGCCTAGTCTCTGTCTCCTGCAGCATATCTCCAATCACCCCTATAGCATGTCTACAGTGTGTGACCATATCCTGTGATATGTATGCAGTCTCTGCAAGTCTTCTGTAGTGTTATATATACTTCATTTCTTGTGCAGCTCCTTAAAGGTATGAGGGTAACAACTTAGGCCCCCTGTACCTCTTTAGGTTAGTTAACTATATCCTAAACCATAAACCTTAACACTAAATTCCCAATGGACCACACTTACCGTCTTGGGTGCTAGAACTGTCAGTCCCAAAATAAAAATACTGATTTGATTTTTCCCTTTTAAAGCTCCACTCCTCGGAAAACTCAACATTCCTTTTGCAGTAGGGCTTCTACTTACTCATTTTTGTCTAGTGTACTGTTAATAAGCAGTTTTACTTACCTTGGCGCTCACTCCTCCAGCAACCAGTGCTGTTCTCTTCCCTTCGGCGCTCCTGGTTGTGGGTGGGCTCACATTGTCCTCACTTACAATGCAGGACTGCTGGCCCTGCATTGTACATGATTACATCAGAGTGCAACTAATGGACGAGGCTCTGAGGGGAAGAGGCTTCGGGGGACTGGCTGCACTGAAAGCAAAAGTCTGCGGGAACGAGGGATAAGGTAAGTAAACCTGTTTTGAAAAGTGCCTTAGACAAAAATGAGAATTTAAACCTTGCTGTGCGGGGGTGGCTCTGAGCTACTTCTGCAAGTGTAGTCTTGTATACAACCCAGAGTTCAGCTTTAAGATAATGAAATGATCATACAACCTATGTATTCACATTTTCAGACATAGATGCATTCTTCTGGCATCACATTTGTATTGTGCGAATATATAATTTTCTGGCATCCCTATTCAAGGAATGATGTTGTTCAAAAGATCATTCAAAAAACTGGCAAGCTCAGTCTTATGGCTATGGGTATGTTAATGTCTCATGTTGAGTCTTGACATATGTTTGCTGTATTAACTGTTTTCTTCACCATTGCTGTGTTTACCTGTTAGCTTGTATTGTTTGCTGTGTTAGATTTTGCCACATTTGATTCCGAATAAACTAAGCTTAAAGTTCAGTTGGTGTGTCAGAATGCTCCTTGTACAATCATAATATCAGTTTTCTTATCCTGTATCCAATGTCATCTCATGCACTGCACAAAAGAATAACAACAGAAATAAAAATGAACCTAGTACCTACGCCTTTTATGTATAGAAAAATAAACCAGAGCCAATAGGACATCAGCCCAATAACTGAATATAAAATAAATGAGTAAATAAGGGATTACAAATGTAACGGAGGTCTTTAAAGTATGCATCACACACACAAGGCAACACAGAAGAGCAGCTAGCAGGCTGTGAACCTCTCTATCAGCCTCTGATTTGCGAAACTAAACAGATGGAGGGAGTAATGGCATTGGTGAATGGTCAGGGGGATCGCGTCCATACTGCTTGATTCTACTGGACCAAATTTACTTGTTCCGCGGAATACACAGCTATAATGGTATCCCAGAGAGTTACTCATCCTTAAGACAGAGTGTGGTTGGAGAATATCTGGTTGAGACCAGGGAGACCTACTCGGTCTTGCTTAGACACCCTCTCTTCTTTCTCTACGTCACTCTATCCTACCCCGCTGTTCTTTTTCTGATTTCCTCTCTTACCTATTACTATGGGCCTCTCACTAGTAGGGGAAGTTCGGAACCGAATAACAAACCCCATTGAAGTCCATGGGACCCGAGCGTGAAAAATAAAGTGACCATTTCGAAGGCTTATATGCAAGGAATTGGGCATACAATGGTTATAGGGGTCCAGGTATTGCCCTGGGGGACATGTATCAATGAAAAAAACGTTTTAAATGAGCATTGATTTATTGATGCTCAAAGTGAAAGCATAAAAATGAAAAATTCCTTTTAATATAGTGCCTGGGGATAGGGGGTCCCCTTAGCCTACTTGCAAAGTGGCACATTTGTGCCGTGTATAGAATCTGCTGCAGCAATAACTGCATTTATAAAGCCAAAAAATGACATTGTCAGAACCTGGGCTCAAACCTGGCACCTCTTTGTGTCTGGCATTGATTCTTCTTGCTGAGCTATATGGGATGCTGGACAGCTCGCCTGATCTGTTGAACATCCTGCCTGATCCATTGGGAAGCCCTGCCTTGTGTCTTGATTGCTGTTGAACCTTGAACTCCTTGCTCCACCTCTACATGTTACGCCACCATCCTACGTGGCTTCGTCTGAAGGAGTAAAAAAAAAAGGCACGTAGGATGGTGGAGTAACATGTAGAGGTGAAGCCTTGTGATGGTATCGTTTGAAGAACATGTGAGATGGTTTATTTTATGCTGTTTACTTCTAAATAAAATGTGAGTGAAATTTTAAAGGGGTACTGCAGTGTTTTGTTGTGATACCTGGTTGGACATACTGCACCATTAGAGTATTTTTCTTACATGTCACCTGGTACCGCTCACTCTGATTGTGGAAGAGATATTGGAAACAAAATCCACAGCTGGACCCGGAGGGGTCAGAGGTTTTGAAAACCATTGAAGAAGACATTTTAGTCCTCTGCAAGGGAATCTTCTCACCGGAATTGGAGAATCCCTAATTATATGTGTGGCTATACCCAGTGGGGGTCGCATTTTGAGGTGAGCCTCCAATCTATCTGGTGGAGGGCAGCACAGTGAAACTGCACCTGCAACACTCTATACTTTATGTCTTTGTGTGGCTAGACCCAGTGGGGTCGCATATTGAGGTGAGCCCCCAATTCACCTGGTGGTGGGCAGCACGACGGTACTTGCACTAACACTCTTTGGATACGAAGCACTTTATCTATACATGACTTGAATGATAGAACGTGAAAGCACAGTGTTTCCTTGACCTTCTTTGCACCATCCAAGCACCAGCACTTTTATTCATCCTAATTGCACCTTGCAATACATGTATTGCTTTGGAAAAGAGTGGACTATCTTTCTAACACGTTGTGAACTATTCAACATACCTATCAACTTTCATCCACAATCATATGGTCAGACTGAGAGAACAAATCAAGCTTTAGAGCAAAGAAGCACAAGAAAAACCCCCTCTGGGACTTTAAATGGGAAGACCAACTCACCAAGAAGAAAATTTCATACGTAAAAATAACATTTATTGATATATTTAAGAGCAAACCATCCAAATATAATGATGGTTCAAAAATGGGAACATGGACAATATTGGACAATATTGAAATGAAATAGACATGTGATAACCAAAATACATACACACATATGAATAACAAACACAATAAAAAAGACCACTCATCTTTCTGGCAACAGCAGAAAAAGACCCAACGCGTTTTGATGATGTTTGATCAGATATCTTCCTCAGGGGTAGGTGGTCAAGATAATTAAAAACACATCCTCAAATAATACAGGATATTTGGGACCTTTAAAGAGAGGTTACAAATAACCCCTTTTGCCTTCCCAAATGTAGGGATATGCACCAAATTGGCAGCAAATTGGATAAGAGGAATCTACAGCCAGGTAGAAAAGATGGCTTTGAAAGTATCCGTATTGTAAGGGTAGAGGGCTGACTGGGCTGGTAAAAACCTGCACAGGTAGTAAGCTCAACTCGCAGATGTGAAGGTTTGGGGATCAGAATGCTGAATGGCCGTATGCCAAAGAGCAGATGACAATAGCGAAGCTACGTGCCTTATATCCAACCAGGAGGAGACCCCAAAGGGAAACCAAACAAGGGCACAGTAGATAATCCCACCAAAGTAGGAAAAAGGCAATATATCTTAGATTTACCAGGCGCGTATGTACACATCCCAAAAACACTTAATCTGCGTCATCGTCATCAGCGGCTTCACAGCTGGTAATCCAGGACTGGTTAATTTTGATAAAGGTCAGACGGTCCACTGAGTCTGTGGACAGATGCGTTCTATGATCAGTAACAAAACCTCCAGCAGCACCGAATGCCCGTTCGGAAACCGCGCTGGATGCAGGGCAGCCTAATAGCTCAATAGCATACTGAGCAAGTTCTGGCCAGTGGTCTATTCTCATATCCTAGTAAACCAGTGGATCGTCGACTGGAAAGCTCTGCATCTCTGTTTTCGCCCCTAGAAAATCGTCCACCATGTGATACAGATGCTGCCAATGGGATGTGGAAGCTGACAGCCCTGGGCGGCGAGGACTAAAAAAATTGAGAAATGCATCACTTAGGTGGCCGCCTTCTCATCTGCTTGACCAACAGAACCCTCAAAATTAAGTTTTTCACGACACTGTAACCTACCAGAGTTGGGAAAAGCATTCAATAAACTCTGCTTTAAGGTGTCTTAAGAGATTTCCTCTTCTGCACTCTCTGTGGGGACGGGATGAGTTCTGAGACTTTCCCCATATAACGGTGGTCAAGGAGGGTTGCCAACCAATAGTGATCCTTCTCCTTTATGCCACGTATTCTTGCGTCCTTTCGCAGGCTTTGAAGCATGAGGGAGCCCATTCACCACAAATTTGCGGAGGCATGAGAAGCAGACGCCTCGGGGTGACTGAGGATTACAGTATCTGGAACTGCCTCCTCCCAGCCACGTACTACTCCCAAGAGTTCTGGGGATGGAAAACCATCACTTACAGTTTGACGTATGTCTTTCTCTGCTTCAATGCCTTCAAAACTGCCAAAATCAGCCTCCTCCTCCACCTCCTCCTCCTCTCTCTCCTCTTGCGTATTCTGTGGCACAGGAACAATGGTGTCTGCATAAAAAGGGGCTTGAGACAAAAGGAAGTGCTCCTCTTCCTCCTGTAGCTCTGCCATGCAGAGCCTGCTCCAGCAGGAACACAACAGGGATTGTGTCACTGATGCAGGCATTGTCACGGCTCACCATCCTTGTGGCCTCCTCAAATAGTGACAGTACAGTGCATGCATCCTTTATGAGCAGCCATTGGCATGGGGAAAAAAAGCAGAGCCGGCCTGAAAAAAACAGAGCCGGCCTGAGCCTGTCGTTGCGCCATACTCACAGAGGTACTCGTTGATGGCCATCTGCTGCATGTACAGCTGCTGCAGCATTGCCAAGTCAACGTTGCGGCTGACTGCCTTGCTGAACAATGCCACAACATTGCCTTCCACGTGATGGTAGTGAGATGGAATGGCCTTGCGTGAAAAGAAATAGCGACTGGGAACCTGCCATTGTAGTAAAGCACATTCTGCAAATTCACGGAAAGGGTCAGAATCCACCAGGTGGAAAGGCAGAAGTTGGAGAGCCAGCAGCTTTGACAAGCTTGCATTTAGATGCTGGGCATGTGGATGGCGGCTTTGAAAAAGTCCACGACAGGTGGACGAAACGCGTCAACGTTCCTGTCATTCCACCCGCACGGGAAGCTTCAGCAGATCACACCCACCAACCCCCTGTGAGCCCGGTTCCTGGATTGGTCATGTGATCGTGGCGACCACTCCCATAGCCCTCACCATTGGACTTGCATTGACGGCGGACCAGCCGCAACACTTCCTGGATCCCCACGGGACTTCTCTACCTTGAGCTTCGATGCCCAGAACGGTGCCGACAAGCCGGCGAAGAAGGGTGAGCTCTCTTAGTGACTGCCTCCTGCTATCCACACGGCATCTACACACACTCTTTGCAGAGTCATGCTGGTCAGAGCCAAGTGCCCATCTCCGATGCGGGTGTAGGCGGTCCCTCACCCTCCATATTGGACACTATCCCCTGACTCCCTACTATCTCAGTACATCTGAGCGGCCACCTGTCGGCCTGCGGACCAGTCTACCCCACGGTCCCTTCGGGAGACCTGTCCCCCACACCTGGAGGCACCCACTGGGATTCACGGATGGTAGTTTATTGTCACCTATTGCTGCTTATTGTGACTTGACCAATTTCATAGTGTTACCACACTCTGCCAGTCCTTCTCCTCACTCATCTACCTTTGGTGACACGATTTATGGCAGACCCCCCTGCCATCCCGGTCCGGCCAGTCTGTCATTTGCCGACTACAGCCACGCTGGGCTGACGGGGCAACGCACTTAGGGCTGCCACGGTCTCCTGACAGGAACCGATCCACGGGACTACAGTGTGCTGCATCACACAAACAGATTGGGATCAGTCACAGTAGACTGTCATTAACCTGTGTGGGGGTAACCCTGCTTGTTACCTTTATCAATGTATGTGTGCGGTGCGTGTGGTGGAGGATGTGCTTGATAGCCGGCTGATTGCTTCCCACCCTGTACTGACAACGTTGTCAATTTTAATCTTTGTATTTCAACGGTTCATGGTGTTATCTATTTATGTGTTTTTTGTCCTCGTTTTTTTATTATTGGTAATTAATAAATCACAATTTTTTATTCAATATATGCCCAGAGTGTCCCCTTGATGGGCTACTTTGTGCTTTACACAATTTTTGTTGCATCTTGAGCTATAGCCCTAGGGACCCCATCCCAATTGGGATGTGTGGCTGGACTGGTCGACTGTAACTACACACTCGATCGGCTTATACATTTGTAATTTATCCTGACGGGTGAACCATTTTATTTTGTTTTTGTACATGTGGGTGGCAGGGACTGTATTTTTTTCTGATGCAGCAGATGGGGCAGAGAAATGTGCCAGCTATAGTCTACAGCTGGTGGTGTGCTCCTGGCAGATGTGCTGCAAGGACCTGGGACACCCTGTGCTATACCATCATCCCTGTCAGTGGAGGCTGCTGAGAGGTCATGAGTTATAGCAGGGGCAGACTGAGGTGAGTAAGGGGGAGGAGTGACAGATTCGTGCCCCTTTTGTGTGGCTTTTAGGGGCTCTTGTGGGAGGTTAAATAAATACCTTGTCAGGCATGTGGTACCCAAATGGCTGGTGTTTTTGCTACGTTTTATGTGCTTGAGACAAATTTTGCAAATAGCAACATTACTAAAAAATGCCCAGACAGCTGAGCTGTGGGAAGTGGGCTGGGAGATAACAGTTCCACAATGTGATGGAATAGGGTGGCTGCTCTCTACTCTTCCATGCTGGCTACCCTCACTTTCCTCCTCTGCTCTATCTGGCACCCAAGTCGCGTCAGTGACATCATCATCATCTCCTCCATCCTCAACACTGGAGACAACTTGGCAATACGCTGCAGCTGGGAGAACATGAATGCAAATTTTTGTACCAGTGTTCCCCCTCTCTGTAGGCTCATGTTCCTGCCTTCCTCAACCTCAGAACCAACATCGGAATCGAGTAATGGCTGTGCATCGTCAAGGAGCAAGTGGCTGACGCTGCGTTCAAATAACTCCGCTGACTCCTTTATACTTAATGCTGGAGCTATGGCAGAAATAGCTGTGGACAAGGAGGCAGGTTTGGCCACTCTGGCAGCTGCAGGGGACTGTGTACTAGTCTCTGGATGAGGACGGTTTAGTAAGAAAGTCCACCACCTCCTCTGCATGCTGTGGCTGGATAGCATGGGCAACATCACTAAGCAGAGAAAATAATGCCCTACATGAGGACTGACCACGTCCACCTTTATCTCTGGACACATACGGTGCTGGACCCCTTACAGTGCCACGGGAATGTTTGCCTCTCCTTTTTGTCCTCCCAGACATGATGGGGGGCGGGTTTTTATTAGTCAAATGTAATAAAGATGTGTATATGTGTACGTGGATGCACTTTATTCAATGTAAAATGGTGTTAGGTGCACTTTAATTTGAGTACTCACTACACAGACACACTCCACGGTTATGCTACAATATACTGCGTCAAATGTGCAGTAACGCATAAAACTATATGGCGTTAAACTTGCTGTAACGCAATGAAATATACAGCGTTAAACTTACAGTAACGCAATTAAATATACAGCGTTAAACTTGCAGTAACACAATGAAATATACATTGTTAAACTCGCAGTAACGCAATCAAATATACAGCGTTAAACTTGCAATAACGTGATTAAATATACAGCGTTAAACTTGCAGTAACGCAATCAAATATATGGTGTTAAACTTCCAGTAATGTACAGAACTATATGGCGTTAAACGTGCAGTAACGCAATGAAATATATGGCGTTAAACTTGCAGTAACGCAATGAAATATATGGCGTTAAACTTCCAATAATGCAATGAAATATATAGCATTAAACTTGCAGTAACGCAATCAAATATACAGCATTAAACTTGCAGTAACGCAATCAAATATGCAGTGTTAAACTTGCAGTAACACAATGAAATGAAATATTGTCAGGAACCATGAATCAGACTGAGACAAAAGTGCAGTAAAAATCACACTTTTTAATAAAATGGTAAAATTATACAAACAGAGTAAACATAGTTAAAACATAGCCAGGGTTCGTTAACCAGAGCGGGTAGTCGGGACAATCCAGTGAAACAGGAATCCAGAGATCAGCATAGTAAAGGCAGCAAACAGGATCAGGAACCAGAAGGGATGTCAGCCAGGCAAAAGTCTTAAATCCAGAAATCAGAGTAGTCAGAGGCAACAAACAGGATCAGGAACCAGAATGGAAGTCAGCCCTACGGAGAATACGGAAAGGCCCATGATGCCAGTTTCAGTGAGGGAACATGGAGTCGGAGGTTGCGAGATGACAGCCAGACCCTCTCTCCAACTTGGTAGGAAGGCACATCTGCGGTCAGCATGGAGCCTGTACCTATCATTGCCACGTCGTAAGGACTCTTGGACCTGTACCCAAGTGGAACAAAGACCATGGAGATGCTCCTCCAACGCAGGAATGTTCTGAGGAACAAATGAGTCAGGCAACATGGATGGTTGGAACCATAATTTGCCATAAATGGAGACAATCGGGAATCGGTACTAACGGCTCTATTGTGAGCAAACTCAGCCCAAGGTAAGAGGCCTGACCAGTTGTTATGGTGGTCAGAAATGTAGCAATATAAAAACTGCTTCAAGGACTGGTTGGCTAATTTTGCAGCCCCATTGGACTGCAGGTGATATGCAGAAGAGAAGGAAAGCTGAATTCCCAACTGTGCACAAAAGATTCGCCAAAACCTGGACACTGGCTACCCCTGTCCAAGATGATAACCTTGGGTAGCCCATGTAAGCGAAAGATCTCCCAAGCAAAAATGGAAGCCAGTTCTTTGGATGTAGGCAAATTCTTAAGTGAAATTCAATGAGAGCTGGTCAACCACCATAAGGATAACTGTGTTGCCCTGAGAGTTGGGTAACTCCACAATAAAATCCACAGACAGGTGGGTCCAAGGCCTCTCTCCATTGGGTATAAGTTGTAGGAGGCCCACTGGAAGGTGTTGTTGTATCTTACTCTGAGCACACACGGAACAAGCAGCTACGAAGGCGGCTACATCAGCGGGGAGACTAGGCCACCAGAAATGTTGGGAAATAGCCTAAATGAGTTGATTCTTCCCTCGGTGGCCAGCAGCCTTGGGAGAATGGTAAGTCTGGAGCACAGCAGTGCGGAGACTCTCAGGAACAAAGCAGTGGTCACAAGGTTTCTCAGGAGGAGAATGGATCTGAGCTGCAAGAATTCTGTCACCCAAAGGTGAAGTGAGACTGGTACAAACCGTACCCAGAATACCATAAGGAGGTATCACAGAAACAGGAACCGACTCCATCTTGGAAGAGGAGGAAAACTGTCGTGACAATGCATCAGCCCTTACTGTTCAGTCCTCACTACACGTGGCTGAGGTATAATTGGACAGACAGCTAACTCTCCTCCCTTAACAACTCATGGTCAGTTAGAGTAAGAACCGGCACAGTGGTACCTTCGAGGAGATGCCTCCATTCTTTAAGGGCTAAAATTATCGCTAACAACTCTCTGTCCCCAATCTCGTAATTCCATTCCGCAGGAGACAATTTCTTGAAAAGTAGCTACAAGGATGCATAGCACTTTCAGAGGTAGGACATTGAGACAGAAGGGCACCAACTCCAGTCTCAGATGCATCAACCTCAAGGATAAAATGTAACATAGGTTCAGGATGTACCAACACAGCAACAGAAACAAAAGCAGCCTTAAGACTCTCAAAGGCATTAATGGAATCCGGAGACCAATTCTGTGGGTTACCGTCCTTTCTGGTCATATCAGTCAGGGGTTTGACCAGAGGCGAGAAGTTACAAAAAAACTTCCGATAATAATTGACAAAGCCAAGAAAAAGTTGCAGTGGATGTAAACCCACGGGACGGGCCACTGTAGAACTGCTGAAAGTTTCTCTGGGTCCATCGAAAAACCAGCAGTGGAAATGACATAACCCATAAATTTAACCTGTTCATGATGAAACTCGCACTTCTCCAATATACAATACAGATTATTATCTCTCAGCCTCTGAAGCACACGGCAGACATCTGTGTGGTGGCTCTCTAGGGAATTGGAAAATATGAGGATATCGTCAAGATAAACCACCACACATAGCTGTAACAAATCTCGGAGGACATCGTTGATAAATTCCTGAAAAACTGCCAGAGCGTTGCAAAGACCAAATGGCATTACAAGGTATTCATAATGGCCTGTTCTGGTAATAAACGCAGTTTTCCATTCGTTGTCATCCTCCTTAATCCTCACAAGATTGTATGCCCCTCTCAAATCAAGCTTTGTGAAAACCATTGCTCCCTTGAGGCAGTCAAATAACTCCATAATCAACGGAAAAGGATAAGCATTCTTAAACGTGAAGCGATTGAGACCCCTATAATCAATACAAGGTCTCAGTTCACCACTTTTCTTTTTCACAAAGAAGAAACCAGCACCAGCAGGAGACGAGGATTTGTGAATGAATCCTCGAGAAAGTGTGTCGGCAACATACTCCTCCATGGCTTTGTCCTCCGAGACAGATAAATGGTAAACCTGGCAATGAGGGGGTATGGAACCAGGTTGAAGGTCAATTGCGCAATCATATGACCGGTGTGGAGGCAAACTACTGGCTTGATCTTTGTCAGACATTGTTAAATTTGCGGTACTCCTCCGGCAGGGAGCAGAGTGTAAAGCTGCACAAGACCTTAGCCCAGTTTCTGAAAACATGTCTTACTGCATTGTGGCGACCAGGAAAGAACCTCAGCACGAAGCCAATCAAAAGAGGGGTTGTGCCTCTGTAACCAAGGATAACCAATAAGCACCAGGAAATGAGGTGATGAAATGACTTGGAATTGGATTATCTCATGGTGAAGAGCCCCTACAGCCATGGTCAATGGAGCAGTCTCATGAGTCACATGGGCAGGCTGTAGAGGTCTCCCATCAATAGCCTCAATGGCAAGTGAAGTGGCACGAAGCTGCAGCATAATCGAGTGCTTAGACGCAAACGCACCATCTATGAACAGGCCTGCAGCCCTAGAGTTGATTAGAGCCTGTATCTCGATCGATGGTAACCGGAACCATGGACTTATCCTTCTGGATAACTGAAAAAGTAACAACGTCACTTAAGGTCTGTCCCCTACAGGACCTCAGGTGCCCGCGTTTCCCGGATGGGTAGGACAAGACTTCAGGAAGTGATCTGCCTGGCCACAATACAGGCACAATCTATCCCTCCTCCTAATGGCCTTTTCATCTGCAGAGATATGTGTCAAGCCCAACTGCATGGGTTCTACTTCACTGGCAGACCCGGTACCAGGAGGCATGGGAGGTGAGGGAGGCAAGTGTGGGACTGCAAAGCTCGAAGCCAAGCATACAGGAGGTTTCCGCAAGAGCTCCCTAAAGGAAGGTCTCTCTTGGAGTCTGGAGGCAATGAGAATGGCAAACGTGATCAACTTCTCCAGTTCCGTGGGTGTGTCTCGGGTTGTTATCTCATCTCTGATGGTATCCGAGAGACCATGAGAAAAAAGCAGCCACAAGGACCCCGTTGTTCCAAGCAACCTCTGCTGCCAGAGTAGGGAATTCAATGGCGTAATCGGCAACAGTTCTAGTACTCTCTTTGATGGACATGAGGTTCTTGGCAGCAGAAGTGGGGCGTGCTGGAATGTCAAATACTCTTTTAAAGGAAGCTACGAACTCTGAGTAATTCAGGACGACAGGGTTTTGCATCTCCCATAGAGGGTTTGCCCAGGCCAAGGCTTTCTCAGAAAGCGAAGAAATCACAAAGCCTACTTTGCATCTATCCGTAGGAAACGCATGGGGCAGCATCTCAAACTATATCCCAACCTGGCTGCGAAACCCTCTGCATTGTACTGTATTGCCCCCAGATCACTGGGGTAGCGGAGCAGAACCAGACATACCTCTTATAGAGCTAATATTCAAGACGGGTGCCTGCACAGAGACTGGAGCAGCAGCAGGGATGGCCTGCATCACAGTTTTTACCAGAACAGCCACAGTGGGAGGATCCAGGTGAGCAGTGCGAATCAGGAGCGTCTGTAACGCTATGGCAAACTGATCCATGTGGTGATCCTGCTTATCCAATCTGGAAAAAATATAATCAGCAAGTGGATTGCCTGTATCTTCTGAATTCAGGACCTTCACCTACTGTCTGGAACTATGAATCAGACTGAGACAGAAGTGCAGTAAAAATCACACTTTTTAATAAAATGGTAAAATGGTACAAACAGAGCAAACATAGTCAAAACATTCGGTAACCAGAGCAGGTAGTCGGGACAAGCCAGTGAAACAGAAATCAAGAGATCAGCGTAATAGAGGCAGCAAACAGGATCAGGAACCAGAAAGGAAGTCAGCCAGACAAAGGTCTTACATTCAGAAATCAGTAGTGGTGCACTGAATGGAAATTTTGGTGCAGAAACCGAAACCGAAAATGCACTTAGCCGAAAGCCGAAAACCAAAAATGACAGTTTTTAAAAAATATTTATATTTTTATATACCATATGTAGCCTACCTGTGCCTGGGCACTGATAGGTGGCATTGATAGGCAGCACTAATTGGCACTGACAGGTGGCACTGGCACTGATAAGCGGCACTGATAGGTGGCACTGATTGGCACTGAGGCAGCACTGATTGGCACTGACAGGTGGCACTGAGGTGGCACTGACAGGTGGCACTGATTGGCACTGAGGTGGCACTGATTGACACTGAAAGGTGGCACTGATAGGTGGCATTGGTTGGCACTGAAGCGGCACTGATTGGCACTGACAGATGGCACTGATTGGCTTTGAGGTGTCACTGATTGAGCGGGACAGCTGTCAAAACTCTGCGGTTATGTTGGGGTGGGCGGGACCAAACTGTTATCTAGCTGTTCGGTCCCGCCCACCCCCGACATCACTGCAGAGTTTTGACAGTTTCTGCAATCAGTTATATTTCACACACTGGGCCTGCTATCTGCTAAGTATGTGAAACTCCTCATCTCCTTGGTTATATACAGCGGCACCCGTGGCGGGCTCTGCCCCCGCCCCCTTTTCGGTATCAGATTTTTTTCCCATTTCGGCTATTACCGAAAACACCAATTTCTGCCGAAAATTATAATTTTTGGCAACTGAAAATTTCGAAGAATCCCTAGAAATCAGCGTAGTCAAAGGCAGCAAACAGGATAAGGAACCAGAAGGGAAGTCAGCCAGGCAAAGTCTTTAACAGGAAAACACAGCAGAGAGTATTCAGATATGTTGACCAGGCAAAGGCACAGGAGATCTGATCCAGGCAGTTTAAATAGCCAGCAGGGCTTGCTGGCGAGCAGGAAATGAAGACCAGGTGAGCCACTGTGGAATGAAAAGTACTGGCAATTAACTGACAGCTGAGCACTTGAGCTCTGAGGAGGGAGGGCTGAGCCCAGCCTTGACAAATATATAGCGTTAAACTTCGAGTAATGCACAGAATATATGGCGTTAAACGCGCAGTAACACAATTAAATATATGGCGTTAAACTTGCAGAGATGCAATGAAATATATGGCGTTACTACACTCACTGATCTGTCCCTACGTTCACACTAATATAAAGATGAATTGTGGTCACTACACTACACTCACTGATCTGTCCCTACATCCACACTAATACAGCATAAAGGTGAATTGTGGTCACGCTACACTCACACTGACTGCACTGTCCCTATATGCACACTAAACTAATATTCTATACTGGCAATAGAATCACAATAGCTCACTATAGCACACTAACTGTCTATCTAGTAGCACTGAACAGAGCCCTGTTCTATCTCACTACACAGTGATATCACAGTAAAAATGGCTGCTATGGAAAAAATACTTTATAGTGTGGGGCAGGATTAAGAGCAATGAGCCATGATTGGATAGAGTCATCTTGACAGTGTCCAATCATGGCTCTGACAGAGCTCTGTGCTCTGACTGGGTGAAGCTTTTATTGCTTCAATAAATCAGGACTTTCAATGCACAGTGTGCGGCGACGCAGTGCATTGCGGTCGTTCGGCGAGCCGAACGGACGAAAAACCATATAATTTGGCGAGCAGGCAAACAGCCAATGTTCGGCCTGAACTCCTGCTCAGGCCGAACTGTTCACCCATCCCTACTCACTACTGATATGGGTAAACCTACCTTTGGGAACTATCATAGATGTAGGATTACCATAGGAGTTAACATAGTTTCTACTCTGGTTTCTATCTGTCGCATCTTTGTATCAGCTCGAGTCATACAGGTTCTCAAACAGGACACTTCCTTAAACATATGGTATGGGACTCATATGCACAGTGTTTACGACTCTCCTGAAATTTGATGATACCTCTTATTCTTATGGTTGGCTTTAAAAATTGTATTCAATATATTGTAGTGATTATGGTACTTACATTTGTATATCTTTTTTTAAGATAAAAATAAAGAATCAAAAAAGGAAGAACGCAGCTCCTCCGAAAGAACACTTTATTTTTAACTTTAATCAGAAAAGCAGAAATAGTAACTTTTCTTCTGGATCTCAACCCCAAAAACATGAACAGTCAGATTCCTGTTTCCCAAGTGAGCATTTACAGAGTACACTGCCCCACTGCAAAGTAGCACAGCCAGCAGTCAATCTCTGACAACAGTCCTATCCTCAACAGCTGTGTTCTAAGCTTTACACCATAGGATTACCAGACCCTTTTCTCAGTTGTCTTCTACTGGTTGGCCCAGCTTGACCCTGGTAATAGACCTATCCTTGCCCAGTGTTCTCGACATTCACACCTTGAGCATGTGTTACCTGGTGTCCTAGACCCAACAACATAGGAGATGCTTGATTCACCCTTATCTCCATCTTACAAAGACAAAATGGCCTGAGTGAAGTGCATGCGAACCCTAAATGCTGCCAAACTTCACAGTCACCTGACGCCCTGTTAGTCCCAGGGTAACACAAGTTACACTACTAGGTAACACAGGTGACACTGAACAAAATCCAGGACTACAAACAGAAAGAAAGTCATTAACATTTGACACATAATTATGCACCCTTACACTAGCACAGATGCCCGTGTAATGTAATCCACGGCCAAATATAAACTGCAGTTATAAACAACTGCCTTTTTAGATGGCAAGCTGCAGCAGATCCTGCATTGAAAGTTGCAAGTCAATTCTGCACATCAGAGAGCAGGTTTTGACCAACATACAGTATCTCTTAAAAGTAAGTACACACCTAAAATTTTTGTAAATATTTTATTAAATCTTTTCACATGACAACACTGCAGAAATGACACTTTTCTACAATGTAAAATAGTGAGTGTACAGTTTGTATAACAGTGTAAATTTGCTGTCCCCTCAAAATAACTCAACATACAACCATTAATGTCTAAACTGCTGGCAACAAAAGCGATTACACCCTTAGTGAAAATGTCCAAATTGGGCCCAAAGTGTAAATATTTTGTGTGGCCACCATTATTTTCCAGCACTGTCTTAACCCTCTTGGGCATGGAGTTCACCAGAGCTTCACAGGTTGCCACTGGAGTCCTCTTCCACTCCTCCATGTTAACATCACAGAGCTGGTGGATGTTACAGACCCTGCACTCCCCCACCTTCCATTTGAGGATAACCCACAGATGCTCAATAGGGTTTAGGTCTGGAGACATGCTTGGCCAGTCCATCACCTTTACCCTCAGCTTCTTTTAGCAAGGCAGTGGTTGTCTTGGAGG
>BLSH010137593.1:894408-911500 GCA_018402905.1 Glandirana rugosa
CTGCGAATGTCGTAGGAAAAAAGGTCATACTGTTCACTACATTTAAGATCTACCGACCCGGATTATGACTGTCAGCTTATGTGTCTTGATTACCAAAATTAAGAGACTATCACCAGAATGGGAATAAGGAGGAAGACTCATAATGTAAACACGTTTAGTGAAGATGTTTGATTGTAGAACTTCGATGTCATTGTAAATTTTAATTAACCGTCCATTATATGTTCGAGGTTCGTCTGAAATTAGTAGACTTCGGATTTTATTGTGGAAATACATGACCCTCTCGTTTTGTGTTTTTTAAATGTTACTGTAGCTTCAAGATGTTAGTTTGTAGAAGTGATTTGCACAAATGTAATACTCAGAAGGAGGAATAAGGGTAAGACCACTATCAGAGAATTAAAACCATTAGTTCTGTGTATTCGACTGTCAGTATTAGGCCCAGCCATCTAGAATTTACATCACTTGTCATACTGGAAAAAAGGATGCTGTAAGCGTCAGAAAAGATTAGTAGAGCAGAGTTACTGATTTTAGGCATCAGATAGCAGACTGACAATTTTAGTAGGTAATGTAAAAAAAAGATATTCTAGCGACTTTTTAACTTAAAAGAAATTTAAACTTTTCACTGTAAAAAAAACTTGTATCTGGAATAACAGGTATTTATATAAAGTAATGCTAAACATGCATGTAAGTCAGGGGTCAGCAACCTTTTTCCACTTTAGGGCCGGATTCAATGTATGTGAATGCATGGAGGGCCGCATTTACCTGCTAATAAATGAAGATAATAATAATCCTAACATAGTAATAATAACAGTACAGGTTTACCTCGCTTCAAGGTGCTTCACTAATATAAAGCCAGTTCACCCTGAGGGAGCATGTGGCTGGGAATTCCAATTTTACTGCCCCCTCCCCCTTCCTGGCACCCAAGGGTGGCTGACACCAGCCCTGCCAGTCAGCATGGTTTGCAGATGGGGTTCCTGTCCCTAGGGAAAATGGGGTTCCTGCCCTTAGGGGAAATGGGGGTCCTGTCCCCGGGGGAGATGGAGTCCCTGTACCAGGGGTGATGGGGTCCCTGTCCCCAGGGGTGATGGGGTTCCTGTCCCCAGATGATAAGGGATCCCTGTCCCCAGATGAGAAGGGGTCCCTGTCCCCAAGTGAGAAGGGGTCCCTGTCCCCAGGTGAGAAGGGGCCCCTGCCCCCAAGTGAGAAGGGGTCCCTGTCCCCAGGGGAGAAGTGGGCCCTGTCCCCAAGTGAGAAGGGGTCCCTGTCCCCAATGAGAATGGGTCCCTGTCCCCAGGGGAGAAGGGGTCCCTGTCCCCAGGTGAGAAGTGGTCCCTGTCCCCGGGTGAGAAGGGGCTCCCCATTGCAGTGTCTGTACCCCCACAGCAGTGTCCTCTGTCCCCCTTCACATCACTCCCATAGTTTCCTGTGCCCTCCAAAGCAGTGTCCTTTGTCCCCTGCACCCCCTCCCCCCACTGTAGTGTCCTCTTTAGCCCCATAGTGTCCTCTGCCCCCCTGCATCCCACACACACACACTGTGTAGGTAGAACTCTCCTACCTTACACAGGTGTAGAGCAGAGCAGAGACAGGGTTGGATGGGGACGGGAACTGCTGAAGTAAACATTTCACATTGTGAAAGAAGTCTACTATAAATGGTAATAGCAAAAAGCAGCGCTAGAGTTAATTCATAAAACTCATACACATAAATATTAGGAAAAAGTGCTAGTGCAAAAATATCAAAAAGTGCAACAATATGTATAAGGTGCAAAAGTCCTCTTTAAATTGAAGCAGCTATGATGTTTTCAAAACAAAGTCCTCCACCACTGATCACCGCATGCATGTGCACACTTTGGGTGCTCACCAGAAATCAGAAGGTATAACGGCTCATCTTTCCACAACAAGAGGGCTCATCAACTTCTCAAGGGTCACCTCCACAAGGACTCGGTACACAGAGATCAGAAGGTGAATCAGCTCGTCTTTCCCCAGCTTGGGGAAAAGCTGGGGAAAGACAAGCTGATTCACCTTCTGATCTCTGTGTACCGAGTCCTTGTGGAGGTGACCCTTGAGAAGTTGATGAGCCCTCTTGTTGTGGAAAGATGAGCCGTTATACCTTCTGATTTCTGGTGAGCACCCAAAGCGTGCACATGCATGCGGTGATCAGTGGTGGAGGACTTTGTTTTGAAAACATCATAGCTGCTTCAATTTAAAGAGGACTTTTGCACCTTATACATATTGTTGCACTTTTTGATATTTTTGCACTTGCACTTTTTCCTAATATTTATGTGTATGAGTTTTATGAATTAACTCTAGCGCTGCTTTTTGCTATTACCATTTATAGTAGACTTCTTTCACAATGTGAAATGTTTACTTCAGCAGTTCCCGTCCCCATCCAACCCTGTCTCTGCTCTGCTCTACACCTGTGTAAGGTAGGAGAGTTCTACCTAAACAGGGTGTGTGTGTGGGATGCAGGGGGGCAGAGGACACTATGGGGCTACAGAGGACACTACAGTGGGGGGAGGGGATGCAGGGGACAAAGGACACTGCTTTGGAGGGCACAGGAAACTATGGGAGTGATGTGAAGGGGGACAGAGAACACTGCTGTGGGAGTACAGACACTGCAATGGGGAGCCCCTTCTCACCCGGGGACAGGGACCACTTCTCACCTGGGGACAGGGACCCCTTCTCCCCTGGGGACAGGGACCCATTCTCATTGGGGACAGGGACCCCTTCTCACTTGGGGACAGGGCCCACTTCTCCCCTGGGGACAGGGACCCCTTCTCACTTGGGGGCAGGGGCCCCTTCTCACCTGGGGACAGGGACCCCTTCTCACTTGGGGACAGGGACCCCTTCTCATCTGGGGACAGGGATCCCTTATCATCTGGGGACAGGAACCCCATCACCCCTGGGGACAGGGACCCCATCACCCCTGGTACAGGGACTCCATCTCCCCCGGGGACAGGACCCCCATTTCCCCTAAGGGCAGGAACCCCATTTTCCCTAGGGACAGGAACCCCATCTGCAAACCATGCTGACTGGCAGGGCTGGCGTCAGCCACCCTTGGGTGCCAGGAAGGGGGAGGGAGCAGTAAAATTGGAATTCCCAGCCACATGCTCCCTCAGGGTGAACTGGCTTTATATTAGTGAAGCACCTTGAAGCGAGGTAAACCTGTACTGTTATTATTACTATGTTAGGATTATTATTATCTTCATTTATTAGCAGGTAAATGCGGCCCTCCATGCATTCACATACATTGAATCCGGCCCTAAAGTGGAAAAAGGTTGCTGACCCCTGACTTACATGCATGTTTAGCATTACTTTATATAAATACCTGTTATTCCAGATACAAGTTTTTTTTACAGTGAAAAGTTAAAATTTCTTTTAAGTTAAAAAGTCGCTAGAATATCTTTTTTTTACATTACCTACTAAAATTGTCAGTCTGCTATCTGATGCCTAAAATCAGTAACTCTGTTCTACTAATCTTTTCTGACGCTTACAGCATCCTTTTTTCCAGTATGACAAGTGATGTAAATTCTAGATGGCTGGGCCTAATACTGACAGTCGAATACACATAACTAATGGTTTTAATTCTCTGATAGTGGTCTTACCCTTATTCCTCCTTCTGAGTATTACATTTGTGCAAATCACTTCTACAAACTAACATCTTGAAGCTACAGTAACATTTAAAATTAATTGGCAGGTAATATACAAGCTCCAAGCAGACTTTAATCATCTGAAGCCTAAAATAACACCTTTATGTACTGGGAGAGCAAAACACAAAAAATTGGAAGGCCCAAAGAATGTCTCCCTGTCTTCTTCCATCATAGCATTACTAACAAAAAACAAGTCCACAATAAGAAGCCACCACTTTATCAAGCCAATGCAAATGCAGCGCAATTAAAGCGAGATCTAACCTGCAATGTTGGCTCTGGCGATACTCGGCATCTGCGCTCTGTTCTCACAGGAAGGCATATGGATCTGAACAGAGAGCTTATCTTCATTTCCGCTGTGTCCCACAGAAGAGCTGTCTGAGAGAGAATATATCATATAAAATACATTTCTTCTTATCTGCATGTTTTAAATTGCAAGTGGATTTTTATTAGTTCTGAGATCTCTCCCTGCTGTTCCTCTGATAAGCCATAACTTAGAGGAGATATTTCCATTTTATTCACTTGCAATGCCTGCACTGTGTTTCATAACTAAGGTGACCAATTTAGTCTCCAAGCTGAGCTTCCATTTCTCAAATAAGTGCTTTGTTATTTTGTTTATGGCTTCTTTCTGTTTGATTTTCATTTTTCTGCAATTTCCAGGTCTTTATCTATACTCTGAGTAATGCAGCAGCTAGAGTGACACATTTAAGTGATATCCAGTTCCAGGAACTATGACATGTGAATGCCAATGTCCTTGCTAGTATTGGAATTCTCGTTTTTTGCACGGCACTTGCAGCTTAACAGTCAATCTATGCCACCGTTTCTAAGAGTGGCAGTCAATCTATGCCACGGTATAAACAACATTGCCACAGAGGAAGCATGTGTGAACATTAACACCTCATTCACATGGCCATAAAAAACACAGTTATAACCATACTTTATTGTGGATTTGAATGGCAGATACATTGTTTTTAATGGAGACATTCACACAGGTGTGTAAACATGCACTACGTTCAGATCTGTACCCAAAAATCTGTATCTGAGGACATGCATATACACATATACCACTGAGAAAAAGAACACAACCATTTTTACACATTAAAAAAAACAGATCAATTTACTCTTCATTTATGCATGAACTTTTGTTCCTTGACTAATGATCAGTAAAATATTTACAGCAGTGTTAGGGCCATGTGAATGTAGCCTAAATGTTTAGTTATGAAATTTTTCTCAATATCTCATCACATTTGTATGTTGATGAATTGCTACTGTTCGCAAGACTGTGCCTGATCCAATGATTCAAGGAATTAGAGAGCAAAAATAAATAACCCGATACATGGGCATAAAAAAGGAAATCATTGCCATGGTCCTGCTTACTGGTTTAGTCCCACCACTGCAAAGTGAGGCATAGCAACTTACTTGGAAGGGATGTCCCTCTTTTGAAACCAAAACCTTTCTGTTCCTGTTTCTTCCTTAGTTGTCCCTCTTTTTGGTCTGACATAATTTTACACCCAAAAGTGTTATACTCTAAATAACTGCATTTTGTTATTTTAAAAAGCCAGTACAAAACCAATGATAAAAAAAATGTCTTGTTGCTTTAATCCAGCCATTCTCAACCAGGGTTCTGTGGACCCATAGGGTTCCTTCAGAAGTAGCTGGGGGTTCCTTGCAGGATGAACAATTTCTGCCTCTCAGATAAGTAACCACTGATACCAATAATGTTTTTAGATATCTGTAAGGAGGGCATTCTTCCCACTGACCCCCGAAGCAGGCAGAACCCTTCCCACTGACCACCATGCTAATCTTGCTAAAGGTTGAGAAAGGCTGGTTTAATCAACCATTTTCTGCATATTATTTCTCCAATATCTATGGGACTGGAAGCAGGACATGGGTGTGTCCTTTGCCTACTTAGTTTTTAATACTTTCTCAAGCCAAAAAGTTGAGAGGCATTGAGATGCAAGCTTGCAGAGGAATCCAATTGGATTTTTTTTTCTTAACAACACCTTTTTATAAATGTCCCAACTAAGATACCTTATCTAGTTGTATGTTAATAAACATTGCATGCTCTATTTACATGCATTTTTCTAGAGGGAATTTTCAATAAAGGTAGGGATGGGCCGAACACCCCCCAATTCGGTTCGCACCAGAACAACGCGAACAGACAAAAAGTTCTGGTGAACATAGGAACCCTATTAAAGTCAATGGGACACGAATATGAAAACTCAAAAGTGCTCATTTTAAGGGCTTATATGCAAATTATTGCCATAAAAAGTGTATGTGGGTCTGAGAACTGCCCTAAGGGACATGTATCAATGCCAACAAAAGTTTTTAAAACAATAGTTTTTTTTAGGAGCAGTGACTTTAATAATGCTTAAAGTGAAACAATAAAAATGAAATATTCCTTTAAATATCGTGCCTGGGGGTCCCTTTAGTCTGCCTGTAAAGTGGTGCATCTGTGTGATGTGTAGGACAGTGCCGCAGCAAAATGACGTTTCTAAAGGAAAAATGTAATTTAAACTTGCTTGCGGCTGTAATGTATTGTCGGCTCCCGGCAATTTAGATAAAAAATCAAGGACAAAAACAGCGTTGGGTACCCCCCCCCCAGTCCACACCAGCCCCTTAAATCCATGCCAAAATTTTTAAAAAATTGACGTGGGGGTCCCCCCAAAATCCATACCAGACCCTTATCCAAGCATGCAGACTAACCGGGCAGGATGGGGGGCAAGCGTGCGCCCCCCCTCCCAAGTCACATGCTCTCAACATGGGAGGATGGGTGCTTTAGGGCATGGGGGGCTCTACACCCCCCCACCCCAAAGCACCTTGTCCCCATGTTGATGGGGACAAGGGCCTCTTCCCGGCAACCCTGGGCTGTGGTTGTTGAGGTCTGCGGGCGGGGGGCTTATCAGAATATGGAAGCCCCCTTTACTGTATTGGGGGGTCATATAACCAGTCAGTATTTGGTGTGACCACCATTTGCCTCACACAGTGCAACACATCTCCTTCGCATAGAGTTGATCAGGTTGTTGATTGTGGCCTGTGGAATGTTGCTCCATTCCTCTTCAATGGCTGTGCGAAGTTGCTGGATATTGGCAGGAACTGGAACACTCTGTGTCGTATACGCCGATACAGAGCATCCCAAACATGCTCAATGGTTGACATGTCCGGTGAGTATGCTGGCCATGCAAGAACTGGGATGTTTTCAGCTTCCAGTAATTGTGTACAGATCCTAGCAACATGGAGCTGTGCATTATCATGTGCAACATGAGGTGATGGTCGTGAATGAATGGCACAACAATGGGCCTCAGGATCTTGTCACGGTATCTCTGTGCATTCAAATGCCATCAATAAAATGCACCTGTGTTCATTGTCCATAGCATACGCCTGCCCATACCATAACCCCGCCGCCACCATGGGCCACTCGATCCACAACGTTGACATCAGCAAACCACTCACCCACACGCCGCCATACATGCTGTATGCCACCTGCCCTGTACAGTGAAAACCAGGATTCATCCGTGAGGAGAACCCCTCTCCAAAGTCCCAGATGCCATTGAATGTGGGCATTTGGCCACTCAAGTCGGTTATGACGAAAAACTGCAGTCAGGTCGAGACTCGATGAGGATGACGAGCATGCAGATGAGCTACCCTAAAATGGTTTCTGACAGTTTGTGCAGAAATTCTTTGGTTATGCGAACCGATTGTTGCAGCAGTTGTCCGGGTGTCTGGTCTCAGACGATCTTGGAGGTGAAGATGCTGGATGTGGAGGTCCTGGGCTGGTGTTACACATGGTCTGCGGTTGTGAGGCCGGTTGGATGTACTGCCAAATTCTCTGAAACGCCTTTGGAGATGGCTTATGTTAAAGAAATGAACATTCAATTCAAGGGCAACAGCTCTGATGGACATTCCTGCAGTCAGCATGCCAAATGCACGCTCCTTCAAAACTTGTGACATCTGTGCCATTGTGCTGTGTGATAAAACTGCACATTTTAGAGTGGCCTTTTATTGTGGCCAGCCTAAGGCACACCGGTGCAATAATCATGTTGTCTAATCAGCATCTTGATATGCCACACCTGTGAGGTGGATGGATTATCTCGGCAAAGTAGAAGTGCTCACTGACACAGATTTAGACAGATTTGTGAACAATATTTGAGAGAAATAGGCCTTTTGTGTACATAGAAAAAGTCATAGATCTTTGAGTTCAGCTCATGATAAATAGGGGCAAACACAAAAGTGTTGCATGTATAATTTTGCTCAGTGTATATATACTACACTGTATATATATATATTAATACACTGCTTGCACTGTATATATAATGTACAATGAATGCTCTCTCTCTCTCTCTCTCTCTATATATATATATATATATATATACATATATATATATTGTATCTCACAAAAGTGAGTACACCCCTCATATTTTTGTAAATATTTTATTATATCTTTTCATGTGACAACACTGAAGAAATGACACTTTGCTACAATGTAAAGTAGTGAGTGTACAGCTTGTATAACAGTGTAAATTTGCTGTCCCCTCAAAATAACTCAACACACAGCCATTAATGTCTAAACCGCTGGCAACAAAAGTGAGTACACCCCTAATTGAAAATGTCCAATTTGGGCCCAATTAGCCATTTCCCTCCCTGGTGTCATGTGACTCGCTAGTGTTACAAGGTCTCAGGTGTGAATGGGGAGCAGGTGTGTTAAATTTGGTGTTATCACTCTCACTCCCTCATACTGGTCAAAGTTCAACATGGCACCTCATGGCAAAGAAATCTCTGAAGATCTGAAAAACAGAATTGATGCTCTACATAAAGATGGCCTAGGCTATAAGAAGGTTGCCAAGACCCTGAAACTGAGCTGCAGCACAGTGGCCAAGACCATACAGTGGTTTAACAGGATAGGTTCCATTAAGAACAGGCCTTGCCATGGTTTACCAAAGAAGTTGAGTGCGCATGCTCAACATCATATCCCGAGGTTGTCTTTGGGAAATAGACCTATGAGTGTTGCCAGCATTGCTGCAGAGGTTGAAGGGGTGGGGAGTCAGCCTGTCAGTGCTCAGACCATACACCGCACACTGCATCAAATTGGTCTGCATGGCTGTCATCCTAGAAGGAAGCCTCTTCTCAAGATAATGCACAAGAAAGCCCACAAACAGTTTGCTGAAGGAAAGCAGACTAAGGACATGGATTACTGGAACTATGTCCTGTGGTCTGATGAGATCAAGATAAACGTAGTTGGTTCAGATGGTGTCAAGCGTGTGTGGCGGAAACCAGATAAGGAGTACAAAGACAAGTGTGTCTTGCCTACAGTCAAGCATGGTAGTGGGAGTGTCATAGTCTGGGGCTGCATGAGTGCTGCTGGCACTGGGGAGCTACAGTTCATTGAATGCCAACATGTACTGTGACATACTGAAGCAGAGCATGATCCCCTCCCTTTGGAGACTGGGCCACAGGGCAGTATTCCAACATGATAACAGCCCCAAACACACCTCCAAGATTACCACTGCCTTGCTAAAGAAGCTAAGGGTAGAGGTGATGGGCTGGCCAAGCATGTCTTCAGACCTAAATCCTATTGAACATCCTCAAAATGGAAGGTGGAGGAGCGCAAGGTCTCTAACATCCACCAACTCTGTGATGTCATCATGGAGGAGTGGACAAGGACTCCAGTGGCAACCTGCGAAGCTCTGGTGAACTCCATGCCCAAGAGGGTTAAGGCAGTGTTGGAAAATAATGGTGGTCACACAAAATATTGACACTTAGGGCCCAATTTGGACTATTTATATATATAGTCTACACTGAATGCACTGTGTATGTAGTCTACACTGAATGCATTGTGTGTGTATATATATTAGACTGTATATATATATATATATATATATATATATATATATATATATATACATATAGTGTACACTGAATGCACTGTGTATATAGTCTACACTGAATGCATTGTGTATATATATATATATATATATATACATATTAGAGTGTATATATATATATATATATATATATATTATTACCCTGTACGCCGAATGCACTGTATATATAGTCTACACCGAATGCACTGTATATATATTGTGGCAGTGGGACCCTGTGCTACCTGGCAGATTACGGGTTTATGCCAGATTTTGGAGGGACAGGCACACTGATTGCACAGCTGTGTGCGGGGCTATTTAGTTGTGACCTGACCATTGCTCAGGGCCCCACCCAACAGACAGGAAGTCTGTGTAAGGGAGTCAGGTCCTCTTCCACTCCTCCATGACAACATCACGGAGCTGGTGGATGTTAGAGATCTTGCGTTCCTCCACCTTCCCTTTGAGGATGCCCCACAGATGCTCAATAGAGTTTAGGTCTGAAGACATGCTTGGCCAGTCCATCACCTTTACCCTCAGCTTCTTTAACAAGGCAGTGGTCATCTTGGAGGTGTGTTTGGGGTCATTATCATGTTGGAATACTGCCCTGGGGTCCAGTCTCCAAAGGGAGGGGATCATGCTCTGCTTCAGTATATCACAGTACATGTTGGCATTCATGGTTCCCATCACCATGCTTGACTGTAGGGAAGACACACTTGTCTTTGTTTTACTCACCTGGTTGCCACCACACATGCATGACACCATCTGAACCAAATACATTTATCTTGGTCTCATCAGACCACAGGACATGGTTCCAGTAATCCATGTCCTTAGTTTGCTTGTCTTCAGCAAACTGTTTGGAAGCTTGCTTGTGCATCATCTTTAGAAGAGGCTTCCTTCTGGGACGACAGCCATGCAGACCAATTTGATATAGTGTGCAGCATATGGTCTGAGCACTGAAAGGCTGACCCCCACCCCTTCAACCTCTGCAGTAATGCTAGCAGCACTCATAAGTCTATTTCCCAAAGACAACCTCTGGATATGATTCTAAGCACGTGCACTCAACTTCTTTGGTCGACCTTGGTGAGGCCTGTTCTGCGTGAAACCTGTCCTGTTAAACCACTGTATGGTCTTGGCCACCGTGCTGCAGCTCAGTTTCAGGGTCTTGGCAAACTTCTTATAGCCTAGGCCATCTTTATGTAGATCAACAATTATTTTTTTCAGATCCTCAGAGAGTTCATTGCCATGAGGTGCCATATTGAACTTCCAGTAACCAGTATGAGAGAGAGAGTGATAACACCAAATTTAACGCACCTGCTCCCCATTCACAACTGAGACCTTGTAACACTAACGAGACACATGACACCAGGGAAGGAAAATGACTAATTGGGCCCAATTCAGCCATTTTCACTTAGGGGTGTACTCACTTTTGTTGCCAGCGGTTTAGACATTAATGGCTGTGTGTTGAGTTATTTTGAGGGGACAGCAAATTTACACGGTTATGCAAGCTGTACACTCACTACTTTACATTGTAGCAAAGTGTAATTTCTGCAGTGTTGTCACATGAAAAGATATAATAAAATATTTACAAAAATGTGAGGGTTGTACTCACTTTTGTGAGATACTGTGTGTATATATATATATATATATATATATATATATATATATATATATATATATATATATGTGTGTCATAGAGTGTTTTCACTATATATATATATATATATATATATATATATATATATATATATATATATATTAATACACTGCCTGCATGCCACTAACTAACCTGCCTAATCTAGCTCAAATTCTCTCATATATATATATAGTGTGGGGTGCGGACTTAGCAGGGTGCCTTTGGCCAATCATGGCTCTCACAGCAGATGGCGTTGTGATTGGCCAAAGCATGCAGGTCAGGTGCATGCTTTGGCCAATCATCAGCTGTCAATGCACTGCGATCTTGCAGTGCATTGTGGGGCATTCCATGGTGCTAACGAATGTCCCATATGTTTTTAGTTCTGCAAACAAACTAACAGCGGATGTTTGAGTCGAACTTACGTTTGACTCAAACATCCAGCCCACCCCTAGTTAAAGGCACAAAGTATAGAATAATTAATAGGGGCCTTGTAGCCTTGTAGGGAGCTATAACACATATCAAATAACAAACATAATTTTTTCTTTAGAGAATTTATATTGCTAAATCCAGCGGCTGTAAGGGGTTATGTGCTTTTAATTTCACCATTTTTTATTGCTTAAAGTGACTGTAAAGCTTTGTTTCTTATTTTATTAACCAGATAACAACCGCCCTATAGACAAAAGACATCTACAGGGTGGTTGCTTAATTCTGGGAGGACGTCAATGAATCGCGGGTCCCGCGCGTCCCGCAGGGCGCACACACGGGACTGTCCGTGCTCGCCGGGTTCACGGGACCCGGCAGGACAAGGATCGCGGTAAACGGCCAATGGCGGCAGCCGTTTACCACATGATCACTCCATCCAATGATGGAGCGATCACAATGTAAACAGGCGTTCAGCCAAGGTTCATCTCCCTCCTCTCCTCACACCGCTGCAGCGTGTGAGGAGAGAGAGAGAGATTGAAACATCCAGAGTGAGTAAAAAGTGATTTTATTGTGCCACAATTTGGTGATCTGTGCCACATCTGTGCCACATCTCTGCCATCTGTGCCCCTACAGAGTCACATCAGTGCCACCTGTGCCACTACAGTGTTCATCTGTGCCACTACAGTGCCCATCAGTGCCACCTGTGCCCATCATTGCCACCTGTGACCATCAGTGCCACTACAGTGATAATCTGTGCCGCTACTGTGCCCATCGGTGCCCGCCTGTGCCCATCGGTGCCACTTCAGTGCTCATCTGTGCTATCAGTGCCACTACAGCGCTCACCTGTGCTATCAGTGCAACTACAGTGCCTCCTGTGCCCTTCGGTGCCACCTGTGCCCATCAGTGCCACCTGTGCCCATCAGTGCCACCTGCGCCCATAAGTGAGTGCTCATCAGTGCAGCTGCATTGCCCCTATCCAACACAGCCACCAGTATGGCAAAAAAATTCTTCACCACAGAGGAGGCATACCGTATCCTTAGCCTGAGTGACGAGAGCATCGGGGAGCTCTCTGAGGCTGAGTCTGGGTCTGGGTCCGATTCATTTTATGAGTATGACCCCTTTCCAAGTAGTGGGTCTTCTACCGAATCCACAGATGAAGAGGAAAGTGTGCCCACAAAAAGAAGACGTTCCGGTGAGCAGTGCCATCCACCTCCAGAGCCATGCCATCCACGAGACCACTGCCAAGCACAAGTGGGGTGTCATCTCAGCCCCAAAGTGCCCATGCCAGCCTTCTCTTTGCCCTTCAGAACCCCCTGTGGCTTCCATCCAATTCCGAAGCATCAAATGTCCCCCCTTTCACCGCTCAGCCAGGTGTCCAGGTGAACACCGATAATTTTGCCCCAATTGATTTTTTTTTTATTTACTTTTTACAGAGGACTTTCTTTCTTCTATTGTGGCCCAGTGTAACCTTTATGCCCAGCAGTTTATTGAAAGCAACCCAAATTCAAGCTATGCCCGTCCCTTTGAATGGAGTGCTGTTACTGTAGAGGAATTCAAAAATTTTTTAGGCCTTACTTTTAACATGGGACTCTCAAAAAAAAAAACAATTTATATGCCTATTGGTCCACCAAACCCATCCATCATATGCCAATTTTTTACTCCACTATGCCAAGGTCCAGATACCTAATGATTCTCCGGTTCCTCCACTATAATGACAACGCTCAGTGCCCTCCCAGAAACGACCCATCTTATGACAAATTATTCAAAATTCGCCCCTTCTAAACTATTTTTCAGAAAAATTTTCCCAGCTATATACCCCCGAGCAAAACATCTGTATTGATGAGTCCCTTATTAAATTCTCAGGCAGGCTGTCCTTCAAACAGTTTATACCCGGTAAAAGGGCCCGATATGGGGTTAAGCTGTACAAGCTTTGCGATAGAGTCATGGGCTAAGTTTATGCCTTCTTGGTTTATGAAGGGAAGGATGAAGGGAAGGACTCCTAGCTACATCCCCGTGAATGCCCGGATTACATTGGCACCAGCGGAAAAGTTGTCTGGGAGCTCATTTATCCACTCCTCGGGAAGGGTTACCATCTTTACGTGGATAACTTCTACACTAGCTTGCCCCTCTTCCGCAATCTCTACAGAATGAGGACTCCAGCATGTGGTACAGTCAGAGCCAACAGAAAGGGGTTCCCGCAAAGGCTCGCCAATGAAAGGCTAAGAAAAGGGGAGGCGACGTCTTTGCGGAACGAGGAGCTGTTGGCTGTCAAGTGGAGGGACAGATGAACTGTACACATGCTGTCAACAATTCATAACGGCACATACGTGGATGTCCCCAGAAGAGATGGCCCAATCCGGAAACCTGCTTGCATCTACGATTATAATCTGTTCATGGGGGGAGTGGACTTCAATTATCAGATGATCGAGCCATATCTACCCACCAGAAAATCCCGGCATTGGTACAAAAAAGTATCCATTTATTTTTTCACATTGGCCATGTACAATTCTTTCATAATATACTAAACATCTACAGAAAACCCCTTATCCTATTTTTACTACCAAGAAGAAGTCATCAACGCCCTAATATACCCTGAAGGCCCACCAGAAAGCATTAGATCTGATGTAATAAGCAGACTCCAGGAACGACACTTTCCTGAGAAAATCCCCCACACTGAATCAGGCCATAGAGATGCCAGGTGTGCACCAAAGCAGGAGTTAGAAAAGACACCTCATATTTTTGTCCCCAATGCCCTTCCCAACCGGGCCTCTGTATAGGTAATTGTTTCCGCCGTTACCATACTTTATTAGTGAAGTATGGTAAACGTAATTGCCATTTACTTCCACACCCCTTATGGCACTGCACTGTACATACTGCTGCCTTCTTCGGAACTGACCCTGGCCTGTTATACGACCACGCTTCTGCCTAATGAAGAACTGTACCTACCACTGCCTGCTCTGGAACTGACCCTGGCCTGTTATACGACCACACTTCTGCCTAATGGAGGACTGTACCTACCACTGCCTGCTCTGGAACTGACCCTGGCCTGTTATACGACCACGCTTCTGCCTAACGCTGAACTGTACCTACCTCTGCCTGCTCTGGAACTGTCCCTAGACTGTTTGACAACGTTTTTTGCCTGCCTCTTGGACTGATCTATTACCCAGGAGTAGAGGGATTCATAACACAGGGGTCTCATATATGTGAGGGGCTCCAGAATTTGTTTTTCTGGATGAAGTAAACTGTTTTTGTTTTCTCATTCCCAGATTAGGGTCTGGAGACTCGGAGGCTTCATAGAGCTTTGGGTGGGAGAAGCCTCTACCCCTGTCCCCATTCTTTCCTGGCCTGCTACCTGTATTATGGACCATGTTTCTGCCTACTACCAGGACCAATATTTTGGCACTGCTGGCATTATCTCTACCTGGACTGTATATGGACCCTGCCTGTACTGACTATGGACAATATTCCTGCCTGCTGCATGGACAATTCAGTTCGCTGTCGCTGACCACATCCCTGCCTGCTGCCTGGATTTACTAGAGAAGCCTCTACCCTGGTCCCCATTCTTTCCTGGCCTTCTAACTTTACTATGGACTATGTTTCGGCCTACTACCAGGACCAATATTTTGGCACTGCTGGCAATATCTACCTGCACTGACCCTGGACTGCATATGGACAGTATCCCTGCATGTACTGACTATGGACAATATACCTGCCTGCTGCCTGGATCAGTGCTCTCCTCCTGTGATCAACTGCACTACTAAGATCACAGGTAATCTTTTCTTTACCCTTTTGCTCAGCAGAATGTATATTGGGGTTTAGTTCTTGGGATGTACATGCTATGTGTTAGAAATATGAAGGGCCTTCAAAAAGATGTGATAGGTTGTCAGGAAATTAGATGCGTAATGTATGTAAGGTTCTCCTTGTATATCGTGCCTCTGTATGTGGCCAGGCTTTGTAAAAGTCTCACACATGTGGTATCGCCATACTCAGGAGGAGTAGCAGAATGTATTTTGGGGTGCCATTTTTGCTATGTAGATGCCGTGTGTTGGAAATATCTTAGAAATGGACAACTTTGTGTAAAAAAAATGCGTTTTCATTTTTTCCACATTTTCCAAAAACTTCTGGAAAAAAATGAACCGTTCAAAATACTCATTATGCCTCATAGATTATATGTTGGGGTGTTAGCTTTCCCAAATGGGGTCATTTTGTGGGTAATTCCATTGTCCTAGTGCTCCAGGGCCTTCAAAAGTGTAATAGGTGGTTGAGAAATGAGATGTGTAATTTATGCTTCTAAAATGCCTGACAGTGCTACTTCAATGTTGGGCCTCTGTATGTGGCCAGGCTGTGTAAAAGTCTCACACATGTGGTATCGCCATACTCAGGAGGAGTAGCAGAATGTATTTTGGGGTATAACGTGTGGTATGCACATGCCATGTGAGAGAAATAACCTGGAAATATGACAGTTTTGCGAAATAAAAAAAAATAAAAAAAATGTAGTTTTGCAAAGAATTGTGGGAAAAAATGAAGACTTCAAAAAACTAACCATGCCTCTTACTAAATACCTTGGAATGTCTGCTTTCCAAAAAGGGGTCATTTGGGGGGTATTTGTACTTTTCTGGCTTGTTAGTGTCTCAAGAAATGAGATAGGCCTTCAATATATCAGGTGTGATCAGGTGTGATCAATTTTTAGTGATTGGCACCATAGCTTGTAGACTCTATAACTTACACAAGGACCAAATAATATACACATATTTGTTTTTTTTTTATCAAAGATATGTAGCAGTATAAATTTAGGCCAAAATGTATGAAGAAAAATTACTAATTTGCTAAATTTTATAACAGGTACAAAGAAAAATTCATTTTTTTACAAAAATTTCAGTCTTTTTTTAATTATAGCGCAAAAAATAAAAAACCCAGCTGTGATTAAATACCACCAAAAGAAAGCTCTATTTGTTTGAAAAAAGGACGCAAATTTCATACTGGTACAGTGTTGCATGACTGAGTAATTGTCATTCAAAATGTGAGAGCGCTGAAAGCTGAAAATTGGTCTGGTTGTTAAGGGGGTTTAAGTGCCCAGTTGTCAAGTGGTTAAAATAACAGTCATCTTATACCTACCTGCTTTGTGCAAGCCACTTGCTATGGGGGTACTGGTGCGTGCTCGCTTCCAAGTCCTGCTCTGTGTGTCCCTCGTCACTGGCTATGATTGACAGCAAGAGCCAGTGGCTCCTGCTGCTGTATTTGAGCCAATGAGGAGCAAGAGATCCAAGAGAGCCTTAGCTCTTGTGTACATCACTGGATTGAGATTGGTTATGTATTTAGGGGGGCTACAAGGGTAGCTGCACACAGAATGTTTCTTACCTTTCTGCATATAATACAGTAAGGTAAAAAAACGTTAACAACCACTTTAACCACTTCAGCCCCGGAAGGATTTCCAGCTTTAGGACCGGAGCCCTTTTTGCGATTCGGCGCTGCGTCGCTTTAACTGACAATTGCGCGGTCGTGCGACGTTGTACCCAAACGAAATTTGCGTCCTTTTT
>BLSH010137593.1:911647-956750 GCA_018402905.1 Glandirana rugosa
TTTTTATTTTTTTTATTATTTTTGGGGTTTTTACTTAAGAGTAGTAGGCATTTGCGCTGGTGAAAACGCGTTTGGTTAGTTATTTGCGGTTAACGCTAAAAAAAAATAGCGTTTATACTCCTTCTTATATTTAGCCGGTTTTTGCCACTTTTTTTTACAAAAAAATATAAAAAAAAAACCTAAACATAAAATCCTTTTTCATTCTTTAAACCCAAAAAAACGTTTTAACCGTTTATTGATTGGTTTGCGCAAAAGTGGTCGCGTTTACGGATGATGAGAATTCATTTTTGGGGTTTTTATTATTTTTTTTATTTTTTACTAATAATGGCGGCGATCTGCGTTTTTTGCGGTACTGCGATATTTCAGCGGACATGTCGGACCATTTTGACACTTTTTTGAGACCATTAGCATTTATACAGCGATCAGTGCTATAAAAATGCACTGATTACTGTGTAAATGCCATTGGCAGTGAAGGGGTTAACCTGCAGGGGGCGCTCTAAGGGTTAACTATGTTCCCTGGGCGTGTTCTAACTGTATGGGGGTTTGCCTATCTGGGGAAGAGAAGTGGTCACAGCCTTCACGTACAGGAAGGCTGTGATCACAGCCCTTCCCCCTCACACAGAGCGGAGGTCCGTGTTTACATACACGGACCTCCGCTCACTCGCTCCGGGGGGGCCATCGCGGGTAGCCGGCGGCAATCGAAGCCGCCGCACCCGCTCCCTGGCCCCCCTGGACACAGTGAGCGCGCGGGCGCGCCTCCGGCGGCGCGCTCACTAAACTCGTTCCCGCAGCCGCCGTCGTATGACGGCGTTTTGCGGGAACGAGCCACTTTGCCGTCGTCAGATGCCGATCGGCGGTCGGCAAGTGGTTAAAGTAATTTTTTTAAAAGTAATTTTTGTTTAGTTCTCTGTTTAGGGCTGCTAAGGTATACAGGTACTGCAACTAAAAAAAGTGAATATAAAACACAAATGTCCATTGGTGACTGGTTCTCTTTATAGGGCAGCTTTACTCAAAATCAGTTTCATCCCTCACTGGGGATTATGCAGAAAGGTTTTCTTTCAGCTTTGACATGATATTGCTAAACTTTGCTTTTCTCCTGATCTACTGCTATTCCTACGGAAAATCCTCTAGAGCAGCATACAATACTACATTTTGAGCTCTCTGATGGACTCTACATAGTAATTTCAGGAGAACTCTCAGGCTTGTGACCTAACAAGATTTGCTAACAAACTAGACCTGCCATGGCATTTCAGATGAAATCACAGACTTAAGTTAAGTGTCAAGGACTTCTGCGCAATATTCCACCCATAACAATATACCATATATACTCGAGAATAAGCCGAATTTTCCAGCACATTTTTTGTGCTGAAAAAGCCCCCCTCGGCTTATACTTGAGTCAGTGTCCCGCAGCCTCTGTGGGTGGTCTGAAAAGATGAGTAGATTCACATTGCACAGAGCGCGCTGCTTCTAAGAGTCGCTCTGTGCACAAAACTGTCATCTAATTACATTGGAATGCAGAGAATGCAGAGAGAGCTGTCAGATCCTCAACTTGATGTCGTGAGGTGAGCCGGACGTGCGGGTGTTAGCTGTTCAGTTCCGCCCACCTCCGATCTCAGTGAAAATCTGACAGCTCTCTCTCTGCATTCCAATGTAATTAGCTCACAGTTTCATGCACAGAGCGGCTCTTAGAAGCAGCGCGCTCTGTGCATTGTGAATCTACCATACTCATCTCTTCTGCCAGTGCCAGCCAGTACCATCCAGTGCCAATCAGTGCCACCTGCCAGTACCATCCAGGGCAGGTGGTGGGCAGGTGGTAATGGCTACAATACCTCTGTTCTGGCTACAATACCTGTGTAATGGCTACAATACCTGTGTTCTGGCTACAATACCTGTGTAATGGCTACAATACCTGTGTTCTGGCTGCTGCATTTCCCACCCTAGGCTTATACTCGAGTCAATAACTTTTCCCAGTTTTTTGTGGTAAAATGAGGTGCCTCGGCTTATATTCGGGCCGGCTTATACTCAAGTATATACGGTAGTTAGTTTTTCTTTACACTAACTTTCCAGTAAAACCCGTTTTGTAATATTTTTCAATGTGTTTCCCCTTGAGCACAACATTCATTTTTGCTGCTGTAATACAACATAAATTTGGTTTGTTTGTCTTCTTGATGAATGAAATGTTGAAGTTAATCCTTACTAAAAGACATGTGACCACCGCTTGCACCTCGTTCCAGGAAAATGAAATATCCGCGGTGATGTATTTGTTGTTGAGATTTCTTTTAGCGATGTTGTAGAATTATCTTTACACACAATGCTCATTTTTCCTGTGCTTCTTCCATATATCATGCAGTATCATCAATAACAAAATATTCCAGTGCCGACTGCTCATTCATCAGGATGCAGATAGCTCAGGCACTGTGCAGATGTATGATCCCTCAAAAAAAACATAATTAAGATACAGAGAGGAAATATACAATCCCCCCCACTCTCATGTCTGCAATCGTGTTGCCAAGGCCTTCACTGAAAACAAAAAAATATTTGAGCTAAAAAAAAAAGCTTTGTATAAAATATTTGTCCCTTTCAATTCTTGAACATAAGTTCTTGACATTTACCTCTCTCAGAAAAATATGAACAATTCATAGGAGCTTTGTCTCCTAGAAGAAGCTCACAGATCCTTCTCACTTATACATGCTACTTACGGCAAACCTGTCAGGGCAACGCAACATTTTTGCGAGAACCCTCCCCCCCACCTCACCTACCCAGCAACACATAATCTGTTGCCTTTGCTCCCAAACCACTTTGTTCAGCAACTGGGAAGAAAAAAGAAACTTGGTATTGGGTATTCCCAGGTATGAGGGATCATATACTGCATATAACAATGCCGGGCCAATCACCAAAGTAGCCATATAACAACAGAGTCCATAGCCCTGTCTAAGCTTTAATCTGTAAGACCCCTTTCACACTGAGGCAGTTTTCAGGCATTTTAGAGCTAGAAATAGCTTCTGAAAAGCACCTGAAAAACACCTTCCATTGATTTCAATGGGTGCTTTCACACTGGGACGGTGTGCTTGCGGGGCGGCCAAAAAAGTCCTGCAAGTAGCATCTTTGGGGTGGGTCTGAAGCGCTATAAATAGCGATTCAAAAACGCCCCTGCCCATTGAAATGAATGGGCAGCGCTTCCAAAGCACCTGAAAAGCGATTCGGAAGCGCAGCAAAACTGGTCTTTTTTGTGTTTTTTTAAGGTCACGCTGTCACGTGACCTTAATAAAAACAGCCCACTAGCACCCAAAAACTGCCACTAGCACTGTTTTAGCGACGCTCTAGTGTGAAAGGGGTCTTAGGCCCTTTTCACATGGGCTTGTCCATTTGCGGACTCCTCTCTGCTCAGCAGGGATTGATCCGCTAATCCCCGCTGAGCAGGCAGATGACAGATCCGTCTCCGCTCACTGTGTGGAGACAGATCTGTCAGAGCCCCGCTGTCCTCTATGGAGATCAGATGAAAACGGATCCGCCTGTCTTTTTTAACCTGATCCGATTCTACAGACAGATGGAAAATAGGTTCCATCCGTCTGGATTTCACAGACAGAATCGGAGAGCGGCGGATGACAATGGACATGTCACCGCTGACATCCGCCGCTTCATAGGGCTGCGTGGAGCGTCTGTTCAGGTCCGCCTGAAAAACTGACAGGCGAACCTAAATGGAACGCCTGTGTGAGAGGGGCATTAGACTAGTAGCTTATATGGGATGGTTGCAGCAGCAGGGATAAAAGGAAAGGTGAATATGTGCTACCCAGGTGCAGGGGACTAACTGCTATTAAGCTTTTGGAACCAGAGCACATTGAGCAAACCTACACTAGTAGAAAACATACATATTTAACTACTTGTTTACTGTACTATACCCCATTCCTGCCCATGCCAATTTTTAGCTTTCAGTGTTTTCACTCTTTGAATGACAATTGCGCAGCCATGCTACACTGTACCCAAATTACATCTTTATACTTTTTTTTCACACAAATAGAGCTTTCTTTTGGTTGTATTTAATCAACGCTGGCTTTTTTGCTAAGCAAATAAAAAAAGACCAACAATCTTGCAATAAAATCCCCAGTTTTCATAGTTTGTTATACAATTTTACAAACAGGTAATTCTCCTTCATTGATGCACTGATGAAGCTGCACTGATGGGCACTGCTAGGCTGCACTGATAGGCACAGATAAGGCAGCACTGATGGGCACAGATAAGGCAGCACTGATAGGCACTGATAGGTGATACTGATGGGCACTGATAGGTAGCACTGATGAGGCAGCACTGGTGGACACTAATCAGGAGGCACTGATAGGTGGCACTGATGGGCACTGATAGGTGGCACTAAAGGAAAGACCTACACTGTCTGTCTGCCTTCCTTTGTTAATTTCCTTTTTCTTGCAATTTTGAGAGCAATATACTACTTCCTGCCGTACAATACTGTTAAAATATTGCTTAAGAGGGTGTAGTAACACAGTCTGTTTCAACATTGCTTTTATACATACAGAGAGCTTGTAAGTAATCAACAAAAGTCGGGACACCTGTAGGAATTGTTAGTATAAACTTTCAAGGCTTAATTTACTTACAATGTTGTAGAACAACTGCATTGTTAAACCATTTATTCTTCCTTGAAAAGGCCTTCTTGTATTACTCTGAAATGTACATTATTTTTCAGCTTTTGTTAACCTAATTTTTTCACCTGTGGCAGTTTACCTCTTTACCTCCATTTCAGGTTATTTAAATAAAAACTGGAAAAATTGCAGTGTTCTAAAAATTTTTTAAACAGTAGTTTACTCATCCTTTCTTTGCTCCCAAAACTTAATTCACCTCCAGAACAGAGGAGTACAGGGCCGGCCTTACCATGGGTCCCAGTAGGTCCAATGGTCCCAGCAGGCAAGTTGAGAGGGGCAGCAGACCAGGTCCGCCACTACCTATATGATCCGCATCGGGTGCAGACTCAGTGAGAGTGTTACGGGCTGCCTGACACAGCCCTGTCTGCACAGCCACGGCACTCTCACTGAGTCTGCACTCGGTGCTTCAGTGACAGCCAGAGCCCAGAGAATGAGATGAGTGTGAGAGCAAGTCTCCTCCTGGCTCTGCCCATATGATAGAGCTGGGAGGAACTTTCTCACACAAGGTCCTGAACAGGGGTGGCGCCTGTACTCTGTACACAAGCTTGTCTGCATATATCCTAGCCTGTCTAAATACTAAACTAGCCTGTCTATATACTGCTGTAGCCAGGAGTCCAGAAACGCTCCTCTGGCATATAGACAATTGTGCCCTTGGAATATTGTAGAGGATTCCCTCTAGTGTTAACCTGCTGAACAGGACCTGACCCTGGAGAGTGATGCTTTGTGGGATTTATAGAGTGACAAGATGGAAACAACTATAGACTCTGATGAGGAAGGACTCCATTTCCCAGTGGACTGTGCTGCGGTGAGGGTTCCTGGGAGAAGCAGTGCTTTGTGGGAGACCTTATTTAAGAGAGAGGAGGAGCTTGCTCCAGTCTCTTTGGACGATGTGATCGATCAGCAGTGGACCCTGTGTGCCTCTGGAGCAAAGTTGTGGCCTATGGACTACATGCAGTGATTCCAGCCAGCTGAATTTCTACAAGTGACCCAGCAAGCTGCATTACTACAGTGTTCTGTAGGGTGATCGGCAGAACTAGCCTATTTTCGTGTCCATTCCAGCGCTGCAGCAGTCACCGCCACAGCCATTTGATCGATCAAGGAGAGCTGTAAGGAGTACAGTGGAGGCTGTTTTTCCCAGGAAGAAAGAGCAAGGGTGTACCAGCGGTTCACCATCATCATCATCATATGAACAGCCAAACTGTTCATCTGCAGTCACCCCTTGGTTTGGTGAGCGGGCATAGGCCCACCCATAAGAGCACTTATACTGTCTTTGCAAGTTTCTGAGTATCAGAACTACATCCTAGATTACGGTTACTAGATACTGTGGATTGCTGTTAGTTATACGTTTACTTTCAAAAAGCCAGAGATTGCTGAGAAGGTTGTTTGATTCAGTGAAGTTATTTAAAACCTATTTTTGTGCCTCATCCCAAGGATTAGGACACAGTGTTTTAGGTACCTAACTTCCAATCACAAATACCTGGCAAAAGATCTACTGTACTCTACAATACAGGATTGCTACAACCACAAGAACTCTAAACCTCTCCCCCACTTCATTATACTCAGAGCTGTTCAATTGGTGTTATTGCATCCCCTAAAAACTCTCAGAATTAGAGCAGGAGGATTAAGTTAAAGTATTGCTATTTCTAATACAGTAGTATTATATTGAATGGTATTGTTTAATTGCATTTCATTGAATGGTATTGTTTATTTGCATTTCATTGAGTGGTATCATTTTATTTACATCTCATTGAGTAGTACCATTTTATTTGGTTGAGAGGTATTGATTAACTTTGGGTTTTCCTAGCTTTATAGAAAACATCACCATTTTCGTCCAATTTACTCTAAATTCTACCTAGTTATATCACTCGTGAGCGACCCAGTGGGTAGTTGATTAAACTCAATTGAAGGAATTCTATTGTGAAACCTATTACAATTACTGGCGAGTAGCAGGGAGTAGTGAATACTGTTTAGTAACTGCCCCTCCTATTCACTAAATGTATCTAGGTCATGTTTGTGTGAACTTTGTGATTTACAAATTCAACAGACTCTGTTAATTGTTGTTCCTTGCATTGGTACCTTTTACTATTCAGAAGTCACCTTTTCTATATAAAGCAAGAGTTAAGTAAATACTTCAAACGTAAACTTTGGTGTGGTTTCTATTACTACAAGGGTATTAACCCTAATGGGCTCTTGCAATATGAGTGAACCTGAAGTGTCAGGGGTGGTGGAGGACTCTCAGAATGGGGAAGACCAGGGGGGAAATTAAATTTTAAGCAACCCTCAAGGGCTACACTGCACTAGCCTGTCTATATACTTCACTAGACTGTCTGTATACCCTAAAAAAGAGAGGGGGCAGATCTGGGAACCAAAAATGTGTGCATTAAAGGCCTATCCGCTCAGGTTAGTAAACCTGGGGCTCTATGGCAAAGAAACTGATGCATAGCTTGATGCGGCAGCTTGTCTTCTCCATATTAACCCTTTTTCAATAAGCAAATATAAAAAACCTTTGACCAGACAACTGTTGAACGCAGCAAAATCTCTCATTCCCCTTCATTGGAGATCCACAAAAATCCCATCGGTCAAGGATTGGATTGATAGAGTTAACTACTTTTACAAGATGGAAGAAATCATGGCAATGCACAAAGAATCTTCACACAAATTTCATAAAATGTGGAAACACTGGTGGATTTTCTACAACTCAGATACGGCCAAAAACATTTTAGATCAATATATACCAAAGTCAATCCTTTAGAATCATAATTCCTACACTTGGCCCAACCGAAACAACTCATGCTCATCCCCTTTACACTATACCCCCTCCCCCCCTTTACTCCTAACCTACCCCTCCCTACCTTCTCTTCCTTATCCCTTCTTTACCACCCATTACTTATCTACCCTCCCTTCTTATATACTCTATTATAAATCCTCTCAACAGCATATATCATTCCATACCACATAAAGAAAAAACAAACACTATCATAATATCCATTTAATCATAACTAAACATTATTAAAGTATGGAAATGTAAAGTATCACAGCTAGGAAAAAACATAATTGACTATGTATTCCAGCAATACATTACAACTCAGGAAGGACATTAGATATGATCTTATTGAACTAAATCTTGCATTTGATTACTTCTGTTACTCATTCATTTGTAAAACTGTTACTTTGTATAACATTTACTTCTCAATAAACCTATATTGTGAAAAAAAAAAAAAAAGGGAGGCAACAGAGGGCCACCCAAAGCTACCATAACAAGGAGCCTCCGGGAAATGGTCAATAAACAAAAATCAAAAAGAATTTGATAAAAAGTGTTTATTACATAATAATTAAATTGCAGATATAGCATAAAAAATAAGACTATGAATAGAGTTAACATGATCCCACACCGAAAGGTGACAACGTTGTCGTAATGAAAATAAAGATAAAAAAACGTCCGGACGCCAACCACTCTCACATGTGAACATATAGCATACAATCAAGGAACTACCACAATGGGAATAGGTGGCCAGTAAGTGTGGACCAGGGCTGGATTATAGATGAGAAAACGGGCTGTTGGTAACATAAAACAATGTGTAATTGAGTCCTGCACTGGGGGTGACTGAAACCAACAAAACGGCTTGGAGTGTTGCAATGATTCACTGATCAAAAATGCCTTGTGGTGATCGCATTAATGGAATGCCCTGTACATATTGCGACTACAGACCACACTGCTCAACAGGGCACTATGCTGGAGTACAAACTAGTCCTTATGAGAGCAGGGTAGAATTGTCCCGCATAAAGGTCAGAGGCAAGAGGTGGGTACTGTTGGAGAATGGCACATATCCCTTATAGGGCAATATGAGAGTCACAGAGGAAGCTTGTAAGAAACCGGAACAATCTCACCCACTGTGGTAAAAGTTCAAGCTTGCTGCTTCAAGTCCATGCTGACATTTGGATTCCTATGCGTACCGCTCCTTGATCACCTTGATGTATGAAAATACAATTGCTACTGTAGCACTGACCGCTGTCTGGTTAGGATGCACCAATGCCACATATACTGGCCACCTATTCCCATCGTGGTAGTTCCTTGATTGTATGGTCGCAAGTATGAGTGGTTGGCAGCCGGATGTTTTTTTATTTTTATTTTCATTATGACAACGTTGTCACCTTGCCATAGGCGTGCCCAGGCACACTCTAATCACCCTGTGCAGCACAGATTCCCCCTACAGACCTGGCTCCCCCAACCCCTTCCCCACATAGCGCCTCCGGCTTCCCTCCTCTCCTCTCCCAACGGCTGTTGCTGCTCGGACGTTTTAGGATGAGTGGGGGAAAGGGCCATTAAATATGTAATTTACCAGCTCCTTCCCTTTCTGAATGAACATTGTGAGTGATCGGTAGTGTGTCTTTGAGCTTTGGGGTGCACACCCTAATGCAATAGGCTGTGCCCACCTATGCACCTTGCATTCGGTGGTGGGATCATGTTAACTCTATTCATAGTCTTATTTTTTGATACTATATGTGCTATTTAATTATGTAATAAACACTTTTTATCATATTCTGTTTGATTTTTGTTTATTTACCATTTCCCAGAGGCTCCTTGTTATGGTAGCTTTGGGTGGCCATCTGTTGCCTCCCCTTTCTTTGGTTATGTCTGTATACCCTAGCCTGTCTATATACTGCAATAGTCTGTCTGTATACCCTAGCCTGTCTATATACTACACATGCCTGTCTATAAAATACATACTACCCTAGTCTGTCTGTATACCCTAGCCTGTCTAAATACTACACTAACCTGTCTAAATACTACACTAACCTGTCTATATACTACACTAGCCTGTCTGTATATACCCTAGCCTGTCTATATACTTCACTAGCCTGTCTATATACTACACTAGTCTGTCTGTATACCCTAGCTTGTCTATATACTGCACTAGTCTGTCTGTAAACCCTAGCCTGTCTGTATACTACAATAGTCTGTCTGTATACACCTTGCCTGTCTATATACTGCACTAGTCTGTCTGTATACCCTAGCCTGTCTATATACTACACTAGCCTGTCTATATACCCTAGCTTGTCTATATACTACCCTATTCTGTCTATATATCATAGCCTGTCTATATACTACATTAGCTTGTCTATATACTCTAGCCTGTCTATATACTACCATTTTCTGTCTATATACCCTAGCCTGCCAATATAATACACTAGCCTGTCTATATACCCTAGCCTGTCTATATACTACACTAGCCTGTCTATATATCCTAGCCTGTCTATATACTACACTAGCCTGTCTATATACCCTAGCCTGTCTATATACTACCCTAGCTTGTCTATATACTACACTAGCCTGTGTATATATTACCATAGCCTGTCTATATAATACCCTAGCTTGTCTATATACTACACTAGCCCTTAACCTAGGTTCATACTTATGTGTTTAGTGCAAAATCTGACTTCCTGATAATTTTTATTTTAGTTTTATTTTTCATGATATAAAATAATGGATGTGGGGGCCTTTTGGTGGGCGTGATTTTTTTGAGTTGGGAGGGGCAGCATTTAATTCTTGGACCCAGGCAGCACAATGTCTTCGGCTAGCCCTAGAGGAGTAGTCACCCTGTGTAAACTCAATGTCAATACTAATGGCAGCACACAAAGGGCTGTGGAATATCTTCCTGCCACATCTAAAGGCACTTGTCTGTGAGTGGGAAACTGCCAAGCACCACACTGTGAAATGAAAAAAGCTAGGGTCTCTTTCAGTAAAAAAGAAAATCATGCAGAGGGTGATTGCATGCATGAATACTATCAATGCAATGTGATGCATAGCAAGCATTTGTAGCACCCTCTAATGTGTGCTACTAGAAGTGAGAGTAGATAAAAGCATTTGTCTGGCACAGGGACAAACCCGAGTCACTGAACCTGGGTCAGGGTTATTAGAGGCCAGGGCTGGATGACTCATCCTGGCAGCTCTCTGGTGCCTCCCCGTTTCTAGAATGTTGGAGAATATTCTAGAAGATAGTGGGTGAAGGCTCAGAGGGGCTGCCTTGAATATTTATGGACCCTCAGCCAATCCACAGCAGTGGGCCTGGCAGGGGACTGAGAAGCCCATAAATAGGCATGGGCCATGCTAGCAGGGGAGTCGGGTGGAATATGGAGAAGCAGTGCTGTGGAGAGGCTGTCAGTGGCCCTTAAGGGACCCCTGCCAAGATCAGGAAAGCTGGCCTGGAAGGATCCCACTACAGGAGGCATTGGAGAGATCCATACCAGACAGGCAGCTGAAGAGAGCTGGAGAGAGCAGAGACAGTGAGTAGATCAGCACGGTGCAGGGACAGACAAGGGGAGAGACTGTCAGCTGTAACAGTGCTCTCTTGAAGACCATGGTGTGCCAAGTCTTCATCTAGCCTTGTCCTAGGGAACCTCCTTATGTGTGTGCCAGTTGGGAGGACTGGGGGGAAGCAAGCAGCCAGGTGGGCTGGTAATCTTCTGCAGTGACAACTGGGCTCAGTGTCTACAAGGAGGCAGAAGGAGATGCTGTTCATTCTACAATGTGCAAATGTATCCACAAAGGGACGGGATGGTCCTAGCCTGTAATGGGCTGCTGCTGAATTAACAAAAGACTGTTAATTCCATCCGGAGTGATCGACAGGTGCTGTACGTAATGAACAAAGTTTCTGCAGAAGGAAGGAAGAAGTGGATTTCTTTGTAAATAGGGAGGAAGTTGTCCCCTTTTTGTTCTGTGTTTTTGACATTTACAAGTTGGGCATCCCATAATTCCATACCCCATCCAAGTTATCATATCCCCTAATAAAACAACAAAAACAAGCCAATGACTGTTTACTGCATTTAAGTGAATGAAGGAAATGCTATGTGACTGGCTGTGCAGCAGTGGGGCCCCAGACAACAGTGACTCCTGCATGGGTAATGCTACCCACATGCAGTAAAAACATAAATATACACCACACCAAGATTTTGTTGAAAAGCTGAAGAGAAGCCTTAAATGCTACTTCAAGTGCTAAATATAAAACATTAAAGCCAAAATGTAATATCTACCTAACTTAAAAAGAATTAAAACATGTTTGTAGTATATTAATACATTAATAAAGAAAATGTACAAAAAAAATGAAATTTCCTTTAAGCCATCTGAATCATCATCTTCAAAGCACAAGCATATATCAAAGAAATGATGGCTATAGATGTTCATTGCTTTCAGCTGTCAGTCTCCAGTAGGGATAAGCAAGGGTGAAGCACAGCTACAGGGTCCCTGGGATTCCCTCCTTCCCATAGAATCAGAAATATGTTCTTATCTACTCCCACTTTCCCCCTTAACATTCCCTCTTTCTTAGCCTTCTTTGCTGCCAGCCACTGCTGGGTATAGGGAAGAGTTCGATTTAGAAATCCTGAATTTAGAACTGGTAGCTACGGAGAATCATTCAAACTGGATAAAGAAACATGATGTTCTATTTTTATTTTTTGTCATGAAAATGCAATTTTTTTTTTAGTGAACCTGTGGCCAGGCTATGCCCAACAACGTAAATTGATGGAGCTATATAAGTACCTGTAATATAATATAATAAACAAGCTGTGCCTGACTCTAAAGCATGCAGGAACTGAGCAGTAACTCAAACTAGAATTTCACAGTGAGAGGCTTTGCTTTTAAGTAGTTCTGGCTGCCTGATCACCTAAGCCTACACTCCCCCCCTCCCTTCTGTGACACTGCATCTCCACCTGTTTATTTCCAGAGATCTCTCTGATAGGCTGTGGAATGTAAACCAAGTCACAGGAGAAGCTTATTTACTCAGCACAAAGTGCCAAGAGTAAAATATTTGAAACAGTACTCTACTATCTTAAAGGTATCTATGTCCAATTATTACCACTGCGGCAATGATGGATATTTCTATGGTTGTGGCTTACATGTGGAACATATACTATGAAAAAATATGTGAAATTTTATCTCCTGCTATTTCGACCACACATACAGCTGAATGAGTTAGAGGAGAAATACCCATTTCCTATGATCTAGTTCATATGGGCAGCTGGGAACTTTTATTTAAATAGGAGCAATTAAAAGTGAGCAATCAATGCTGGGCTTTCTTATAAATACTGTATGTCCAGCATGATTTGTAGCCTAATTTTCATGAAAACACTATGGGGTTGATTTACTAATAGCAAATATGCTGTGCACTTTTTAAAGTGCAGTTGCACTCTGCAAGTGCAGCTGCTCCAGAGCTTAGTAAATGAGCAGAACTTAGTAAGAAAAAACTCTATATACAAGATCATCTTGTTAACTTAAAAAATCAAACATAAAACAACATTGATTAAACTTGTTAGTTTTGTCATTTAAAGTTCAACATACCTTTACTGTTACAACAGGAACTGTTACTAATATTTTTAGTTGGTATTTTTATTTATTTTCTTGTATCCTTTTATTTTTCCAGTTTAGTTAATACACATGTAAAGTGTGGTTAAAATACAGTTCAAATTACCTACCAAGAGTCGGTCTTGTTTGCTCCTTCCTTCCTGCACTCCTTAGTCTTCTGCTCCTCTCTGTTGGTGGCTCCTGGGGTGGATGTGGCTGGTAGTCTGTGTGCAGCACAAGATCACATTCATAGTTATAACTAAAGAAGTTGCAGGTGCCAAGTCCATAATCAGATGACTAATCTTCAGGGCCCATTCACACACATGGATTTTTGGTTAATGCGCTTTTTATTGAAATCAATGGAAATGCATCAACACACACATCACTTAACTGTACACTGTGCTTTAGTGTGCACCACTATGTGCATCATGACACGTTGATGCCATGTATTTCCATTTACTTCAATAGAAAACACATTACCAATAAATACATAGATGTGAATGGACCCAGAAGCCAATAAATGTTAGGTGTGACATGCTCAGTAGTTATTCAGCATAGTGAAATGTAACTAATATTATTATGCATTTTTTCATTTAGGGGTGTACTCACTTTTTGTCAGGAACCATGAATCAGACAAAGACAGAATTGCAGTAAAATCACACTTTTTAATAAGAAGGTAAAATGTTATAAACAGAGTAAACATGGTCAAAACATAGCCAGGGTTCGGTAACCGGAATGGATAGTCATAGCAAGCCAGTGAAACAGTAGTCCAGAGATAAGCAAAGTCAAACAAAGGGAATGCAGGGTCAGGAGCCAGGAGGAGAGTCAGCCGAGCAGGGTCTTGAATCCAGGAACCAGAAGGGAACAGTTAAGCAGGCAAAGTCTTTCACAGGAACACACAGGAGAGATTTCTCCAGAGACGCTGAGCAGTTTATATAGCTAGGAGCTGGCTAATGAGCAGGATATGGAAATCAGGTGAGACAGAGTGAAACGTGATACTGGCAATTAACCCTCAGCTGAGCAGCTTGCTCTGAGAAGAGAGTATTGAGCCCAGCCCTGACACTTTTGTTGCCAGCGGTTTAAACATTATTGGCTGTATGTTGAGTTATTTTGAGGGGACAGCAAATTTACACTGCTATACAAGCTGTACACTCACTGGTTTACATTGTAGTAAAGTGTCATTTCTTCAGTGTTTTCACTTGAAAAGATATAATAAAATATTTACAAAAATGTGAGGGGTGTACTTACGTTTGTGAGATATTATATATATATATATATTGTGGGGAGTTAGCTCAAGGGGGGTCACCTTCCCTGGGAAAAAAGGCAGTCCAAACAGCAGGTTTTCTTAAAAGCTGACTTGTAGCCAGTTTTATGTTAAAAGGTCGCATGAAAATAAAACAAACAAAACAGAAAATAAATCCTTGCCATGCAGGTGTATCATGGGCGCAAGCCACTGGAGGTGCGCTCGCGTGCTCACACGCTAGCTGGGGAGCCAGTGAGCAGGTGGGGTGGACTCGATGTCCGCCGGCCACCCGCGATCACTCCCCGGCAGTCACAGAACGGGAATCCACTAATGTAAACAAGCGGATCCCCGTTCTGACAGAGGAGAAGGAGAGTGATCGTATGTTCCCTGTATATGGGAGCAGTCATCACTCTCCTCCCCCAGTCAACCCAGCCCCCGTACAGTTAGTAACACATCCCAGAGAACACACTTAACCCTTGATCCCCCCTAGTGTTAACCCCTTCCCTGCCAGTGACATTAACACAGTAATCAGTGCATTTTCATAGCACTGATCGCTGTATAAATGCCAATGGTCTCAAAAAGGTGTCAAAAGTGTCTGACATGTCCGCCGCAATGTCGCAGTCCCACTAAAAATCACAGATCGCAGCCATTAATAGTAAAAAAAAAAATAATTAAAACCCCATTAATTAATTCTCATGGTTTGTAAACGCGGCAACTTTTGCATAAACCAATCAATATACACTTATTGCATTTTTTTTTACCAAAAATATGAGGAAGAATATATATCGGCCTAAACCGATGAATAAATTCGTTTTTTTTATATTTTTTTTTTTATATGTATTATAGCAAAAAGGAAAAAATATTGGGTTTTCTTCAAAATTGTCGCTCTTTGTTTAGAGTGCTAAAAATAAAAAACACAGAGGTGATCAAATACCACCAAAAGAAAGCTCTATTTATGGGAAAAAAGGACGTCAATTTTGTCGCACAACCGCGCAATTGTCAGTTAAAAGGACGCAGTGCCGAATCGCAAAAAGTGCTCTGGTCAGGAAGGGGGTAAATCCTACCGGGGCTGAAGTGGTTAAAAAATATGTTACCCCAACATTTCATATTCCTTTTCCCCTCTGCTTTCCTATTTCAATCTTCCCACGATAGGCATAGAAGCACATCCATCCTAGTGTGGTCAGTTTTCTGACTGTGCTGGGGGCACAGCCTGCTTGTCCTCCAATGATCAGACTCGTGCTGACACACCTGCACAGCCATTCACTGGGAGGATCAGTGTACTGCTGTTTCTCCACCCCCACCTCTTTAAGCCCATTATGCAGGAGAGAACAAAGGATATGATCACTTATAATAAAAGAAAAAAAGTGTATATATGTATATATACAGTCAGGTCTAGAGTTGAGCAGACACCTGAATGTTAGGGTTCGGCGGGTTCGGCCGAACTTCGCAAAAAAGTTCGAGTTCGGCCCCGAACTTGACCCAAACTTGACCCCGAACCCCATTGACGTCAATGGTGACCCGAACTTTTGGGCACTAAAATGGCTCTAAAAAAGTCCTGGAAAGGGCTAGAGGGATGCAAAAGGAAGCAAAATGGGGGTAAGAGTAGGACAAGTGCCCTGTAAACAAATGTGGATAGGGAAATAAGTTAAAATCACTTAACAAAAAAAAAAATGGAGGAGAAGGTGGATGTGGAGTAGGAGGTTGAGGAGGCCTCAAAAAAAGAATAAGTTCACTTAAGTATACCAATGGTTGTGTGAGGCCGGTATAAATGTCTATTCTGCACAAGGTACAGACAAGTCTTGTGGGATCCATGCCTGGTTCATTTTAATAAACGTTAGCTTGTCCACGTTGGCTGTGGACAGGCGGCTGCGCTTGTCTGTGATAACGCCCCCTGCCATGCTAAACACACGTTCAGACAATACACTGGCTGCAGGGCAGGCCAGCACCTCCTAGGCATAAAGGGCAAGCTTAGGCCATCTGCTTCCTCTTTTGCTGTGCTGGTGCCTCTGTGCGACCACCACCTTTTCCTCCAAACTTCACACGTCACTCGCATGACCTTCATTCCATGTGGGGTCTAGGACCTCATCATCCTCCACATCATCTTCCACCCACTCTTCACCACTGCCCTCCTTGTCAGTCTGCACACTGTAGAAAGCCGCAGCAATTGGCACCTGTGTTTTGACATCATCAGAGACGTGCTGCGGTGGTGTTTCCATGTCCTCATCCTGAAACAGAAGTGGTTGGGCATCGGTGCACTCAATGTCTTCCACTTCTGGGGCAGGGCTATGTGGATGACCCACGGAAAGCACAGCAGCAGAGTAATCAAAAAGCATAAGAGACTGCTGCATGACTTGGGGCTCAGACTGCTTGGCTGATTTACAAGGGGCTGAGGTGAAAGACAGATGGGGTTCAGATGCCAACTCTGAGCTTTCAGCAAGGGACCGTGTGGGAGACAGTATGAAGGAACTGGAGGCATTGTCAGCCACCCAATCTACTATCGCCTGTACTTGTTCTCGCTTCACCGTTCGTTGAACGGCATTCGGGCCTACCATAAAACGTTGAAGGTTCTGTCGGCTACTCGCACCTGAGGAAGGTGTTTCACTTGTGCGTGGAGCTGGCCCAGATCGACCACGTCCTCTCCTTGCAACAGGAGCTTCCCCAACACCAGCAGCACCAAGACCACGTCCCTTGTTTGACGCTCTCTTCATTCTGGACGCAAATGTACTATTTAGCACAAATTTACATTATTTTTTAAACCGGCAATGTAGACACACTTTTTAATTTTGTGCAAGAAATGCACAGCAAGGTGCAAATGTACTATGTAGCACTATTTATTATTCTTTTTTTAAACCAGTAATGTAGACGTACTTTTTATTTTTGTGCAAGAAATGCACCGCTGGCCGCAAATGTAGTATTTAGAATTTTTTTTTTTTTTTTTAATTTAAAAGATTTTATTGAAGGTTATAACAGGTACAACAAGTCATGTATAGCAATGGAATCACGCTACATGCATAGAGTTTACAACATGTATACAGATAGCAATTAGAGCAAAACCTGAGTAGTATAAGGTAGTTAGCATAAAGTGGAAGGATACCTTCGGTGGTACATAGTAACAAGGGACTAGATCGGCAGCTAGGTCTTCGTATTAGATTACAAAAGAGCCATGTCCTGGGGCACCCCACTGGGTACACACTGTGCCGACAGGGCAGGGCTCCTCTCCTGTAGCGTACCGCTAGGCCTATTGGAAAGGTCAGTTTGTTTGATACATCGGGGTGAAGGTTTATCTCTAGCGGAAAATAACTACCAACCGCTATTGCTAAAGCTGCCTATGGGGCATTTGCATAGGTGGTACCTTGAACATAATAATTTGATCTGCAACGGTTGTAGAGAACCATAATTGTGGGTGAATGGATTCCAATATTGAATAAGAAAGATGGTTAAGACAATCATACTGGTTACGGAGAAGAATTTGAAGTAAGGCAAAAGAAAAGAAAGAGAGAGGAGAAGAATGGAGAAGAGGAAAAAAGGAAGGCTAGATGGGGGGGAAGAGGGGGATAATGGGGGTAGTGGGGATCGGTCGGACCAGCGTGGTGGCGAGGATAAGAGCCCGTCTAGGTCAGGTAAGTATAGCGTTATTAGAACGGTAATAACAATTCCTCTTGAAAATCTGGAGGGAGGCAGTGCCTGATCCAGGGGTGCCATTGGGATTCGAATTTACGTATCTTATTCGTCTCAATGGCATGCATTTTAGAGTGTATCATGGTTTTGTTCATTCTGCCTATTGTTTCAGGTAGTACGAGATGAGGGGACTTCCATGCCTTTGCGATAGTCTGTGGTAAGATGCATTAACAACCTAAATTGAGATCTAGTTAAAGTGTCTGGCTTTAGGTTTAACAGTGCTACTGCCGGATCCTCTGGTATGCTGCGATCAAACATTTTAGACAATAAGCCAAAGACCTTCTGCCATAGGTTCCGGGCTACCGGGCAGTCCCACCAGATATGAAAAAAGGAGCCTGCTTCATTGCAGCCTCGGAAGCATAGAATTGAGGTTGTGGGGGCAAATTTAGCAATTCTGGTGGGGACTAGGTACCATCTGGTGAGAACCTTAACATTAGTCTCGATGGCTAGAATGTTGGGTGAAGCTGAGGCAGTAGCGGCCCAGATCTTGGACCAATCCTCCGTGTCTAAGGATTTGCCTAAATCTGATTCCCACTTAACTACATAGGATGGTGGGGTACTTACAGAGGTATCACAAAGTTGTCGATATAACACCTTTAGCATGGGGATCTTTATCGCAAAGATGTTCAAATGTTGAAAGGTGGGTGAATGCTGAGCCTGTTCTGAGGAAAGGGTCGTAATAGTTCCGTATTTGCAGGTAGCGAAACAGTTCGGCTTGAGATAGGTTATGTGAACTGCATAATGTTGGGAATGGAATGAAGGCTGTGTCTGTGGTCAATTTGTAAAGGCGAAATAGTCCAGAGGATAGCCAGGTACGGAAGGAGTCTGGGGCTTCCCACGCTGGTTTGAAGGCCGGGTTCTTTTAGGAAGGATAGTAGGGGGTTGTGCTGGGATTGTAGATTATGCCTGTGTTTCATTTTGTCCCAGATGTTTAGCGAGTGCTTGGTTATGGGGTTGTTGATATGTTTGCGGTCTGAGCATGTTAGCGACTGAGATAGGGTCAACCTCCACGGACTCTATAGCGACCCACAGTGGTGCTTCCTTAACAGCGTGATACTTTGGGAGTTGTGATAATTGGGCTGCTTGATAATAGGAGTTGAATTTAGGCACACCGAGGCCTCCACACAACTTATGGAGGTGTAGGGTGGATTTGGGTATTCTAGGTTTTATGGAGCCCCAGATGTATGCCATGGATTTGCTTTGTAGAAGGCGGAAGAAATAGGCCGGTATGGGAATGGGGAGTACTCTGAACAGGTACAGGAATTTGGGCAGGACAGTCATTTTCACAACATTGATCCTTCCTATCCAAGAAATGGGCAGTGCTGACCATTGTGTCATTAGTTGCGACACTTTTCTAAGCAGAGGGAGATAGTTAATCGTGAAGAGGGAGGGAATATTGGCTGTAAGTTTAATGCCTAGGTACGTGATAGAGTGGGGTTCCCATCTAAAGGGAAGGGAAGTCTGTATATGTTGTGTCTCTGCAGGGGTAAGGGAGATGTTCGTCATTTGGGATTTATGTGCGTTGACGTGTAGGCCCGAGACGCTGGCAAATTTATTTAGAAGGGAAAGGAGGTTCGGGGCAGAGATATGTGGAGCAGACATAAAAAGTAATATATCATCCGCGAATAGGCTGATTTTGTGGTGGATGCCGCCATGTTCTATCCCTCTGATGTCAGGGTGCATACGAATAAGTTGTGCTAAGGGTTCTATGCATAGAGCAAATAGCAAAGGGGATAATGGGCAGCCCTGCCTGGTCCCACTATTAATATTGAATGTGGCAGATTTATAGCCGCAATATTTCACGTGTGCTTTTGGTTCAGCATATAGGGCTGAGATCCAGGACATAAAGTGGTCGCCCATCCCCCAATGTTTAAGAGTATAGTGCATGTATTTCCAGGATATCGTATCAAATGCTTTCCTGACATCTAGGGATAGAAGACATGCAGGAATGCGTCTGGTTTTCGCTATGTGTGAGAGAAGTAGTGCTCGTCTGATGTTGTCACCAGCTTGTCGAGCTGGGATGAACCCAGTTTGATCTTTATGGATCAATTCCCCAATCATGTGGTTTAGTCTGACGGCAAGAATTTTGGCTAGCAGCTTGACATCTAAGTTGAGGAGAGAGATCGGGCGATAGTTTGTCCAAGTGGAGTGGTCCGTGTTTGGTTTGGGAATCATGGCTATAGAAGCCGCCAGCGTCTCGGGTCTAAACGTATTACCCTGCCTTATGGCGTTGAAGGTATTAGTGAGCACTGGTGATAGGATATGTGCGAATTGCTTGTAGTAATTGGCGGAGAAGCCGTCTGGGCCGGGGCTTTTATGGGGTTTAAGTAGCTTGATGGCTTGTAGTACTTCAGCTTCTGTGATGGGGGAGTCAAGCAGATCTTGTTGGGTTCTAGATAAGGTTGGGAGGGAGATGTTTGAAAACATATCCGACAGAATGGAGTTGTCTGGGGTAGTAGAGTGTGAATAGAGTTGGGATAATTTGGTTCGAAAAATTTCCAAAATTTTGACAGGGTTGCTGGTGTATGTGTGGTTGCTGGTTTTGAGGCGGATGGTATGAGGGGGGTTATTGACTGTCCTTAGCGCTCATGCCATGGGTGTATCTGGCTTATTTGCCTTAGTGTATAATTTGTGGCGATATCTACGTAAGGATTTGGTGGCAGAATCTGTTAGGAATAGGTCAAGGTCAAGTGTTGCTTTATCTAGTCGTTTTCTGTTGACATCTGTAGGGGTAGTTTGGAAGGCATTGTGCGATGCTGAGAATTCCGCTTCTAGTTTCTGGTAAAGTTTTTTCCGTTCCCTTTTAATAGCGGTAGCTTGTTGAATTAGTTTACCCCTGAGGACAGGTTTATGTGCCTCCCAAAGGGTGACAGCAGAGACATCCTCTGTAGAGTTGATGTCAAAATATTCTTTGAGCGCAGCCTCTATGGTTAGGCGGTGTGACGGGTGTGTCAGTGTGGTATCATTGATATGCCATGTAGTATCATGTGATTGAGGTATTAGGGTTGCCAGTGATAGGTGGACCGCTGAGTGGTCTGTCCAAGTGTGGGGTGTCAAAGTGGATGTAAGAATTTCTGGGGTCATGTCGGCTGGGATGAGGATGTGATCAATACGTGAAAACACCTTGTGCGGGTGGGAGTAGTGTGTGAACTTTTTGCTAGTGGGATTGGTTTCTCGCCATGCGTCTACATAAGAATATTTAGAGATTAGGTGTTGTAGAGAGGTCTGGGATGTGGGGGAGTTGGGGGTGGGTGGTGACTTATCGAGGAATGAGTTGACCACTTGATTGGAGTCTCCACAGATAATAACTGTACCAATTTTATGAGAATCTATCATTCTGAAAAGGTGGGACATGAATGCATTTGGTTTCTTGTTAGGGGCATAATATGAGACTATTGTCAATGGAACATCAGAGATGTGGCCAGTGACAAGGGTGTAGCGGCCTTCCGGGTCGCATATCTTGGTGGTGAGGGTGAAGGGCACAGATCGGTGGAAGGCTATGAGTGTGCCTCTGGTTTTAGAGTCGGCCGTAGCTGTATAAAATAAGGGATAGGTCGAGCTTAGGTATTTGGGAGTGTGTGCACGGGAGAAGTGGGTCTCCTGGAGGCATGCTATATGAATTTTAGCAGCCGCAAGAGCTCGCATAGCCTTGGATCTTTTGTGTGGGATGTTCAGTCCCTGCACATTAAGGGAACAGATGTTTAAGGGGGCCATAATACCTGAGGAGAGGCAGTAGCACAGTACCTGTTCTTAGGGTCCATCTCCATCGCCATCATTGGTCCGAGGGAAGAGGGAGAAGGGTGTAGAAAGCAGTGGAGAAAAGAGAGGGAGAGAAGGTTAGGCTCATGTACAATAAACATTATCGAGATTGTAATAAACAAAACGTGAGGTAAGGAGCGTAGTAAAGAGCAGTTATCCCGCTCTCCATAGGCTCCGAGTGTGCGTCCGGGGGGCCACATAAGCTGTGGGTCGTCGGAGGCAACAAGTGGGGGAGCAAGAACGTCCTGTGAGCGGACATCTCCAGGACCATTCGGACATTAAATCAGATAACTGTAACAGTAATTGTAACTAAGGTCCTCGCTGCGTCAAACCACAACCCGCAGAGGGAAAAAAGAAAAAAGGGGGAAAAAAAAAAAAAAAAAAGGGGAAAAGAAAAAAAAAAAAAAATTTAACTGCAAGTAACATAACAGCATAAGAAACGGCTAGGGTGTTTCGGGTGGGTGAGTGAGTCATCCTAGTGAAGACCAAAATGGCCTCATCTTGTTGATCTCTGGGGGAGGAATGATCCAGGATTACCCGCTGGGTAATAGTGTCAGCATAGATGAAGGTCCAACAGCAATAGGTGGGCTGAAAAAAATTAGGAGGTGGTAAGATTGTAGGCCATAGGTATTCTTTCTGTAAGGGGTCAGTCCATGGAGTCTTCGGTGTTCACAGCTAGGGGTTCAAATCGGCCACGTTTATAGGTGGAGGTATTGGATTTGGTGTTGCTCTTGTGTGGAGTAGGGGGGTCCTTCTTGGGAGAGCTGGAGGCCGAGCGTCTGCGGGAGTGTTCCTTAGTGGGGCTACGCTCCAAAAGATTCAGATCAAGCAGGGCATCACGGAGTTCAGCTGCTGTGCGGCAGACATATTTTGTTTCTAAATATGTAAAGCGGACCGAGAAGGGGAATCCCCAGTGGTAGGTGATGTGGTGTTGTTGTAGGGTTTGCAGAAGGGGTTTTAACGAGCGTCTCTTGGCTATGGTTATTGGTGAAAGATCCGCAAATATCTGGTAATTGTGTCCTTGAAACGAGAGGATTTGTTTACCTCTGGCTGCTGATAGAATCTGTTCTTTTGTGCGATAATAATGGAATTTCGCAATTATGTCCCTGGGGGGACCATTATCCTTGCGTGGCGCTAGGGCTCTATGTACTCGGTCAATTTCCAGCCTTTCAGCTGGTATACCAGGTTGCAGTTCTTGACATAGAGCAATCATGGTTGCTTGTAGGTCAACCACCGATTCCGGTATACCTCTGATCCTTAAATTGGACCGGCGGGCCCTATTCTCAAAGTCTTCCAGGCGGGCCTGTAAACTTAAGTTTTCTTCTTTAAGCGTTTCAATTTCAGTTAGGCCTAGCTGGGTGTTACATTCCAGGTCGTCTACTTTCACCTCTAATTCCGCTGTTCTGCTACCCAGGTCTCTGATCTCCTTAGTCAGTTGGTCGGTGATACGATCGGAGGTCTGCTTTAAGGCCTTATGTAGCATTGCTTCAAATTTAGTAAAGATGTCTGCTTGTGGCTCAGTCTGTGTGTCCCAATCGTCAACGTCGGACTCACCCTGGCGTGATGATTGAGAGCGGTGCGGTTTCTGGGTTGCTCTAGGCGAGCGCGGTGTTCCGGCCTGCAGGGCTGATGTCGCCGCCATCTTTATGGTAGGCCTCGTTAGGGCGTCTCGGATATTCCGGGACTTCACCTTCGGCTTGGCTCCTATCGGGACCATGGATGTGAGCCCCCGGTGTTCCGCTAGCGTGGGCTGCGCTCGGTGGGGGAGTATTGAGGACTTGCTGGCTGTTTGTCTGCTGGAGAAGTCCGCTCAGGACCGGAGCCTTATGCTAGCACGTCCGCTCGCATCGGCTTCGCGCATGCGCCCCCCCCAGAATTTTTTTTTTTAAACCAGCAATGTACACGCAGTTTTTATTTTTGTACAAGAAATGCACCGCTGGCCGCAAATGTAGTATTTAAAATATATATTTTTTTAAACCAGCAATGTAGACGCACTTTTTATTTTTGTGCAAGAAATGCACCGCTGGCCGCAAATGTTGTATTTAGAATATTTTTTTTTTTAAACCAGCAATGTAGACGCACTTTTTATTTTTGTGCAAGAAATGCACCGCTGGCCGCAAATGTAGTATTTAGAATATTTTTTTTTTAAACCAGCAATGTAGACGCACTTTTTATTTTTGTGCAAGAAATGCACCGCTGGCCGCAAATGTAGTATTTAGAAATTTTTTTTTTTTTGAAAGCAGCGATGTAGACACACTTTTTATTTTTGTGCAAGAAATGCACCGTTGGCTGCAAATGTAGTATTTAGAATATATTTTTTTTTAAACCAGCAATGTAGACGCACTTTTTATTTTTGTGCAAGAAATGCACCGCTGGCCGCAAATGTAGTATTTAGAATATATTGTTTTTTTCTGAAACTTGCAATGTAGACGCGCTTTTTATTTTGCGCAAGAAATGCACCGCTGGCCGCAAATGTAGTTTTTAGAATCTTTTTTTTTTTTTTTAAACCAGCAATGTAGACGCACTATTTAATTTTGTGCAAGAAATGCCCCGCTGGCCGCAAATGTAATATTTTGCACAAAAAAAAAAAAAAAATTAATTTGTCTAACTGCAATGTAAAAGCAGTATTTAAATATGCCAAAATGTTGCCAACTGAACTAAAAGAACACAATTAAAGTAGCGTCCCTGACACACAAGCAGTTGCAAGTGCAATGCACTTGCAAAAATGGCTGCAAACGCCCACCTAACAAACAGAAAAATTGCTTAGGTTTTATATGAGGCACTTTGCTTAGCAAACAAAATGTACTCTAGCAAACAAAAATCTCCTCTAGCAACAGATTTTCTAAAGCTAATCTGTCCCTCACAGCAGCAGAATCCTCTCACTACAATAGTATGAGATGATTTTCTATAGCTAATCTGTCCCTCACAACAGCAGCAGGATCCTCTCCCTACACTAGTATGAGATGATGTGACATGCAGCACTACGTGACTCCAGCTTATATAGAGGTCACATGATGCACTGGCCAATCACAGCCATGCCATTAGTAGGCATGGCCGTGATGGCTTCTAAGGGCAAATGAGTGAAACGCTTGTTGATTGGCTGCTCTGCAGCTATTCAAAAGGCGCGAAAAAATACCCAAACCCCGAACCTGAATCCGGACTTTTTCTCAAATGTCCGGGTTCAGAATACGGACACCCTAAAGTCCGGTACGAACCCGAACTGTTCGCTCAACTCTAGTCAGGTCCATAAATATTGGGACATCGACACAATTCTAATCTTTTTGGCTCTATACACCACCACAATGGATTTGAAATGAAACGAACAAGATGTGCTTTAACTGCAGACTTTCAGCTTTAATTTGAGGGTATTTACATCCAAATAAGGTGAACGGTGTAGGAATTACAACAGTTTGTATATGTGCCGGTTGCTTTATTGAAGGTTTTTGTCTATCGAGTCTTGCTCACTGTCACAGGTAGGATTCGTTCCCACTTCTCATATCAGCTTCATTCCCGTTCATTGTGTCCCCCATTTCGTATGCTAGGTTTTCTGCAGCGGGAACTTACGAATCGCTCGTAAGTCTCCAAAACGCAGTCCCTGTTCCACCAAACATACTAGCCCCAGGTTTAATTCCCAAATGCATCATGCATGGCGCTACACCACATGGCCAGTCTCAGGCCTGTTTCATTGTATTTATTAGATTCAAATCGGATACATTGCATACTTCATACAGTCCGATTCAAACCTAGTCGTGTCAGCGGCACAACGGTTCGCATCGGACACATACAAATGCCGGTTCGCATCAGTTCATGTTGTTTACTCTGTTCATGCCATTTACCATGCCTACCGATTCGTATTGGTCTATGTCATAAGCTTTCAACCGATTCGTATCGGTTTGTGTTGTTTACTCTGTCCATATCATCTTTCCTACTTACCGGTTCATGTCCTGTCTCACAACCGATTTGCATCAGTTCCATTTCATACTCGTCACAGCTGACTTAAATCTCTCAGTCGTATCGACGGCACAAAACAGTTCGCATGGGACATGTTACACATGGCGGTTCACATTGGTTCATGTTGCTTACCCCACAACCGATTCGTATTGGTTCATTTCATTTACTCTGCTCATCATTTACCCTACCTACCGAGTCGTTTCGATTCATGTTGTTTCCTATTACTGATTTCTGTCAGTTTCTGTCATTTACTCTGTTCATACCATTACCCCGCCTACCGATTCATAATGGTTCAGGTCCTACCCCACAGCCGATTCGTGTCAAATCCACTTTCATACTCGTCACAGCCGATTCTAATCTAAGTCGCACCGGAGGCACATCAGTTCATATCAGATACACTGCACATGCCATTTGGCATCAGTCGTCTCCTTCACACAACCGATTCACATCGGATTCATTTCATTACAGCTTGATTCAAATCTAGCTGCATCGGCGGCACAACGATTCGTATCAGATGCACGGCGCACACCGATTCACATCGGTTATCTCCTGAACACAGCCGATTCACATCGGATTCATTTTCATTTACACCTCGATTCTAATTTAGCTGCACCGGTGGCACAACGATTCATATCGGATGCATGGCACACACCAATTTGCATCGGTTATCTCCTTCACACAGCCGATTTGCATTGGATTCATTTTCATTTACAGCCCGATTCAAATCTAGCCGTACCGGTGGCACAACGATTCATATCGGATGCACGGCACACACACACTGGTATTAGTTATCGCCTACACACAGCCGATTCGTGTTGGATCTCTTTCTTACACTCTTAAGTACAATTACGACCTGTTACGGTGCCAGTGCATTCTTGCACATTCAATCTCTGCTATCCTCATGTTCGCCTATCAGTAGGTTACTTCTTGTAATCGCTGCAAGCTTGCCTATGGCTGCACAGACCTTTGCAATCGATGCGAACACGTCTCCAGCAGCACAGTGTCTTGCAATTGCTACAAGAACATGTCCAGCAGCACTATACCTTGCAATCATTGCAAGCACAAACAGGAATAGTATCTCTCACATTCACCACAAACATCTCCAGTGACAGCCCCTTTTACAAACGTTGTAAACACAACTAAGCACAACTACTCACAATTGCTGCGAGCACACATAAGCATCAGTTCTTGCATATCGCTGCAAGCACGCATACAAGTATAACGTCTTCTAATCGTACTAAGCACGTATAAAAGCGTTACTTTTGCATTCACGGCAAGCATGCATGTGCATAACTCCCCCAATTGCTGCGAGCACATAGAAACGTAAACTCCTTGCAATCACTGCAAGCACATACAAATGTAACTTCTTGCAATCGCTGCAAGCATGTATAAATGGTAACTCCTTGCAATTGCTGCGAGCGCGTATAAATGTTAACTCCTTGCAATCGCTGCGAGCATGTATAAAGGTAAACTTTTTGCAATCGCTGCGAGCATGCATATACGTAACTCCTCGCAATCGCTCCAAGCACATTCTCAGTGGCACACAATTGGCCATTTAAGTGGCACTTAACCTTACACTTATCTCTAGTGGCATTAGCATTTGAGCCACTCAGCGTTTTTTTCCTTAGGTCAGTCGAGTTCAAGTTCTATCCGGCACCAAATTGAACGCTTTTCCCTCAGGTAAAAAAAAATCAACATAGGGATCGCATCTTTATCAGGGCCACCCACATAACGGGTGGGGCAGCTCGTTCAGGTAAATTAAAGAGAAATATATATATTCCATTTATGTCATCCCTACTACAGGTTTCCGGTCGACAAAGCTTGATCCCTACCAGGACCTCACCACTAGAGCGTCAGTTAGGTGTGTAATTCACGGGTTTCTCTGTCATATTATCCTGCAGCACTCTGTCACTAAACCATCAATATCACATGTAACATTTATACGCAGGCCGTACCAGACATCAGCTCCTTGCCCCAGTATGCCCTGGCGCTCTGGTCCACAGGTTTGTGCTCTGCACAGACAGGCACCCGAGCTGTCACTTACCTGGCCAGTCACCTCCTGGCTCACCTCGGGTGCCACACAGTCTCTTGAGTTTTCTAAATTTCCACAATACAGGGTTCTATCGCCATAGAACACAGTCGCTCTATCTATGCCTGTCATTTTTCTCCTTCTCTGAAATTTCTGTATCCCACTCCTTTCATTGTCCTATTACTACGCCTCCTCTTGACACATGCACCCCCTTGTTTTTGTCTTATAGCCGGAGCCATTTTGCAGGCCGGCAGTGTGGACTTCATACCTGCCCCTCTGTCGCCCTACGCGGGCTCAGAGAGCGGCAGCGTGCAGTCCCTCAGGGGATGGAGCATCCCCAAGCTCATAGCGGAGCTGAGGCACAAAGGCATTGACTACCCCACTATGGCCTGGAAGGCAGAGACCGGGACTATCACTCAGCAGGTATCCCTGCAATCTATCTTGGGGGCCGTTTCCCAGCTGCATGCCTTGGTCTCCTTCTTATCCGCAGTAGTCTCTGATGTCCAGACCAGAGACACAGTTCTAAAAGTTGGCCCACCCACGTCTCTCCCGGACCCAGTCGCAATCCCGGAACCACCAGCTCCTCCCGCAGGTATGTCAGACTCCACACCAACCATCCTCCCTGCCCATCTCATGCCGGCCAGCATTAAGAAGGACATCTTGGAGGGCAAGGACGTCAACCTGGTGTCCCTTCTCATTTCAGTGCATGACTTGGCTGAAAATAAGGTGTATGCATGGGGGAACGTCTCAGTGGTCGTTAAGGCTAAACACCTGTGTTCAACCGTAAGCTGATGGTCACTGAATTTGCCCTGGCTTTCAGCATGCTCAGGGATGTCCTTTGCTCAGCCACCCCCAACAGGAGAGAGGAGCAGGACCCATATGTTCATGCAGTAACCGATTTAGGATACAAGTATGGAGGATATTCCTTCTATGATTACCATCGGTCATTTTTGGCCAGAGCAGCAGCTAGACTTGCCCAGTTCCAGATCAAGACAGACTGGAGTGTCATCAACATGGGACTATTTTGTCGCCAATTTGCCGGCCTATGCTCCCCGCTCTGCGCCATCTGCCAGTCTTCTACCCACGCAGCAAACTGGTGCTCAAATACAGCCACAAGACGCCCCTTCAATCCCCCTGCCACCTCCAGTAATTATAATTATGGGGGATGCTTCTACAGCCAGTGCCGGCTGCTGCACGTCTGTGCAGTATGCCAAAGGGCACACCCGAAGGGCACATGTGACTTGAATCAGCCAAACAAGTTCTGACTAAGCAGGGTGGATGTCCTTTGGTTAAAGTTTTACCTCTCCACACACCCCACCCCTTCACTGGCGATATTCCTGGTACATGGCTTCACGGCAGGATTCCAATCTGGCCTTATCACTCTACCTCACTCTACTCACGATTGCAAGAACCTTCAGTCGGCGGCTGTCGATGTACAGGCCATTGACACCCTGCTACAGGCCGAACTAGACAGAGGGTTCATCATCGGCCCCTTTTCACAGTCACCTTTTCAAACCTGGAGAGTCAGTCCTATTGGGCTTGTCAATGGCAAGTTCTCCAATAAACTCCACTTAGTGTACGATTTGTCTGCGCCTCATTCTTCTTGGTTAATTTGGCTATTCAGGTCATCATTAATATAGGTTCCGGCGCATGGCTGTCTAAAGCAGACATATCAGATGCATTCAAACTCCAGCCTATCGAGCCATCTCTCTGGCGCTGGCATGGCATTAAATGGAGGGACTCCTATTACTTTGCCATTAAGCAGCCCATGGTTCTTCAATGTCTTCGCTCAGTCCCTTACATGGATCCTATCACATCGGGCCCAGTGTCAGATGGTCATCCATTACCTTGATGAATTTCTGCTCATCGAGCAGCCAGACACACCCCCGGTAGACCTGGACAGGCTAAGAGTGGTGTTCAACAACCTTAACATGCCCATAGCCGAACATAAAGTAGAAGGGCCAGCACAATCCATCACCTTCTTAGGTATTACTCTGGACACATGTGCTATGCAGGCCAGCCTGCCTCCTAACTAGCCCGTATTAGGTTGGTCATTAATGATTTTACACTTTTTGTAAGGGTGTACTAAAAGACAGCTGCAGTCCCTATTAGGGATGCTTAATTTTGCCATGAGGATTATTCCTCAAGGACGGTATTTCATTTCATGGCTCCTGGTTTTCCTTACTCAAGTACAAGACGCTGATCAAATCCTCAACTTGGCAGGTCAGCAGCAATAGCCGACTTAGCAATGTGGGATGAGTTCCTCATGAACTGGAACGGCATATCGATGTTTATCCCATCAGCATCAGCTTTGTCACCACAGATAGTCACAGCCTCTACATGCTTCGCTGCAATTTTTGGCCATCACTGGTTCGCTGGACCTTGGTCCCCAGAAATCCTATCAATCCCCGGTTTCACTCAGTCGTCATCACTGTTCGAGCTGTATCCCAGTGTGGCTCAGGTCTGGGGCCAAACATGGACAGGACAAATGGTGGTCTTCTCTACTGACAATCAGGCTACGGCGGACATCATCAACAAGGGTAAATCCAAATCGCTCCCCATTATGTCCATCATGTCCGCCACAGGTGGCATAAAGCACATTCTAGCCTTCGTATCGTATTGCCACCCGCGGCTGGCTCTTTCTCGTAATACTATGAGGCTATACCTTGCTTGCCTCCAGCATTTTCTGTCTTTGCAGGACCCTGGAAAGCCATCTGTGTTCATGGCCCATGCACCTGATTCGCTTTCAAAACCACTAGGTCCTTCACCTTGGAGTCTCCAAAACTAAGCAACCCAGACCCAGGGTCGTCATCAGCCTCTTTTAGACTAACAACACCTGGTGCCCAGTAGCGGTGCTTGACCGGCTACTGACTCACCTACCCATTCAATCAGACTCTAGCCCATTGTTGCCTTTTCCAATCAGCCCACTGAGTTAGTATCCTACTGGCTAACCTAGGCCTCGACCCCGGTCGATACTCTGGACATTCCTTTCAGGTTGGAGCAGCCACGGCTGCATCTCAGCACGGAGTGCCGGACCACGTAATCAAGAAATTAGGCAGATGGAAGTCCGCCTGCTTTGCGAGATACATTCCAAATCCTCAGCTGGAGATGGCACAAGCCTTCTCAAGCTTGCTCAATAAATGACAGAATCAATAAATTTTATTTTATGTTGTAAGTCTTGTCCGTTGTAGGGCCACAACCATAAATAAAAAAGAAGGCCAGTATGGTGGCTTGAATTTATGGGAGGAGCCTGGAGGGTATTTAAGCAGCCCACTCATCCATGCTCTTTGTTGGTTCCAGTGCGCAATACCCTCCCTCCCATTCCCCTTTTTCAGGGCACTCCTCAACACTTTCCTCTCCAAAATCACCCATTCATCCATGCTCTTTGTCGGTTCCAGTGCGCAATACCCTCCCTCCCATTCCCCTTTTTCAGGGCACTCCTCAACACTTTCCTCTCCAAAATCACCCATTACTTATCTTGGGTATGCCCCCTTTTCTTAGCATACCGGCCGGATGACCAAGGCACACCTCAGGTCTATTTTATGTTGTAAGTCTTGTCGCGTGTGTATGTGATCCACATTTGTCTCAGTCATAGGGCTATATATATATATATATATATATATACATATTTCCTGACCCCTCCTTCAGGACAACCTCTTTCCAAGCCTATAAGAAGCGGCTGTCTGCCCATATGCAGTGTTCTTTTTTCGTCCTCACTCCGGAAGCCTCTTAAAAAATATATATGTATATATATATATATATATATATATATATATATATATACAGTATACACACACACACACAAGAAGAAGCACGGTAGGAGACTTACTGCAAAACCTTGTAATGTCCATGCAATCCTGCTCAGGTACATGCACGCTCCTGAGTTCAGAAGACCCCCAGTCTGGGCTGCAAATCACCCTTTGTGGTGGTACCATGGTGCTGGGTCTCAGTTAGCAGTATAAATGACTGCATATGTACACCGGCCTCTAGAGAGCAGTTAAACACTGCTGGTTTGGGCTGTGCGGCACATTGGTGAAACAGCAGGCAGGCAGGGTCTCAGTTTAGCAGTATAAATGACTGCATGTGTACACCGGCCTCTAGAGAGCAGTTGAACACTGCTGGTTTGAGCTGTGCAGCGAATTGGTGAAACAGCAGGCAGGCTGATGCTTGTAGTCCCACAGGAACTCTCAGGAGATTGCTGAGAGCGGCCACTTCCTGGTATGGGTATGATAGGAACGCCCTCTCCCATGCTCTGGTTCCTGCTTCCCTGCTGTGATTACAACACCTGTAGCTCCAGCTTGTCTCAAAATCACTGCCTCTGTCGTGAGTGATGTGGGATCTCAACATGGCTGCTGCCTTGGGTTGCTGGATAGATCTCTGGCTGTCTATGTGTTTCCAGGTATCCTGGGTCTCCTGCCTGCCTTTATAGCACTGAAGAACGCATGGAAAGGTTTTCTATATTTAAAGTTTTGTGTTTTTTTGTGTTTTGTTTTTGTTGTTTTTATTGTTTTTAAAAGAGTGCATTGTTCTTCTCTACACAGAGAGAAGACCCAGATGCGGGATAAACGCCCGCAGGGAAGTATTAAAGAGCCGCATCACCCGCAAAGAAAGAAGCGCTCAAAGCGTGATAAGTCGGGTCAGAGGAGTGGTCGGCGGCGGGATAAAATCCCTGTGGAACACCACTCCAGATCGCCCTCACCGGTGCCTCATTGCAGTGCCCTGAGCCCAGGCCAATGGCTGTTGCAACACCAGAAAGCGACCACTAAGCGCTAGCATGTGCATAAGCAAAGACGCAGATCCTCTTCATCTTGGGCCTCGGCCCAGGAAGAGGAGAAGGCTGGCTGGGCATGCGAGGCAAACTCCTTACCAGGGAGGTGTGTATACTTCTCTTGTTTGAAGGAAGATGCATGTGATAATGCTGCAGATGCATGCCAGGTGAAGCACTATATTAACCGGTTCCATACTGCGCGCTGTATATTTATGGCGGCGGTGTGGACGCTTACCGCCGTAAATAGGCGGTGATTCGCACAGGCGCAGCTAGGGGGCGAGCGCACGCCGCCGCCGGCGCACTCTCGTGCCCGACACACTCCGGAGAGTCACGATGAGCGGCCAGAGTGAAAGAACGGGGAACCGCCAATGTAAACACGGCGGTTCCCCGCTCTGTCAATGGGGACATAAGAGATCTACTGATCCCTGTCACTGGGATCAGTTAGATCTCTCATGCCCATGGTAGCCCAGCCCCCCCACAATTAGAGCACACCAGGGAACACAGTTATCCCCTAGATCGCCCCCTGCAGGTTAACCCCTTCACTGGACATTTAAGTTTCTGATCGCTGAATAAATGCCATTGGTCCCAAAAAAGTGTCAAAAATGTCCGACATGTCCGCTGCAATATCGCAGTGCCGCTAAAAATCGCAGATCGCCACCATTACTAGTAAAAAAAATAAATAAATAAAACCCCCAGAAATTAATTCTCATCATCCGTAAACGCGGCAACTTTTGCACAAATCAATCAATAAACGCAGATTACAACTTTTTTTACCAAAAATATGAGACGAAGAATATAAATCGGCCAAAACCGATAAAAAAAAATGTTTTTTTATGTTTTTTTTCTGGATTTGAATTTTAGCAAAAAGTAATAAATATTGTTTTTTTTTGCAAAATGGTCGCATTTTCTTTGTTTATAGCGGCGATCAGAAATGACGCAGCGGTGATCAAATACCACCAAAAGAAAGCTCTATTTGTGGGAAAAAAAGGACGCAAATTTCGTTTGGGTACAACGTCGCACGACCATGCAATTGTCAGTTAAAGCGACCCAGTGCCGAATCACAAAAAGTGCTCTGGTCCTAACCTGGGAAATCCTTCCGGGGGTGAAGTGGTTAAGGCGGCAGTCAAAGGCGGCTTGAAAACCGTATTTAAGAGATCTCGGCCTAGGCGGCATTCATCCGCTTGAGAATCAGAGCCAGATGCTACATATCGCTACAGTTCAGATGAACATTCAGAGGATTCTGAGTCAGATCTGGAACCAGACTCTCATGCATTTGATTTTTCCTTGATTCCTTCTTTGGGCCTGATTCGCCCCCGTATGTTTTTGGTGCATTTTGCGGATTTGCACTACAGTCTATTTGGCGTTGTTTCCTATGGAACACGTTTTGTGGTGTGGGTCTGCGGGATGCGGGGGATGCTGGAGATGCATGGGCGTGAGTCGAGCCTAAGACCCCATTCACACTGAAGCGCTTTTCATGCGCTTTCACGCTAAAAAGGCGCCTGAAAAGCTCACGAAAACCTATTTCTATTAAAATCAATGAATGCTTTCACACTGGGGCAGAGCGCTGGCAGGGTGGTGAAAATACACCCCTCTCCATTGAAATGAATGGAAAGCTCTTCTAAAGCGCCTGAAAAGCTCTTCAAAAGCGCTCAGTGTTTTACAGGCAGTTTGGGAGCGCCTCGGTGTGAGAGGGCCTTTAGTGGAATCGGTAAAAGGCTGTGAAATGGAAAGTGGGAACCTCAACCCCCTAAAAAACAGCGAAAACATTTTCCGGACTTGAAAAGGTCACTCCTGTCCTTCCCATTCTTTTTTTGAAATACAGGAAATAATGGAAAATGAATGGGCAAAGCCCGATAACAGATTGAACGTCCACAACAGGGTCTCAAAGTAGTACCCTTTCCACTCTAAGGATGCTGAGCTTTGGGATTCCACGCCTAAGGTGGATGCCTCATTACAGAGACTAGCTCGGCACATCACTTCGCCTCTAGATGATTCAGTATCCTTCAAGATCCGATGGATCGTAGGATAGATACAAATCTCAAAAGAATGTACACGGTAGCAGGAGCGGGTCCATTAAGCTCACAGTGTATTTTCTAGCAGAAGTAGCCGTGGACCAGGTCAGGATGACAGTGAAATTGATGGCTCATTCTGTGACGGCACGCAAAGCCCTATGGCTGAAGCATTGGTCAGCTGATTTTTGCTCAGTTCCTTTGGATGGGAAATTTTTTTGGCAAGACCTTGGAGTCAGAGGTTCAACGAGTTTCTGGAGGGGACTCGGGGCTTATTCCACAGGAAAGGAAAAGATTTCCTCAGCACGGTCGTCCTTCTGAGAGATCTAAAGAAGGTTTTGGGGAAGCTTCTGTGTACCAACCAGAGCGACCATTCTTTAGGCAGTGGAAGGGTCAGTGGAAGGGGCAGGGTCCAGCCTTTCCCAAAGCAACCAAAGCCAAGGCAAACCAGCCAGCGAAAGCTTCAGACAAGCTCTTCTGAAGGGGTCCCTGTCCGGACTTCCCAAGTGGGAGCAGAAAGAGACCCGGATTCCTACTTGTCCAGAGAAAAGGGCGTTGTTTATTAATGTATGTAAAGAATTTATTGGCATCTCAAGCAATTCTGCCAGTTCTGGAGCACGAGAAGGGAGAAGGATTCTATTCTCCTCTGTTCTTGGTAACAAAATCCTCAGGAGGATTCAGGCTGGTCCTGGACTTAAAAGCCCTGAATGCCTTCATGAAAGTCCCTCCATTCAGAATGGAGACCTTGCAAACCATCATTGTCCATTGTGAAGAAGGGAGATTTGCTAGCGTCAATAGACCTAGCGGATGCCTACCTACATGTGCCCATAAGTGCATCACACCATCGCTTCCATTTCCAATTTCGTTGTCTGCCATTCAGGTTGTCCACAGCTCCAAGAACATTTTCAAAAGTTTTGGCAGTGGTCATCGCTATCTTAAGAATCAGAGGCATTCAAATTTTTCATTATCCGGACGACATTTTCCTCCGGGCCTCATCAAAGTCCCTCCTTCAACAGCACGTGCTGATAACCTGCAGCATGATCAGGCGTTTCGGTTGGTTAACCAACCATTGCAAGAGTCGGTTGCAACCAGCTCAAGTCCTAGAGTATCTAGGAATGCAATTCGACATTACCCAAGGTCGTGTATTTCTGTCTCTCAGGAAGATTGTGGAAATTCAGACCAAATCGGAAATAGTAATGACCAGGCCATTTCTGATGGCCAAGGAGTGTATGCAGTGCCTGGGCCTGTTGTATTCCACGATCCAGGTAGTACCCTGGGCCAGATGACGGAAGGGGAGATTTCAATACAATTTTATTCATCAATGGGATCGCCACTCGTTAACCCAAAAGATCTACCATTCAGTACCAATAAAACGGTCTCTGATGGAAGATATCTCAGAATCTATACCGCGGGGTGCCTCTCGAACCTCCAGTTCCAGTAGTGCTGACTACAAATGCCAACCTAGTAGACCGGGGAGCTCATTCCTTAGGCCAACAAGTACAGGGCAAATGAGAGGCATTTCTATCTCAGCATTCAAACCTGTTAGAATTAGAGGCAGTTTGGCACGCTCTAGTAGCCTTCCAATTGATTTTTCAAAGGGGGCAGTCAAAGTCCTTTCCGACAACAAACCATGGAGCCTACGTGGCCCGGCAAAGGGGCTCCAGGAGCTTTCCACTGCTCAGAAGGGCATGCCAGATTTTCCCCTAACAGCAGCATACCTTCCGGGTCCACAAAACAAGCTGGTGAATCAACTGAGTCAGATATTCTTGGATCTGAATGAACGGGGCTTGAATCCCAGATAACTGTTCAAAATCTTCAAGGTCTGGGGAATATCGGTCACAGATTGGGTGGCATTGGAGGAAAACTCTCGGATTACGTGTTACTTCTCCCAAAGGTGGTACCCACAAGCTCTAGGCCAGGATGCTCTATTAATTCCATGGGACTTTCCCCTAGTCTGTGTTTCCTCCTCTCTCGCTTAATCCTTTTTAATGAGGATTCAACAGGAGGAGGTGACAGCAATAGTGGTGTGGCCCTTCTGGCCCAGAAGACCATGGTGTTCACTAGCATCGAAAATGAAGATGTGCCAGCCAATTCCTCTGCCTTCTCACAAAGATTTTTCTGCTGCAGAACAAGCAGTTTAACCTGAAGCCGAGGCAACTGAAGTTAATGGCGTGGAGGTTGGGAGGAGATCTATAGAGCATTTAGTTGAAAGAAAACTACCACTAATACTTTTTTATAGGATACATAAAGCCTTTGGTCACTTCTCAGCAGGAAAGAGCTGTGATCTGAGGTCACCCTCAGTCTCTAACATATTGGAATTTTTCCGGGAAGGTCTGGGCAAGGGTTTAGCGTATAGCTCTTGAAAGGTTCAAGTCTGCCCTGTCAGCTATGTTGAACAAAGATGGGACTTGGATCCTCTAGTGATGCGTTTCTTAAAGGCAGCAATAAAGATCGGGCCTCCAATAAATCTTTTTCCAAAGTGGGACCTCCCTTTATTTCTGAATGCTTTATTAGCACCTCCATTTGGTCCGGTGTCATCATGCTCTTTGTCTCAGTGCAATTTTTTGATGACAATTGCATCAGCCTGATGGGTGTCTGAACTGTGTGCTTTCTCAGCCAGGGAGCTGTACTGCTGAATACTCCAAGAGGAAATAGTACTCAGACCGGTCCCAAGCTTTCTTCCAAAAGTAGCATCAGCTTTGCATATGAAATGGGAATCAGCCTTATCAGCTTTCCCAGATAGTAACTCGGAAGATGAATGGACTAGGCTGGATCTAGTGCAGGCCATATCAATATACCTAGAGTGAACTAAGGATTTCTGGAAACAAGATCAGCTCTTCATCTTTCCCAGTGGCTCCAGGAAAGGCATGGCTATGCCACCTAGAATGGTGTCTTCATAGATCGTAAAAACTATCCAGATGGCATATAGAGAGTCGGGATATCCTCCGCCATTGGAGGTCAAAGCACATTCTATGAGAGGCATTGCAGATTCCTGTGCATCATACGCTAAGGTGTCAGCAGAAGCAGTGTGCAGGGCAGCTAGCTGGAGTGCACCTAATACTTTCATTCAGCACTACAGAGTGAATGTAACTCTGACAGCATCGGAAGCTTTTGGGTCTACTGTTCTGTCGGCGGCTGTCGGCCATTTAAATAATTGATATTGGTTTATGATTCTGGTTATTTGTGTCTTTCCCTCCCCTTATGTGGTTGATTGTTTGATACGTCCCATAGTAGGCTGACATGAAGAGGTCCAGGAATAAGGAAAATTGTTTTCATACTTACCGTAATTTACCTTTCCTGGATCCTCCTCATGTCAGCCGAGGAACTCCCACCCAAAGTCCGTCGCAAGGTGGGTAAACTGAACACTGCATATGGGCAGACAGCCGCCTCTTATAGGCTTGGAAAGAGATTGTCCTGAAGGGGTCAGAGGGGGCGGAGCTGACCCATAGTAGGCTGACCTGAGAAGAATCCAGAAAATTATGGTAAGTATGAAAACAATATTCCTTAATTGTGACGTTATGAAAGGCGAGGTGATTGATGGACATTATGGGGTTGATTTACTAAAGCTGAAAAGTGCAAAATCTGGTGCAGCTTGACTGAACAAGCTGAAGTTAGAAGCTGATTGGCTACCATGTGCAGCTGCACCAGATTTTGCACTCTCCAGTGTTAGTAAATCAACCCCTATGTTTCAACTCGCATGCATTCACTTGCAGGAAACTAAGGTGGATTCCGGTCCGGGTTTTACTAGCCACCTTGGCAGGGTGGGTTCCAGACCAGATTTTGCGGTCCACTTGTCTCCATCAACAGGTGGTATAAAGGAAGCAGGCCTGGATCAGATAATTGTTCTGACCTGGGACTCAGGAGCCATCCAACATTAGAGAGCTGATGAAATGAACTTTGGTTTGTGACTGAAACAAAAGGTTTGCATTATCTTTGTTTTGTGGGTGACTGGGAGAAGCCCTTCACCTCTGAGATAGGAAACTGAAACTGTTTAGTGAGTGCCTGGATGGCAAGGATTTATTTTATGTTTTGTATATTTGATTTACCTGCAACCTTTTAAATAAACCTGGCTACAAGTCAGATTTTAAGAAAACCTTCCGTTTGAACTACCTTTTTCCCAGGGAAGGTGATCCCCATTGAGCTAATCTCTCACAATATATATATATATATAGATATATACATGTTTTGTCATTGTGCATGTTTGACATCTATAACAGAACTAGGCAGGGATGCCCCCTCTCACCTCTAAGCTTCCTGTTAACTTTTGAACCTTCTCTGCACCATGTTAGGACTAACCCTGATATCTCTGGCCTTTAAGACTGAGGATATCACCATAGAGTAGCAGCTTATGTTAACGATCTACGTTTTTATATTACTAATCCAATAATCTCCCTCCCATCCCTCCTACAAGAACTTCACACATATGACACACTATCCAATTTTAAGGTAAACCTACCAAAATACAAAGCTTTGAACATACCATTAGAGCTAAACATCATGAGTACCCTTCAGCCTACTTTTCCATTTCGTTGGGCATCACAATCCATCATATACCTGGGTACAAATATCCTGCAGATCCTTCCCTGATATTTAAACTAAATTGCCTCCCGCTTTCCCATTCTTTGAAGAAAGTCCTAGACTCCTGTACCAACAACATATTTTCCTGGTCTGGGAGGTACAATATCTTAAAAATGAATGTGATGCCATGGTTGCTCTACTTACTCCAAACACTACTAGTGCATGTTCAACATGCTTTTTTCCACACTATAAGATCGGAATACATTAGGCTTGTCTGGCAAGGTAGAGCAACCCAAAGACGCTGGGACTTTCTGACTAGGCCAAAAGTGTGGAGTGTGCTTACCAGACCCAGTATATTATTACACTGCAGTCCATGTGACTAGGGTGATCGACTGGTGCAGACGTGATGAATACAAATTAAGGGTCTCATTGTTATAACTCCCATGGACAGGAGTGCAGGTGCCTAGATCTCTGGTCAAACACCCTCTAATAGGCCAGGAAGTTGAACAGTTCTTATCACTAATTATTGTCAGGAGTTTCCCTTTAACCATGATACCCATCATGTTTAGTTTTATCCAATATTCCATACCTGGACTGAGCAAGGGGTTATAAGAACATCCGCACAACAGTGGAGTATTCTTTCCAACACAGGGCACCTGGCGACAGCATCAACTTTTACATGTTTTTTACCAAAACCCCACAGTTTCTCAAGGGACTTGACACCTTTTGCAGAGATCTGTCTTGAAGAAAGAGGCATGCGAGACTCTTCCTGTCCCTTTCATAGCAATTGGTATCAAATTTGATCTCGGGAGGTGACCCTAGATTTCTCACCACCTTGAAAAATGATCTACAGCGTCCCTTTACTGGGGAACCAAAATCCTGTTTTTCGCCCATAAAGCATTAATCTTTAATAAGTATCAAGACATCTCCAATAAGATTGCAGCCAGGTGGTACAGGACTCCACTGACCCTGGCTGAATTCTTTCCACAGCAAAACCCTAATTGCTAGCGATGTGGTACACACTCAGGGCCCCTTTTCCATATCTTTTTTGGACTGTCCTGTGCTTCGACTCTTTTGGAAACAGGTCACTGAAGTTATAAAGAAAATCATTGGGTACACCCTACCTGATGACCCTGCTGTCATCCTTCTCAATCTTATGCCCATGTCTCAGAAAAGATAAGAAATCCTTGCTAATTCATTTACAAAATGATGCCAAGACCTGCCTGTGACACATCTTCAGCTGATAACAAGCTAAAGCACAAACTGAGTCACAGACCCGGTCAAGGCTCTGAAAAGATCCTGACTACACTATATGGTCGGGATCTGCCCATAAGATTGGACTGGCAGCTGGCTCAGCCTCTCAGTGAGTCACTAAGAGCTTGAGACAGCCACTCCTGCCACCTTCACAACCCAGTGCTCTAGTGAGCGCTGGAGGGGTAGAGCAGAAAGTCAGTGACTGTCACCAGTCTCTGCAGGCTGAAGAACAAGATCAGCAGTGTTTGACCTCCCAGTTCTCAGTCTTAAAGCCAGTGGGCTTAGAGACAGTGGGAGATAGATGCAGCATTGGACCAATGCTGTATCCACCTCGGTGAGTGTAATATGTTTTGCCTTCAATCCCTTACTTCTTTGTTAAAACAGTTGTCTCCCCTACAAAAAAAACACCTGCAAGGCAAAGGCATAATGAGCTCATATGCACCACATATGAGCCCATTATGAAATACTTACCTCAGAATGAAGCTCCCGCAGGTCCGCCTATTCCCCGGGGAGGGAGCTGCCATCTTCCCTCCGTGGATCCTTCCGGGTTCGCGGCTCCGGTGCTGTGAGTGATCTGAGCTGCGAGATGTCACTCCTGCCTATGCACGGGAGCCCGTCTTTACGGCGGACATTTTGGCAGGGTCCGGGGCTATGTGCCGGGCCTTCGCAGAGACAACTCTGCAAATGCACCTGCTGAGGTCAGCAGCGCTGTAAAATGTCATTTATGGGGATACCACCGCTTTAATACCAACCTTCCAAAATGTCCAGTGTTACAAGAATTTTTGCAATGAATGTTATTAGTTAAACATTATACTATTTTCATCTTAATCCTTTCAATAATATTACAGATTCCACATAGCAGGCTACACACGGGACCATGTGTGCTAAGCAGTAAGAAGCCTGAGGCAGGCTCAGCTGTATTAGTTCAATTTACCCGCAAGGTGCCTGAAGGCTCTGCTCCATTTAGTAGGTCTGATCTATGGCATTATGCTTTAAAGTACAGTGCCGTTGATAGTGATGGCTTGCTTGTATATATTTCCAGGCATTGCTTTGCCTCAGTGCCTCAAGCAGCTGACTTAGATGATCACCTACTTGGGGCAGAGCGAGTGATATGAAGGTTCTACGCTTACATCATCTAATATTCTCTACAATGTAACTGTGATAAACCTCCAGGCTCAATGGAGAAAAAAAGGCATGGTATGAAAGAAATTACATTTTCATGACAGATCTCCGGCTCCGCTTTGCCTGATGTACGCATTTTTCCCATTTTTAAGTTAATGGATTCATAATTCTGAATCGTTTTGCACGTATTCTTATGAGACAGAAAATGCAAAGGGAGAATGCAGAGAAAGCAGAATCACTCTTTACTGAATGGTAATAATGCATTACCTCAGCTACTAGGAGCTTTTATTACAGGGGGAAAGTAATATAAACAATAAAAAATGATCACATTACTATATATAACTAGATGTATGATAGGAGTAAGGCCCTCGATCCACAGAAGTTTCATTAATTAAAGGGAATGTCCACACTACAGGAAAAAGAAGGCTCTGCTTCCAGTGTGTGTATGCAGTGAATCCACCCCTCCCTGGTGAGTGGCATCCTTATTCAGATACTGTCTATGTTGTCTTTATGGATCTTTCATATATTATAATTCTGACAGAAGCCATGAGTGGGAAGGGAGTTAAGTCATTCTTTGTATGAAGTGGAGCTCTTTAATGGCTTCTGCTACAAGGAGATTGTATTACACTATAGGGGTAAAAGGAATACAAACAATAAAATATGATCAAATTACTATATATAGCGAAATAAATGCTATGTGCAAGGTCATAGATGCACGGAAGCTGCAAAATTAAAAGGATTGTTCATTCTAGAGATAAATGTGGGTCCCAGTTTCAGTGCAGAAGAGTGAATCCACTACATCTTCCTGGGGTGTAAGAACTTTATTCGTCTGCTGTGTATGTTCTCTTCATGGATCTTACTGTTGTTATATGTTATAATTCTGAAAGAAGCCAGCACTGGGTAAGGACTTCAGTTGCTTATTTCAGGGAGCAGGCTACTTTTAATTTAAATTTGAAGGAAATTGATTGGTAAGGTTAAGTAGTGGGTAGGGACTGCATTACCATAGGCTTTCAATGCTTTACTGCCAGTATTAGCAAAGTTTTTATACCTTATATTGTTTTGATGTGCATAAAAATGCCAGTATATAAGCCTGGATATTTTTTGCCCCTCCTGTGATAATACATGGCAATTTTTCCTTTGGAAATGTCATTTTGCTCTGGCTATGTTCTAAACATCAAAGAGGTGTGCCCTTTTACAGGCAGACCAAGGACACCCCCCAGGCACGATATTTAAAGGAATATTTCATTTTTATTGTTTCACTTTAAAGAGGTAGTAAACCCTGATGGAGTTTATCTCCTCTACATCCCCCTGCAAAGCAGAAGCATAATGGGCTACTATGCATTGCATAGTTGCCCATTATGTGTCACTTACCTGCAAACGAAGCCTGCAATGTCCAGCGATGTCCCCTGTGCTGGCAGTGTCCATCTTCAGCCCCTCTTCCTTCCAGGGCCGTGGTCTCCGGTTCTGTGGCTGGCCAGAGTCGCGTGACGTCATTCCCGCTCATGCACGCGGGAGCTGCCAGTCATGGCACAATCTCAGTGGCGAAACGGCACGGTGGCTGTTTCTTCACAGCGCATGTGCCGAAATGACATTGGCACATCTAGTACACTGCATATCTCCTGAACCGTGCAGGTTTGGGAGATATACAGGGCACCTACATGTAAGCCTTATTATAGGCTTACCTGTAGGTTAAAGTTTTTGTCACAGGTTGACAACCACTTTAAGCATTATTAAAATCACTGCTCCTGAAAAAACTATTGATTTAAAACTTTTTTTTGCATTGATACATGTCCCCTAGGGCAGGACCCGGGTCCCCATACACTTTTTGGGCAATAACTTGCATGTAAACCTTTAAAATTAGCACTTTTGATTTTTCATGTTGAGTTCCCATAGACTTTAACGGTGTTCCAATGTGCACACAAAGTGTTTTCCTTGTTTGCATGTTCTGGTGCAAACCGAACCGGGGGGTGTTCAGCCCATCCCTAGCAGGCAATGATTGCCAACTGTGACTTCTCTCTCTTGACAAAAGCAGTAAATCAACACTTACATAAGTGTGCTTATTACCTTGACGATGTAGGTCTTTTCTTGCGGACTGCTGTATATTTTCTTTGTTCTTTTGATCTGAAATCAAAGTCAGTTTTGGTGATAAGACTCTTGCATCTGTTCCGATTCCCTTCTCCGGGGACAGCTGTGGTAAGGATTTTTCATATCTGCTTGTAGATCTTGTTGACTGAATGAAGAACAAACCACAACATATATATATTATATACGGTATTCTCCTCTATGGAGCCGCGAATGTCTGCTGACACCTCCTGCTCTCCAATCCGATACGTGGTCCGTAAAGTGTGACGGATGGAAACCCTATTTTTCCATCCGTCTGGGGATCGGATGACAAAGCACAGATGGTCCGTTGTCATCTGATTTCCCATAGAGAAGAGCGGCGCTCTGACAGATCTGTCCTCTCCGTATCCGTCGGCTCAGTGGGGATCAGCGGATTGATCCCCGCTGAGCAAAAACGGACCCCCACACGGACACGGCCGTGTGAATGGGGCCTTTTGACTGGAGGGGGAAAAATCTGGTGCAGCTGTGCATGGTAGCCAATCAGCTTCTAATTTCAGCTTGTTCTGTTAAGCTTTGATTTAAAAAAAAAAAGCTAGAAGCTGATTGGTTTCTATGCAGAGTTGAACCAGATTTTGCACTCTCCAGTTTTAGTAAATCAACCCCAGTGTGTGACTTTTAAAAAACAGCCACTCACCTGTCCCTTGATCCCAGTTTCACCTGCTGTCTCAGCTGGCATCTTAACTATGGGCACCCAGCTGTGACAGCTTGTGGCTTCACAGTCGGTTGCCCACTGCATATGGAACAGGAACAGCGCTGCGCATTGTGAATGGCCCCATATTGTTCTGGGACCTGTCAGGTGTCCCAGGACACTGCATGGGGGATGGAGGGAGGAGAACTGTCAAAATCAGGTGCTCGCTCCCCTCCGCTCCTCAAAAGTGCAGATTCTTCATTCTAATAATACTGTATATGCAAATGTAGGGCCTAACACACACTGAGTTAAATGAGGAAGAAGGGCCCTCGGTTCTAGGATGATATAAACTCAGCTGCCTCCTTTTGGGTTAAAGAAACTTTTATCAGGTACACATATGTGAGGCTATGGGCTTGATTTACTAATCAGAGATTAAAGGAGCCACATGGCATATATGACGCATATGTGTCATACATGCCATGTGGCTCCTTTAACCACTTCAGCCCCGGAAGGATTTCCAGCTTTAGGACCGGAGCCCTTTTTGCGATTCGGCACTGCGTCGCTTTAACTGAAAATTTCGCGGTCGTGCGATGTTGTACCCAAACGAAATTTGCGTCCTTTTTTTCCCACAAACAGAGCTTTCTTTTGGTGGTATTTGATCACCTCTGCGTCATTTCTGATCGCCGCTATAAACAAAAGAAGAGCGACAATTTTGCAAAAAAACCCAAATTTCTTACTTTTTGCTAGAATACAAATCAAAAAAAAATATATAAAAAAACATTTTTTTTCACCGTTTTTGGCCGATTTATATTCTTCCTCATATTTGCGATAAAAAAAATCGCAATCGGCGTTTATTGATTGGTTTGTGCAAAAGTGGTCGCGTTTACGGATGATGAGAATTCATTTTTGGGGGTTTTTTTTGTTTTACTAGTAATGGCGGCGATCTGCGATTTTTAGCGGTACTGCGATATTTCAGCGGACATGTCGGACTATTTTGACACTTTTTTGGGACCATTGGCACTTATACAGCGAT
>BLSH010137593.1:956760-967499 GCA_018402905.1 Glandirana rugosa
TGGCCCTCTTTTTTGTCACGGTCCAGTGGTCGTCTCCATGCTGAGATACACCTATATCTAACATGTTTTAACATTAAGTCACTACTAGTCTCTAATTGGTGAACGGCTGGCGGCTAGCCGTAAACTGCCGCCGTTTCACCAAGCAAGGGCGTTTTGCGGCAGTATGCTGCCGCCGACGCCCTAGCTCGAATCACTCGCGCGTGCGCGGCGGCCTCCGCGCGGGCGTGCGAGTGACACAAGCCCCTCCCGGTCCCTCGCCCACGCCGCCGAAGCTAACGGCGGCCGATGGGCGCTACCGGGGGGGCTCGCCTCCTTGCCTCCAGGCACATACATTTGCGTGCGCGCTCACTAAGCTCGATCCCGCAGCCGCCGTCGTATGACGGCGTTTTGCGGGAACGAACCACTTTGCCGCCGTCAAATGCCGATCGGCGGTCGGCAAGTGGTTAATCTCTGATCATCACTGAATTACAATTTTGTACAATCTATATCCACATAGAGTCGTACCTCTGCTGGTGACCTGGCACTGTTTTTTCTCCCGGTGGCTGGTGGAGGACCAGAAACCTTGGACCCAAAAGCAATATGAGATTGTCCTGCTTTTCTTATATCACGGGAGCTACACTGTCCTCTGCTGGTGAGGGACTCTGTCAAATACAAAGATAAAAAATAAGTATAGATACATATGATCAAACAAAATTTGCAAGGCAGACAATAATTATTTTTTACAGCAAGTAGAAAATGTATTTCCTGACCCAACACAAGCCAGTAAGATGAATTCCCTGAAAACTGAAAATTTCCTATCAAATACTTACCGTAATTTTCCTTTCCTGATAGACTCCATGGCAGCATACATGTGGGTAGGCTCCACCTCCATAACTACCCTATAGGACTCTGCTCCCATAAATCTTTGCTCCACACCAACATCCGTGTTCCGTAACTAGCCTACTCCAGTCCTTTGGATGGGAACTCCTGCTGCCATGGAGTCTATCAGGAAAGGAAAATTACAGTAAGTATTTGATAGGAAATTTTCTGTTTTCCTGACAGACTCCATGGCAGCATACGTGTAGGGAAATAACTCACTACTCACACAGGTGGGTATCTGCTGAGCAAAGAAAATCTTTAAATTAACATTCTCAAGGGATAGAACCTGAGCACCAAAGTTAACAAAAGACAAAGCTGCAGGTTCCACACAATAGTGAGACATAAATGTATTAATAGAGGACCATGAAGCTGCCTTGCAAATTACATCAGGCGCCACATGCCGAGCTGCCGCCCATGATGTTGCGATGCTCCAGGTGGAGTGCGCCGTCACTGCCTCTGGAGGGACCAACCCCTCTTTGTAAGCTCGTTGGATGGTCTGAACAATCCAGGAGGTTATAGATCTGCTTGAGGCTCGAGAACCTTTGTTTCTCCCATACATGAGGACAAAAAGATGTTCCGTCCGCCGAAAAGGAGCTGTGGCTTCTAGATAAAGCTTTAGGGACTGCCCCACATCTTGTGGATGAATTTCGGAACTGTCCGAACTTTTAAGAGTGGGGAGCACAACATCTTGATTTTCATGGAAAACAGAGGTTACCTTTGGTCTTGAACCTAGCATAGGTACCAGAACCACCCTGTCAGGGAAAAAGGTTATAAAGGGTTCTCTTGATCCGAAGTTGATAATCTTGGACACTCTCTTGGCTGAAGAAATTGCCACCAGGAAGACTGTCTTGTGTGTAAGGTCCTTCAGTGTCAGTGGACTGCCCAGGTCTGAGTTAAACTGAGACAGGGAATCCAAGACAAACGGTAAATTCCATTTTGGAAATCTTGGCTTCCTTTGAGGCCTCAGCCTGGCCGCCCCTTTGAAGAATTGGCGTATAAGTGTGTCTTTAGCCCATGATATGCCTGAGAAGGCCGAGTTGGCTGATACTTGGACCCTTAGTGAACTAACAGATAAGGACAAGTCAAGGCCAGATTGCAGGAAACTAAGAACATCTGAGACTGATAGAGCATCTCTGGTGCTGTTTCTGGAACATAAACGGTCCATGAGCTTCGCCCAAATCCTCTGATCCACTCTATTGGTGCAGCTTCTCCTAGCACTTAAAAAGGTGGTCATGGCCTCTTCTGGACAGCCGAGTGATTCCAACCTTCTCCTCTCAAAAACCAGACCCTGAGACGTAGATGCGTTGGGCTTGGGTGCGGAGCTGCACCTTGTGAGAGAAGGTCTGGTCTGGCTGGAAGGGCAATCGGGTCCTTGTAGCTGAGTGAGGATAGAAGAGGGAACCACGGCCTGTTTGGCCCGAAGGGGATCACCGCTACTTCTTCTACCTTCTCAGTCCTGAGCCTCCTGAGAAATCGAAAGATCAGAGGGACCGAGGGAAAGGCGTAGGCCCTGCGGAACGTCCATTGCTCCGAGAGAGCATTCACACCGTAGGCTTGGTGATCTTGGAACCTCGAGAAGTACCTCCGGAGTTTGTTGTTGCAGGGTGAGGCGAACACATCAATCTCCGGAGTCGTCCCCAAGGATAGGAGCCAACTGAACACCTCCCTGTGGAGGGACCACTCGTTGTCCAACTCGTGTCTGGATTCCAGAACATTCTGGGCCCCGGGAATATACACCGCCGAGATGTTGTCCAGGTGTTTTTGGGCCCAGTCCATAACTGGCTCCACCTCACGCAGCAGAGAACCAATGCGAATCCCCCCCGCCTCTTTATGTAGGCCACTGCGGTGGTGTTGTCCAGTTTTAGCATAACTGAGGCCTTCTTCGTTAAATGGTGGAACGCCACAAGGGCTTTGAAGGCGGCTCAGAGTTTCAGAGATTTGGACACTACCCGGTGCGCCGGGAAGTCCCAAGTGCCTTGCGCTACTTCCGTCCAGCAGTGCGCCCCCCCAGCCTTTGGTGCTGGCATCCGACGTCACTGTCAACCATGTGATGGGTATCAGCGAGTGGCATCTGGTCAGGTTTTCTCTTCGCATCCACCAGAGGAGAGATGACTTCATTGATGACGTTATGTGGATGACCTGGGATTTGCTGCGTAATCTCCACTGCTTGAGGAAGCCCCTCTGGAAGGGCCGCATCCGCCACTGTGCCCACTTCACCATCGGAATTGAGGCTGCCATCGTCCCGATCAATTTCAAGCACTGAAGAGCTGAAAGGCGTGAGGACAACAGAGCCTGGCGTATCCTGTCTTGGATTGTCAATATCTTCTCCTTGGGAAGAGAAACTGTGTTTGAATTGGTATTGAAGTGGGCCCCGAGGAAAATTACGGATTGAGTGGGCACTAGCTGACTTTTCTCTAAATTTAAGAGCCATCCATACCGCTGTAAGGTACGAATCACTAAACCCTTGTGTTCCAACAAGCGGCCTCTGTCTTGGGCTAGGAGGAGTATGTCGTCCATGGTAAATGCGGACGCCTCCGACCCTCAGAAGTGCAACTACAGCTAGTAGAACTTTGGAAAACACGCGAGGCGATGTCGTTAGGCCGAAGGGGAGGCATGTAAATTGTAGGTGCCATTGATCCAGTGCGAAGCGCAGGAACTGTTGAAACTCTTCCGCTACCGGAACATGAAAGTAAGCGTCTTTCAGATCAATAGAGATCATCCAGTCTCCTGGCTGTACAGATTGTATTATGGTGAATAGGGATTCCATTTTGAATCTTTCCTTGCGGATGAACCGGTTGAGATATGTGAGATCTATTACCGGCCTCCATGCGCCACACTTTTTCTGTACCAATAAAAGGGGAGAATACATGCCTTGTCCCCGTTCACTTTCTGGAACCAGAGTGACAGCTCCTTGCCCGAGAAGAGTGTTCACATAAGACACTAGAACTTGTCTCTTTTCTTCAGAAGTGGGTAGAATTGTAGGCACAAACTTGAGCCTTGGACTTTTGTCAAAGGACCTGGTGTGGCCCACAGAGACCGTTCTGATGGTCCAGAAGTCCCGGATTGAGGCCGCCCAGACATGCCGAAACCGGTGGAGGCGCGCCCCCACCTGGCATGCCTGAGCAGGCCCAATCTCAAGAGGACCTCGCGGAATCCCAATTGGCGGGAGGGGCGCTTTTGGCCGTTTTCTTGGTGGCAGCTTGTCTGTTTCTCCAAGATCTTCCGAACTCACAGCCTGGCCTATAGCTGCGCGCTTCTTTGCCCCTGTCTGCGCCTTGCTTCCTTGGGAAGGAGCGCCTAAACGCCTGCAGACGTTGGTCCTGAGGGAGGAAGCCCGACTTACCTCCCGTGGCCCGAGAAATGGCCTTGTTCAGCTTGTCCCTAAATAGAGAGGATCCCCCGAAGGGAATTGGAGGCCGGATCAGCCTTCCACGGGTGCAGCCACAGAGCTTGCATGGTGGTCACAGAGGACAGCATCACCCTGGCCCCCAGGCGAATGGTGTTGAGAGACGCCTTCCCCAGGAAGGCCGAGGCCATCCTGATCTCCTGGATACAGGAATTCCTTGCGGCCTCTAGAGAGTAGCCCACTAGGGTTTCCTCCACACTATCAGTCCAGATCTCCATTGCCTTCGAAATTGCTGCCAAGGCCAAGGCTGGCTTGCAGGGCATCCCTGCTGACAAATAGATCTTTTTAAGGTCAGCATCAATTCGCCTTTCTAGTGGGTCTTTAAAAGAGACCGTGTCTTCCAATGGCAGGGTTACATATCTGGCAAGTCTCATTAGAGCTGCATCTATGGCTGGGGCTGACCCAAGGTGCTTAACATCTTCCTCCTTAAAGGGATACAGTCTCTGCACCTTAGAGGGCAGAGAGCTCCTCTTGTCCACTTTGGCCCATTCTTCCAAGATAATTTCCCCCAGTTCTCCCAGCAGCAGAAAGTGGGGATGCTCTCTGCTGAGCTGTTTGAAAAATGTCTTTTGTTTCGGAGGGGAAACTGCCGGATCCTCCAACCTTAGAGGTTCCTTGACTGCTCTGACCATGGCCGGAACTAAGGCATATTGATAGCCCACCGTGGGATCCTCTGCCTCTGATTCACTGTCTGAGGGCACAACTGATGGTCTGTTGACCTGGGAGGACTTCCCCCATTCTGAGTAAACAGTCTCCCCTGAAGGGCCTGGAGATTCTAACATAAGGTCCTGGGGTCTGCTTGACTCTTTCTCCTGGAGGGAGTCTTGCACCACCTGCCTGTCTAATGTTTCCAGGCACTGATCCGGTCCTTCTCTCTCATTTGCCACTTTCCCAAAACAGAGGGATCTTTCCGCCGGAACCCCAGTCCTACATCCCCAGCAAGAATTGTCAGACCTTTCCCTAGGACTTGAGGGGGGAGGGGGTGCCGGCTCCCTACTGTGGTGGCTTGACCGGGAATGGGACCCATGTTTTGACCTAGAGGAAGAGTGCCGGTGGTGTGATTTTGAGCTGCTCCTTCTCCTTGAATCTTCCTGATGTTTAGACCTGGAAGGGCTAAAAAGGAAAAAGAGCCAGAAGTAGACAAAATAGAGAGAGAGAGAAACAAACATGAGACACAAGCAACAAGAGCTCCTCTCCCCCCTGTCCACAGGAATCACAATACCTGCAGAGAGAGGTTTGGCCACTAGGGGGCAGTGAGGCATCCATAGCAAACCTTGAACATCCAGGGAGAGAGAGACAAATCATCAGCCTGCCACCCCCTCCTCACCAGTCACCCAGACCATTGAGTGCCTACCTGATGCTGTGGATCAGAGAGCCTGGGGAAGCTACCACAACGTCCGTATGCATTCCCGAGGGTCTGCTGATCACATACAGCTTTTAATCACGGCGCCGCCGTGACGTCACTCAGGTGCCGGCGAGGCCGTTCGTGCGCATGCACGAAACAGGCCTTGTTCTCGTGCCGCACCGGCGCATGCGCAGTACGGCCGCGACTACCGACGCTGGAACGCAGATCCAGCCGAACCCCCAGCCACCCCTATGGTCACACGCAGAGCGGACGCTACCAGGAAGTGTAGGGAGCCATGGCCAGACCTGCAAGGAGAGGAAGCAGAAGGAGGAACAGGCAAGTGCCCTAAAACAGATATGACACACACTGCTGCCATGTATAAAATATGCCAAAAATGACTTACCAATCCCTCACAATCACGGCGGTCAGGGTGCTTGAAGTATAAACACACACACCGGGCTTGCAGATAGGGTCACCTGCTCACAGCAAGGCTATCGCCATTGCGCACTCTTCAGGGCTCCTGACTTCAGCGCTACTCTGCATTAGACTCCATACCCTTCCCTAGTGGGGCTTATCGGAGGTCAGCAACCCTGGCAATATAGCCAGATATCAACCGTGGTGGGAGTCCATTAGGTAGAGAACCATCCATCCGGTCCTGAGGAGGACAAAAAAGGAACACGGATGTTGGTGTGGAGCAAAGATTTATGGGAGCAGAGTCCTATAGGGTAGTTATGGAGGCGGAGCCTACCCACACGTATGCTGCCATGAAGTCTGTCAGGAAACAATGTTTTTACCAATTTCTTTTAAATAGTCAAATAACAACAGACATTATTATTTATATCAAATCTGTCCAAAAATCTCAATGTCAGAATTAGGGTATAACTACATGGCATCAAACATTACATGATAGAAATATATGATTACCATTACCAATACGGTACAAAAAGAATGTGCAACATAGATGCTGAGTTAGCCAGAGTTTACCTAAGTCTATTATTTGTTCTTCTGGGTAAATGGTGTGGCATATACTGATGAGAAATTGTGGTGACTGTTTGGTTTGCCTTGTGATCGTGCTTGCATATTCAGGACTGTCTGTGTTGCTCCTAGCAAAAACATTACCATGATTTAATTTGACATAACTGTGCCTGGTCATATAAATCCATACTGCACTTCTGGCTGAAAATGGAATTCATAAATGTTATGACCATCACCAGATACATTATATGGCCAAACGTTTGCTGACACCTAAACTTCACATCTATATGAACATGTTGGTCATCCCATTTCAAAACCATGGACATTACTATGGAACCCCCTTTGCATCTAAAACAGCCTCCACCGTTCTGGGAAGGCTTTCCACAAGATTTTAAAGTGTGTCAGAGGGAATTTGTGCCATGTCAGCCAACAAAAAAAGCATTTCTGAGGTCAGAGACTGATGGTGGATGGGAAGACCTGGCTTGCAATCATTCCAAAAATGTTCAGTAGGCTTGAGGTCAGGTTTCTGTGCAGGGCACTCGTGTTCCTCCACACCAAACACATGAAACCATGAGGGTGATTTACTAAAGGTGAGTATACTGTGCACTAGAAGTGCACATGGAAGCACGTGCAGTTGCTCTAGATCTGAGGGTGAACACTGAAATGAGGGGAAGCTCTGCTGATTTCTATCATCCAATCATGTGCAAGTAAAAATTGATTTTTTTTTTCTTTGCGTGTTCTCAAAACTAGAGCAACTGCACTTGCTGTGCACAGGCTATTTACATTTAGTAAATCAACCCCCATGTATTTATGGAGCTGCCTTTCTGCACAGCAATACAGCTATGCTGGAACAGAAAAGGGAAAACAGTCTTTGAGCGATTTCTAAAATCAAAATGCCCCATGGTGCACCAGCTCACTTATTAAGCGCCATCAATGTAAGCAAAGGTACATGTAATAGTAGAATATGGTTAACCACATCAGCACTGGAAGGATTTACCCCCTTCCTGACCAGAGCACTTTTTGCGATTCGGCACTGCGTTGCTTTAACTGACAATTACGCGGCCGTGCGACATTGTACCCAAACTAAATTGTGGTCCTTCTTTTCCCACAAATAGAGCTTTATTTTGGTGGTATTTGACCACCTCTGCATTTTTTTTTTGTGCTATAAACAAAAAAAGAGAGTATATTTTGAAAAAAAAAAACAATATTTTTTACTTTTTGCTATAATACAGATCCAAAAAAAAAATATTAAAAAAACCAAATGTATTCATCCGTTTTGGCCGATATATATTCTTCTACATATTTGTGGTAAAAAAAAAAATCGCAATCGGCATATATTGATTGGTTTGCGCAAAAGTTGCTGCGTTTACAAACCATGTATATAGACGGCGATCAGTGCAGTGGAGCCAACCTGCCGCCATCTTTCTAGGCGAGGCGGTCGGCAAGTGGTTAAGAATCAGGTTTAGAGACTTCTGTCTTTAGTAAAAAGTGGTTAATAAAGTGGGAAATAAGTGGCTTCACCAGGACATAATAATCAAATATGAAGTTTATTAGTACAAATATTGCCTAAAGTGGTTGTACAGGCTGAAGAGTTTTTACCTTTATGAATTCTATGCATAAAGGTAAAAACCTTCTGTGTGCTGCTCCCCCCCACAGCCCCCCTAACAATCACTTGAGCCCCCTCTTGATCCAGCGATGTGCACGAGAGTCTCGGCTGTCCCAGGTCTCACCCTCTTCCTTGGCTGGGACAGCAGCAGGAGCCATTGGCTCCCACTACTGTCAACCACAGCCAATGAGGAGAGAGTGGGGGGGCGGGAGAATAGAGCGCATATCTTATGTCTTATGGGCGCCAGCAGGCACCAGTGCCCTTATAGCAAGCGGCTTGCTATTGAAGGCACTGGTGAAGATGGATCCGAGAAGATGAAGCTCGGGCTGCTCTAATAACTAATGCCTAGGTGTCAAGTGACAGAAAAGGGCCTTCCCCCAGACTGTTGGCATGAGGATGAAATAGCACAATAGTATAAACTGATTTTGTTTGTTAAAACATTAACAGTCCCCTTCACTGGGCTTCATTAAACTCAATAATTTAGAAGGGTGTCCACACATGTTTGGTCATATACTGTAGGAAAGTGGGGTGGTCAGATGCCACAAACATTTGGCCACATGAAGTACATCACAAATTCACAGCACAATTGGATCCTTACAGCTTATATGTACCCAGATAGCAAGCAATTGAGCTGCAAGTTTGAAAATGACTTGCTAAGCTACTGCTAGACTTGCCAGGCTTCACTAGTTTGTTGCACAATTGCAGCAAGTGCTCATTGCAGGACTCCAGATCAACTTTCTTTGCAAACATTCTGCAAGTCTGCTGCATGTTCTGGTAGACTCACCACTGCAACTTTGCTCTTGGTAGAGACTTGCCACACAAATTTGCTACAAATTGGAAAAGTGTCAACTGGAAATTGTGCTTCAAGTGCTCTGCAAGTATACAACTTGCCAGTAAAAATGTGCAGCACGTTAACAGACGTACAATTTAACGCTGCCACAAATTTGCCGTCTGGGTAGCTAACAAAATGGCTGTTGCAGTGATGTCTCTGGTTCCTTATACACTGATAGGCTGCATATTGTTTTATTATAATAAATATATCTCTTCCTTCAATGTATTAATTTTTAGGCAGGCAGACTTGAAATATTTTTTCATAAAAGCTTTTCCATTTCTTGATTAATCTACCTCCCTAAACTAAGGAAACTTTAAAACGTTTGAAGTGAATTTCAAAACTTATTTAATTAAAATTATGATCGTGAACTTCTAACACTACTGTGAAGGAAATAAATATATTTCTGCTCTTGTAATTTTAAAGTAAATGATTGGTTTTGATGCAAACTCAGTGGAGCAATACATGCTGTCATTAGCGACTTGAACTCCTCTATTAAATAACAAGACCTGACTCAGTTCAATTAGAGCCGGGCGTATAAAATCCCTCAAATCTTACCTGATCAACAGAAGCAGACACAACAACACGGGGGTTTAAAATCACTGCGATGTTAACAGAAATAATTTACTACATACGCCAAGTCTCTCATTTAGATCTGTAATGTGGGGGCAAACTCTCAGATGAGAAAACAGAAACACGCACACATGAATTTTAAAAAGGAATGGACTATTAAGCAAACTGAAGCAGCCCTTTGCAACCAATCAGCAGTCATCTATCAATGTCTTGACATGACTAAATGATCAAAGTCAGAAGCTGACTGGTTGGTTTGGGTAAGTGCAAACTTTATTATCTGTTTTAGGAGGACTCGCGCTTTACCTACAGTGCATCTTGAAAGTATTCACAGCGCTTCACTTTTTCCACATTTTGTTATATTACAGCTAGAGTTGAGTGAACCCGGACTGTAAAGTTCGGGTCCGTACCGAACTTTGGGGTGTCCGGGACCCGAACCCGGACTTTTCAAAAAAAGTCCGGGTTCGGGTCCGGGGTTCTGGTAATTTTAATGAAAGTTCTGAAAATTGCTGTAAAAAAGTCCAGGAAGGCCCTAGAGGTCTGCAAAAGGAAGGAAAATGGGGGTAAGGGTGGGACAAGTGCCCTACAGCGTGCGGCGCGCCCCCTGGAGGCAGTGGCAGCGCGCGCCGCACGCTGCGCGAGCGTGCCCGTGGGTCGGGCGGACTCGGTGTCCGCCCGAGACCCGCCGATCACATTTAGGAGCCTCAGAACGGGGAACCGCCGTGTTTACAGGGGACAAGCAGATCTACTGATCCCTGTCACTGGGATCAGTTAGATCTGTTATGTCCCGGCCAGCCCCACCCCCCCACAGTTAGAACACACCCAGGGAACATTTGTTAACCCCTTCACTGGCCCCTGCAGGTTAACCCCTTCAATGCCAATGACATTTATACAGTAATCAGTGGACATTTAAATTTCTGATCGCTGAATAAATGTCATTGGTCCCAAAAATGTGTAAAAAATGTCCGACATGTCCGCCCCAATATCGCAGTCCCAATAAAAATCGCAGATCGCCGCCATTACTAGTAAAAAAAATAAAATAAATAAAAACGCCATAAATCAATTCCCAGTTTGTAGACGCGATAACTTTTGCGCAAACCAATCAATATACGCCGATTGCGATTTTTTTTTAACAAAAATATGTAGAAGA
>BLSH010137593.1:989190-1002391 GCA_018402905.1 Glandirana rugosa
TCCCCTCTTCCTGTCCCTCTTAGACTCGTCCTCCTCCTTTCCTAGGTAGAAGTCTCAGGATAGAAGGATACCGAAGGGACACCTTCGACTTCCTCTCCTCCTTTTCGGTCGAAGTGGTTATTTCGTCATATCGGTCGGGAGGACGAACAGTCCACGGACACGGGGGGACAAGTTGACTACCTTGGGTCCGGGGCATTTCTTCTTGTCCGTCATTTGGGAATAGCCGTCATGTGGGAATGGGACGATCGGTGTTTGGGAGGAAGGATTTAGGGACGGGGCCTGGGTTCCATCAGTTGAACAGGGGGGCACAGGCACCTGACAAGCAGGAGGGCTGGCTATACTGCTTTATTGGTGAAGCTGGCTTTTCCTCCTCTCCTTCAGCTTCCACAGGGAAGCCATAGGAAGATAGGACTCTGAAGATGGATCCTTTCCTCCTCCTGCTCAGATTCTCCCTGTCCTTCTCCCCTGCAGTCTAGATCTCTTTGCTACAGCACTGCCAGTCGACTACCCTCCTTTCCCTCTTGCCGGCAGCAGGGGCCCTACGGGGGAATCAGACTCTGAAGATGGATCCTCCCTGTCCTGGTCGCTCACAGTACGGACCCCTCCTTCCCAGTAGCACTGTTAGCCGGCTTCCCTACTCCTGCCAACTTCAGCTACTGCTGGGGAGTCATAGGGGGATCGAACTCTGAAGACGGATCCTTGCCACCCACCTTCGATCCCCCCTGTCCTTGTGGTCCCCATCACAGAACAGATCCACTGGCGCCCCTTCCCTGCAGTGCTGCTAGCTGATTTTAGTGTATTTTTACATCATCTTGACCTGTCAGGTAGCCTATATGGAGCCATGTGATTTCTAACAGCATCCTTGAACCCATGCTAACATCAGATAGAATATAATTGCCATCCCTTTTAACTCATGGATCTTCAAACTATGGCTCTCCAGCTGTTGCAGAACTACACGCCCCATGAGGCATTGTAAAACTCTGAAATTCACAAACATGACTAGGCATGATGGGAATTGTAGTTCCTGAACAACTGGAGGGCCATAGTTTGAGGACCCCTGCTTTAACTAATGTGATACACCTGAAATCTATAATTTCTCTACCCTACTCCCCTTCTATGAATAATCCTTTTTAGAAGTTCTCCTTTAAAGAGGAAGTGACAATAATGTTACATGTAGTTTAACAGCAGATGGCAATATAATATCAGCTCTGAATAGTGCACGCACTATAGCTTCATCCCAAGTAGAAAGCTGTCTTTAATTCATTTTCATATATTCTGTTGTATTGATATGCACTGTTGAATCGAAACACACAGAATAAAGCAGCACTTGTACTCTAAGAAGAGAGCTCTGCTCTCTTACATAATAGCTGGAGTCACTTATGTGTCTATAATAGACTCTTAACAATACCAGCGATCAGCAGAAAGTGTAGAATACAAAGGGATGTCCCCTAATCGCAATATACATATTAAAAATTAGGAATCTTTTGGGAAAGAAACATGGACAAAGCATAAAAACGCAATGCATATGGTGTCCTTTGGTGGACAGAAAACTCTGTTCCCCTCATGGTTCCCTAAGACAGGAAGTGTGTTACTAGCTGGATCATCAGCTGGAGGACAAAAAAAAACTAATAAAAGAAAATGAATACAGCCATCACATTTAAAGATTAGTCAACTGCAATGCTTTACATTTTTGTTTTTGGGTTTAATATCACTATCGCACAAAAGTAGAACATTGTGTATATATAAAAAATCTTGGTAGGAATACTTTTGTTGCAGAAGCCTGTCTGACCTGCAAACCCTGTATGTCTCTTCTGCAACAACTGCTTTCTCTCTCCCTACTAGCAAGTTTCTTTGGATTGTCCACTGTGCCACGCACGTGAAGCTCAGTGTACAATCTCAACATTCCTTGGGTGTTGGAATGACAAAAACTCCCATGCTTTGTGACAGTTACATCATCCTGGGCTGGTCAATCAAGATAGCTGAAGATACCAAACTCAGAGGAGAAGACCAGGTGAAGATGCCTGTGGTAATGAGGGAGAATTTGGACATTGCAGATCTGGTTAATTAAGATGGCTGAAGACACTGAACACAAAAGAAGACTGGGTAAACATATCTTTAGCGACAAGGAAGCATGTGGACACCACAGAGTAGACCAATCAAGATGGCTGAAGGCACCAAACTGGGTGAAAACGTCAGTTGAGATGAAGGAGTTTGTTGACTTTGCTTTGTGTTGCATTGTGGGGGGGGGGGGGGGGTATGGGTTTGAAGCTTATATGAGATTTTAGTATTTTACTTTACACAATTTGTAAATCGACAGAACAAGATCCAACTTAGGAGCTGGCTGTATAGATAGAGCAGTGGGTGGGCAAAGGCGGGACAAAGGTGGGAGTGGCGGGCCTTCACAGGTCAATCGCGGGCGGAGCCTAATCAGGACTTCTGTGTAGAATGAATGCCTGATATGTCCATGTACTACAAGAGCACCTCCCTCAGTGATGTCAGGACGTTTCTGCAGAGAGATAGATGCAAAACGAGACAACATGCAAACCTGAGGCAATTTGAAAACCAGGAAGTAAAGTTGTCCCCTCATTAAAGGAAGTGACCATGCTAGCAGGGGACAAGGTAGATATCTCAACATCCTTACTACTTTTTGCAAAACAATTAGTGACATGTTTAACTGACTGTATAGGTGCATGACATATTGATGTTACCATTTTGACCATAGTTCTTCTTTAACTGAATACTTTAGTTAGATCATTAAAACACAGTATTGAAATCAGAGGTTCGGCATATTAGCCAGGCAAATGGCATCTTCAGAATGAGGGACATCCTTAAATTCTTAAACTTAAAGTATAACTAAAGGGAAAACTTTTTTTTATTGTTTTAGATAAAGTGCAGAGGGATTAGAACAATGCTTGCTAGTTTTTATTGTTGTCTGTGCCCCTGTTAAGGAGGTACACCCTCTCTATTTGTCCTATTTATTGTTATCATTGAAATTGGGACACTAGTTTGGGTGACCTGGGGGACCCCAAGGAATTAATATAATTTGCAGGGATTTCCTCTCACTTCCTGTTGGGTTATGTGACAAGAAGTGAAACAGAAATCTCCGAAATGGGACACGGATGGTGAAAAAAAATCTGATAGGATATAACCCTCCCTTGCTCTATCCACAAATGTAAAAAAAATGTCTACAGTTCTACCTTAAAGTCTACATGCAGCCAAAATCAAAAACAATAAAATCAGCACAAGGGCCATGCCTTGCATGTCAGCAGGACATTTCTCTTGTGCTGATGTCTCATCTTTTAGGTGAAATTCTCCTTAGTCCATTCCCCCACTACTGTAATATTCTGATGTGGCATTGATTAATAAAACTAAGGGGCTGTTATAGGCTGTCATCAAGATTTCCTGACTGCCCACCCTTTCTACCAAGCTATACTACAGCTTCTATGAATGAAATAGGATGATTGAATGATTGAATGGTCCACCCTCTCCATTCATTGATCCTGACACCGGAAGATTACAGTGACAGGAGTGGGGGCATGGACATAGAAGGATTTCACCTAATATAAGAGGCATCAGGACAAGGGACAAATTCTACTGACCGTAAGTTGTGTTATTTGTGCTGATTTATCTGTTTTTTATTTTGGCTGCACTTAGGCTTTACTATTTGAGATTCCATTTTTTTTTTTTTTTTTTTTTTTTTTTTTTTTTCAATGATTTTTATTGAGAGTTAACGAAGATGTTACAGATGAGTGGTATGTTGATGACATTACTTGAGACACATTTATACATTGCATGTAGATACATTAACGCGTGACTATAAGCAACATTAGAACTCTAGCTGACTAGTTCATTGAGTAACATAGTATTACGGCCACAGGTTAGAGGAGTTGACCCCCGCTTCCGGCACCCCAACTGGGATCAAAACTGTGCCAGTGAGCAGAGGCCAATGCTCCCCATCAGATGTATTGATGATTACCAGGTTATCAGGTTGAGATTCCATTTTAACAGCAAATCTATGGTGGAATTTCAAAACAAATTGTGTACAAGTTATGGTACCTTGTTAAACACAAAAAATATACAAGCACTTTACAAGAAATACTATGCTAATATATAGAACACATGACAAAACAAATCACGATGCATCGAAATAGAGGAGTAGAAAAACATGTAGTTACAATTATGCAAATCTTGATCATGTAAGGAATATAAAAAAGCACTGACAATCTCTGTGTCCTTTCTTCGTGTACAGCTTTAAAGTGCAGCAAAAGCTGTTTTTAGAGCCGGAAAGAAAAGTGTTTAATGGCTATTAACTATAAAGCTGTCTAAAAATAGGGTTTCAAACCATCTTCATCTTGTGCCCACTCAAAATAACTATAGAGGGAGTATAGCACATTTCAGCAAATGTCCAAAGTCTGCAATCTTTTAAATTACCACGTGCAGTTGGTAATCATGAAAAAAGTACAGTATGTCAGAGATTTTTGCATTAATTGACAGCGGCACACACAGAGAAGGTGATAAACAGGGCGGCAATCTCCATTATATCTTCAGCGTATACATACTGGAATATTTTATTTTTAAATCTGTCAGTAATCTTTAATCTTCCGCTGAAGTTTTTCCAGATACAAATGACATTTCAGATTCAAGACAAGCTTAGATATTTAACTGGAAAAAGGCAGTCACTTTTTATATGCTTTACATCATTTTTTTTATTTTAGCTTTTAAATCCCTTAAAGTGCAATCTGACTTGAAACATGAGTTGTCTTAAAGGATAATTCCACGCACATAAAAATGTGCTATTATGAAGCAGGCAGGGAACTAATAAAAATGTTATGAAGTATATTTGTGACCTTTTTTGTTCCTTTTATGCCCGTAAAAATTTTTAAAAGTCTGTGAAATGCTCCCATTGATATACCATTTTTTTGTGTGCTACAGGATTTCAGCAAAACACTTTTAATATGTTATCAATATCAATATTTTTATTCAAGAATTTATGAGAAAAATACAAAATGTAGATAAAAAGGAATATCCCAACAAGGTGAAAAGGACAGCCATATACATAAAGATCTTGGACACCATTATCTTTTAATGGACTTATCCTTTTTGTAAATTTTTTTAATTCACTTTTTTTTTATTATTATTTTAAAAAAGAAATAATAACTGGTTCGCCCATGTAGGGGACACTTTTTTGTCCTTTTTTAACTGGAGTTCTGCTTTAAAGCTAAACGCCGCTTACACAGAAGATCATTTGTTTTTCAAAACCAATCCTTTCACTTCCAAACTTGTTGGAGGTACTGGACCTATATAGTGCTCTTGCCAATTTCATTATCAATTATTAGAAATCTGAGGCTCTCAACGTTTCCCTCCCACATTCCCTACTTTAGAGTTTACATGAACACTTCCCATTCAAGTGGTCCAAGTCGTATATAAATTATCTTGGCAAACACCTTCCCGCCAACTTGTCCACCGCCTTTCAGATTAATTTCCCCCCTCTTCTTCAGAAAATCAAACAAGACCTGGCAACACTGGACATGGTCGTTTGGCCATTGCAGTATCTTCAAAATAGAAACATAGAAAAGTGACGGCAGAAAAAGACTGAGTAGTCCATCGAGTCTGCCCCCTTTTTTTTTCACATTAACCTTGTTGTCTGACTATAGATTTATGTTTATCCCAAGCATGTTTGAAGCATTTTACTGTTGACTGTCTCACAACCTTTGTTGGTAGTTTATTCCAATCATCAACCACCCTTTCAGTAAAATAATACTTTCTAAGACTAGTTTTGAATTTCCCTCCAGTTAGTTTGAGGTCATGTCCCCGTGTTCTTGATTTTGGTTTCATATTGAAAAGACTGCCCTCCTAAACCTTATTCACCCTCTTGATGTATTTAAAGGTTTCAATCATGTATCCCCTCTCCCTTCTTTCCTCAAGACTGTACATATTAAGTTCCTGAAGTCGCTCTTGATATGTTTTATCCCCCAGACCTTTCACTATGTTTGTTACCCACCTGAACTCGTTCTATCTTATCAATATCTTTTTGTAAGTGAGGTCTCCGGAACCGGACACAGTATTCTAAGTGAGATCTCACTAAAGATCTATATAGAGCAGGGGGGGGGCGAACAAGTTAGACACAAAGAGCCAAAATTTTAAACTGTGAGAGTCAGAGAGCCACACCACGCAGTGACCTGCTTGGTTAATTGCTGAAACATTTGAGACTGTCTTTTTACCTGGCTTTTCAAGGTGCTCAATTTGTGCTTGCGTAGTTCAGTACCTTTGGGTAATTCCTTGTCAATATTAGCATGGAGAGTGCTAAAATGACGCTGAAGATTTGAAGCCTTGAAATGTGATATCGTAGTATTGCATAATAAACACAGCGATTTCCCATTCCGTTCAATAAAGAAGAAAGCATCTTCCCATTCTTCCAAAAATGTCCTGTATTCATCTTCATATTTTCGTTTCGCTTTGCATTTTGCCATTTTGACGACGATGGTAACATCCTGCATGCCTATGTTTACTTAATTTCCCGGCATAGACGTAACCCGCGGAGATGATGGGCGGTCCCTTACGTCAGAAGCTAAGGGCCGGTTCACACTGGAGCGGCGATCTCAAGGCGGCTTGCGAGGAGACTTCTATCATAGAAGTCAATGCAAGCCGCCTGAGATCGCCCTGAAAATAGTGCAGGGACCATTTTTCTAAGGCGGAGCGAAGCGATTCGCTCCTATTAGAACGGTCCCATTTGCACAGCATTGAGGCGAATTGTCAGGCGACTCAAGTCGCCTGACAATTCGCCTAGATGTGAACGGGCCGCGAAGTCGCGCCGCTCCAGTGTGAACCGGCCCTAATGAATTTGAGAAAATAAGAGAAACATGAAACTTGGCAAAGAGCCACAGTATATACAAAATATGATAAGAGGCAAAGAGCCGCATTCATTTTGGCCGGGAGCCGCATGCGGCTCGAGAGCCGCGTGTTCGCCACCCCTGATATAGAGGAATCAGAACCTTTTTCCTCCTGCTGGTGATCCCTCTACTGATACATCCCAGAATTCTATTTGCTTTTCCCACTGCCTGGTCACACTGTTTGTTCATTTTGCAATCATCTGAAATAAGCACCCCCAAATCTTTTTTTTCTTTAGTGCTGGCTATAACTGTACCCCCAATAAACATTATTCCACGGATAGTTCATCTTCTGCCGGCCCTTCCTCTTATACGAAGACCTTAAACAGGCTATTCGTGAAATTTCTGTGGGCGCATTAACTGCCTCCGCTCCCCTACAGGTTCTTGTGGCTGGCTAAACGATATGGGGGTATCGTCCTTATGGACTTTGTCGGTTACTATGCTGCTTATCTCTTAATGCAGGTCATCGATTGGTGCCAACATGGTGAGTTTAAACATTGGGTCTGGATAGAACAGGCAGCTTCCAAAGTTCCGTTATCGACAATGTCCACCTGGAGCTCAAAGCCCATCCCACTATCAGGTTTACATGGAAACTCTGTCGAAAAGCCTTTCTTAATGTGGAAATATTGGGGGCTCAATCTCCGCTTTTCTGGTCCTGGACAACCCTTCTTTTGGCACCGGTGTGGAGGATTCCCATTTCATGGACCTTGTTGACGCTCACGTGTTCCAAGCTGGACACCTTATCAAAGGGAATTTGTGGCCTTCACTACAAAGAATGACTTCACACTCACAACTTGGTTCCTTGGACTTCTAGCACAAAGCTTAACTCTCTTATTTCCTCTCTCCCTCCAGTGACAACATTCAAGAGAGACCTAACTTCCTTTGAAAGGGAATGCGCAGCCTCTGCACCCCCTAGGCACTCAATGTCTCTTATGTATAACCTCATTAATGCTTCCCCTTGGGATTTTCAGCCTCCACTTATTGACAAGTGGGAATTAGATCTTCAACTGTCTTTTAGGCAAGACCACATTGATAGAATAATATTCTTTGCGCATCTGTATGCATATGTACTTTCCATCTGTACTAAGCATTAGGAAACTAATTATAAGGTTTTAACAAGGTGGTACCTGACTCCACATAACTCCACAAAATGTTCCCTCGTTCCATGGACTGCTGTTGGACCTTTTGGTTGGAGGTCTGACACATTATCCCAAAAATGTACTGATTATCAGCTTCCCCTTGACCCGGCCTGGTTCTTCCTCTACCATCATACCATACCACGGAAGACCTATAAGAACTCAGTCCTGCCTCATCTATTTAATATGGTTAAAAGCTATATCCCTGAAATCTGGAAGCAGTCCGGCTCCCCCTCTGTGGAGCGGTGGTTGGGTAAGGTAGCGGAAATAAACAGAATGGAGGATATGATCTCAGCGGACATGGATACACATGACATAATTCTCAAGAAATGGTTCTATAGGCCTAAATTCACATATTCGGGTGAATACAAAGCCATTCTAGATCATTGGTGACCTGAGGAAGGGCTATACCCTGAAACGCGTTGTCAAGACAACAGCCACCATTGTTGCCTCCTCTCCTTTGGCTTGCGCTCCATCTACTTTCCTGTGCACCAAGCCTTGCTTTGGATCTGAGCCTTCTCTGAGCGGTTGACGTCACGCTCGGGTACCTCCACCTGCCAGTCTTCGTAGCGGTGCACTCAGCTGACGGTCAGTTTTTCTTCCTAGAGGTGGTTCCGCCGCATACCACCAGTGCCTCAAGCCTGACGGTTTGCTCCATCCACCCGGCTCTGCAATCACCTTCTCCCTCTTCCCAGTGGAGTTTGCCCAGCACACGAGAAGCCAAGTTGACCAATGTAACACTGCTTTACACAGCCATTTTATATCTTACGGTTTACCCAGGTACTGTGATATTGTCATCCATGTTGGTCAGCATCCCATCGGCACGAGGAGGGAATTGCTTGTTGGTCTTTATCCACTTATACCATTGTTTTAATAAATGTGTTTGTCATTTTAACCACACTGGCATTACCAGAGACTGTTTGCAGTGACTTTGCAATTCATTGCTTTCTCTTATAAGGAGTTTCCATTCAGTGCTTTTGGTTGTGGTTGTTATTTGGAGTGTTGCAATTGTCATTTCTGACACCCCTCCTGGTTCAGAAGCTCTGCACAGCTGCTCTTTGGTCTCCCGTAGGACACCATACATTGATCCCAAGAGTAATTGTGTCCCAGCCCCCTAGCGCCAGGCTCATTTTTGTGGTTTAGTGTTTTCTAGTATTGTGACCATCTCCAGACCGTTTGGTCGGAGATCTGACACATTATCCAAAGATTTAGTTATTATCAACTTCCCCTTGACCCGGACTGGTTCTTTCTCTACAATCATACTATACCACTGAAGACTTACAAGAACTCAGTCCTGCCTCATTTATTTAATAGGGTTAAAAGCTATATCCCTGAAATATGGAAGCAGTCCGGCTCCCCCTCTGTGGAGCAGTGGTTGGGTAAGGTAGCGGAAATAAACAGAATGGAGGATACAGTATGATTTCAGCGGACATGGATACACGGTCACAAAATTCTCAAGAAATGGTTCTATTGGCATACATTCACATATTCAGATGAATACAAAGCCATTCTGGATCATTCAGAAACCTTATAGCCATCAGTGGAGACTGCGAGACACTGAGGGGATGGGAGACTTCCTAATCTCCCTCTTTTATCTCCCCCCTCCTTTCTTTCGTTTTTATCTGATCCCTTCATTGTTCTATGTTCCTCTTGGCTAGTGCTGAGATATATTTGAAAGCTGGCTTAGAATCTCAGTTTTTTTCTCTCTTAAAAATTTGAGTTTGCGGGGAATGCACACCAGCGTCTTTTTTTTTTGTTTTCAATGTTTTATTGAAGTTTTTTTCAAACAAAACACAGACAGGTCTGAACAGCAGAAGGATAATCTTACAGTAAATACAGTACATCATCATATGTGATACACCCAGCAATTTAGTCACATTTGTCATTTACTTCAATCACAACAAAGCCCACCACCCTTCGCTGTTGGCATTCAGCATGTGGCATGCAGTTGGAAAAAAAAGGGGGTGGGGGTTTCTCTGGTGTGGGACCTTTGCTTTCAGCCCTTCCTCATATTGCCCGCTCACCCCTATCGGGAACATCCTGTGGGCGAGTGTGTGAGGCAGTGGCCTATGACATACATTTGTACCACTGCCATTTGCTATGAGGGACTGGTGGTCCTTGGGTCGTTTTCACTCTAAAGGCGGAGTCTGCCTTTAGAATTTAAGTTATCCTTGTGTTTTATAATGAGGGATGGCTGGTGTATGGTCAATCTGAAATAAACCTGTGTACACATTATTGTGTCCCAGGTATTGTTCCTGGATTGTATTAGGAGTGTGTATACTTTAGGCCGGGAATATAGATATTGGTATAATGGGGGAGAGGGGGACGGGGGAGGGAGTGGAGATAAGCTGGCGGTCAGCACAGTTTTGCAAGGTAGGGTCAAGGTATACTCTAACTTAGGGAAGTCACAGGGCTGTGGGTATAGTGTTTACTTCAGTTAAGCTAGGGAGTTCTGCAGAATCCGTAAAGTGTCGCCAGCATGCCCATATTTTCCAGAATTTTGCAGGCGTATCTCTGGATTGGTGGACCAAGTCTTCCACCTCAACAATTCTCTCTACTCCATTCTGGGATGGAGGAAGGAGTATCCTTTTTCCAGTGTATCGGGATACACATCTTTGCTGTATTGATGAGGTGGAAGGTCAAGGATTTCCTGTATGCGGATTGTGGAATAGTGGTGTGATGTACAAGATATTGGGCAGCTGTGTACTCTGGGGTGTATGTCGTGATTTGCTTTATCAGGAAGACTGCAATTGGGGGTATTCCCACCACATGTGGAGCATTGAACCTTGGGATTTGTTACATCTCCAAAATGTGGGAGAAACAGAGGAGTAATATTTGTGCAGTTTGTCCAGTGTTTTGTACCATCTTGAAAATATTTTGAAGCGATTTTCTTGTGCTGATACGTTGGCTGACCGTTTGTGAATATGTGTGTATAGTTCCAGCTAGATTCCCAGAGTTTGCTGGCTGCATTCTCTTTAGGATCGCAGTCCACAAATAGCAGGGAATAAATGTCAGAGATGAGGTGTCTTTGGGCTCCGTTCTCATTCAGAGAGCTTCAAACTGTGTCTGGTCTCTAGACCAGGCTGACATCAGTCTGTTTTTATTCAGAAAATGTCTGATTTGCAATAAATTAAAGAACGAGGTGTAGTGATCTGGGAATTGGGACACAAGGGTGTGGAATTATAAAAGCTTTCCCCTGCTAAACAGGGACTCTACTCTAACTGTATCGCGGGGGTTGCGGGTTGGCAGTGTCGTGTCTTACCAGTCCCGGTTAAAGTCTGGATTGTCATAAATCAGAGTCAGGGGTCCTGGTGATGAGGCTATTTTCATTTTTTGAGCTGCTGCTCTAAAGTTGTTTAATGTCGGTTCAATGAGTGGGTGTTTCTTGCATATCTCAGGGGTGTGGGACTTACTGATCCATGATAGGTGGTGTAGTGGCAAAGGGGAGAAGGACTTCTCTAAGTTTATCCAGTCCTTGGTGGAGGCGTGTACTGGAGTATCTCTGGTATCCCGTTTCTACCTTTTAGTTTAGGGGCAGTCATTCAGTCCCTGCTCAGTCATGGATGCTTGGAGGTCCATATAAAATCCCTACAAATACGTCTGTAAGTAGCAAAGAATGTCGGGGGTAGTTGAATTGGGATTGCTTATAGGAGATATATGTCTCGGAAGGACATTCATCTTTAGGGATCCCGCCCTTGCAGACCATAAGAATGATCCTTTATCCCACTTCTGAAGGCCTTGCTCTATGACCTGAAGCATGCATAGGTGGTTTTTGGCATACAGGTCAGTCAGCTTTGTAGGGAGTTTGATGCCTAGGTATGTGATGTTCTTAGGGTCCCAACTGAAGGGGAAGTTGGCCAGGCATTGTGTAACCGCGGTCGATGGGAGAGAGATGTTCAGAGCCTTGGACTTTGAAAAATTAATTTGGAGGTTGGACATCTTTTTGAACAAGGCAAAATCTTTTAGCAAGTTTTGTATCGTGATGTTAGGTTCTGTGAGGAACAGTAAGATGTTATCGGCATATGCTGCCAGTTTGTACTGTCTCTCTTTAATTTCAATTCCTCTGATGTCTGGATTCGCTCTGAGTCTGCAAAGGATGGGTTCTAAGTAAAAGAAAAATATGAGAGGGGATAAGGGGCAAACCTAGTGTGTTCCGTTGGTGACAGAGAAGGCGTCCGACAAGTGGCCGTTAACTTTTATTCTTGCATATGGGGATGAGTATAGTGTGAGAATAAATTGGAGTATGCGGGCTCGGAATCCCATTGCCATCAAGTCTGCTGTCATATAGTCCCAGGCCACTCTGTCGAACGCCTTCTCAGCATCAAGGGAAAGGAAGAAGCCAGGTTTCGAGGAGGAAAAAAGCCAATGATGGATATTTATAGCCTTCATGGTGTTGACCCTAGCCTCCCTTCCCAGAATGAAGCCCACTTGGTCCAGGAAGACTAGGGATGAAGTGGGAGTATTCTATTCGCTATGAGCTTAGCAAAGAGCTTCAAATTGATGTTTAGGAGGGATATAGGTCTATAGGTTGATACTAGTTCTGAGTTTTTGTCAGGTTTCGGGATCATTGTTATGTGAGCTTCAAAAAGCTCTCTGTTGGAAGGAAGTGAGGCGGGTAGGGAATTATAGGTTTTTACAAAACGGGGTAAGACAGTGTCAGCAAAGGTCTTATAGTAACCCACCGTTATGCCATCGGGACATGGGCTCTTGCCTGTCTTTAATTATTTTAAGGTTTTTGTTCTTCTTCTAGTGATATAGGGCAGTTTAGTTCTGTGCTAGAGTTGAGCGAACACCTGGAAGTTCGGGTTCTGCTGGTCCGTCCGAACTTCGGGACAAAGTCCGGGTCCGGGTCCGGACGGAACCCGAACGATCGCACGGACAACGAACCCCATTGAAATCAATGGGGACCCGAACTTTTAGGCACAAAAATGGCTGTAGGAAAGTCCTGGAAAGCCCCAGAGGGCTGCAAAAGGAAGTAAAATGGGGGTAAGGGTAGGGCAAGCGCCCTACAAAAAAATGGGGACAGGGAAATAACTTTAAATATTTTTAAAAAAATAAAAACATAAAAAATGCAAAAATGGAGATGAATGTGGTTCATCTTCAAACTGTGTCTGAAAAGTATTAATTAACGGTAGAAGCCATATAACTGTTCTAAAATCATCTTCAAACTAGGGCAAG
>BLSH010137593.1:1004174-1022736 GCA_018402905.1 Glandirana rugosa
CTGGAATGCTGAGTTACGAGGGGAGCCTGGTGTTGGGGTATAGGCATTGTGAGTTGAAGGTTTTACGATTATGTTCTAAGTTATATACCTCTGATCTGTTACGGGAGGAGAGACTGGGATGATGAGATTTTGTGTATGTTTTTTATTAAGGAGTGTAAAATGTGGTTTGATTTGTTATAACTAAGAGGATGGAGTGGTGCCCTATCCCTTCTCTCCCTTCTTTGGTAGTTTTTACAGGAGCGGGTTATGTCGGACTTTGTGTAAGGTCTCAGCTTTCCGTGTCTTATCACAACTCGCTTGGGCCTGACATTGCAAGCCCAGGCATGGCTACCGAACCCGAACGATTTTTGAAATGTCCGGGTCCGGGTCCGTGCCACGGACACCCGAAAGTTCGGTACGGACCCGAACGTTACAGTCCGGGTTCGCTCAACACTATTCTGTGCCTTTCGACTCTGGAATGTGTTTCAGGCTGTATTGGGCGAGGACATTTTTGATGGTTTCTTCCCTCTCTTCCCTATCCCGTGGTGAGGTAGGAGAATCAATATTGTTTAGTTTGGTGTAAAATGTGAGGAATTATTTTTTGTATGTGTTTTAGAGTAGTAGGGTCAGAGAGGAGGGCATTGTCTAGTCTCCATATATTGAATCTTGTATTAGCATTTTGGAAGTTGAGTGTTACGGATATGGGGTTGTGGTCCGAGGGGAGCATTGAGTCGTAAGGTCAGTTTGCACAAGGAAAAAATTGTTGATTCTTGTATATTTGTTATGAAGTGCTAAGAAAAATGTGTAGTCTCTGGTATTTGGGTGTAGAGTCCGCCAGGTATCATGTAGGGTCAAGTCGTGAAGAAATGTTCTGATTGTTCTTAGGGCTCTATGTGTGACTGAGGAGGCGCCTGAAGACGTATCTAGGGACGGAGACAGTGGGAGGTTAATATCTCCTCCCACTATCACCATTCCTGCTTGAAAAGAAGTGAGTAGTTGAAGAGTATGTCTGAAAAAGGGAACTTGTAGTTTATTTGGGGCATACAAGTTAGTAAGCGTGATGCATATTCCATATAAAGTCCCTTTGAGGAATAGATAATGGCCCAGATTATCTTTCATTGTGTCCTGAGCCAGAAATGGACAATTTTTGGAAATCAAGATGGACACCCCTTTAGATTTAGAGTCTTCATTTGGAGCATGAAAAGCTGTGGGGTAAGATTGATTGCGAAAGTTAGGGATTTTATTTACTCTGAAATGTGTCTCCTGAATAAAAGCCACATCGGCTTTGGTTCGCTGTAGCGCAAGGAGGAGTTTAGAGTGCTTTTCGGGGATATTAAGTCCCTGTGCATTCAATGAGTATAGTTTGACCTTAATCGCTAATTTGTCTTGTTTGTGAGGTGCCACGTTCAATTTTTGTAAGGTAGATGGTTTTACCCGGGGTATGGGGGAAGGAGGGGGAGAGGTTTATGTGCCTAACGGTGAGTTTAGTCAGTTCACGGGGGAGGGAACTTCCCTTCTCCTATGTATGTAACCGAAGGTAGGTGAGAGCCTCCTCATCTATCTTTAGATGTTATTAATCGGTGGGGTATGATGACCAGGAAAAGCGAGTGCAGCGTCTTCTTTGCTCCGCTAGTCCGCGTCACTGTGTGGGGGTTGACCAAGCCTTTATGGGAGGAGGTTTCTCAGGTATCTGTCTTTGTCTTTGTTTACGTCTACCCGCCACTGCCAGACTGTGCATGGTGTGGAGGGAGGTGACTTACATAGGTCGGCTCGGTGAGTCTGGTCCATCAGCATGGGGGATTTTAATAGGTCCCTCCGACACCATGCTAAGGATTTCCTGGGGCCAAATGGCTCCATATCTGGGAATACTGGAAGAGATACGTTATACCTTCTATAAACTAGCCTGTCATATGTAATAGAGATAATATCACGTAAAACTCGAGGCATCAATCCATATAATAAACATCTTGCATGTACATCAAACAATTTATATTCATGAACATTAACATTAAACCCATTCGATTTTCAATTAGTCAACAATCTACAGAATAATATCGTAGACCTCACTGACTTTCTGTTTTCCTGCAGGTTGCATTGAACTGTACAGTTCATATTTGATCCCTTTATCTCCTATGCCAAGTTATATACGGGGCTGCCCTCCACCCCCGCCCATCTGGGGGGGGGGGGAGATTGCTCTCTGCTCTCATCAAGAGAATTGGCTAGTCCCCTGCGTGAGGTGTGATCAGCTCTCTCTCTGCAACTAGATTGGGAGGGACCGAGAGTATTATATTCAACCACTGTTATACCTCAGGACGCTGTTACAATTTTATCCCCATATGCACTACTCTTGGAGCTAAGGCCTCTTATCTCCGTAGGGTGCACTTGCATTGTTGCCCAGGGGTGCTGTGCTAGCTGATATTAGGTGTAATAGAAAAAGGGGTAGGAGCTTCCCTTAGGCTGTGCCTATGGCTGTAGAGGGGTGAGACATGTTCTTTTTTTTCCCCCTTCCTTACCCTTCCTTTTCCTTTTTTTTTATAATGCTTTTATTGAGATTTTACATCTTACATAATACACCTTTCAGATATTGCATAGTTACAATAAAAGGCATGTTCAAAAAGTATCATTCCAATGAAGAGGTACAGATAAAGATGCGTAAATGCATGGGCATATAACTCGTCAAGAATGCAATGCAATAGAATAAAATAAAAATAAAATAAAATAACATAAAATAACTTCTTAGCTGATGACACATCTTACTAGTGTGTGATATAGGGTGATCCCTGGGTGAGGGATATAGGAGAGGGAATGGAGTTCAGGGAGTCAATGTGGGGTAACCAACATCTCCAACCCTAGCTATCGTTTGATATAAAAATTAGTTAACTACATGGGCATTGCTACCTGTTCCCTGGGTGGGGTGTTGCCGGGTGTGAGCTAGGGATCTACCGCCACCCCATCTGGGAGCATACTGTGGCGGGAGACCACGCCCACAACCGTATTGGGATTTGGGTTCAGTTATGCCTGGAACAAGTGCTGTGTTGTGGTGTAAAGGGTCATTGAATTTCCTTTCCTTTTTATCTCTAAATCCCTTTTATTCCCAGCTTATGTTGGCTGTCCTTCTGTTTGAGAGCTACTGTCTAAGAGCCGAAACCCTACAGAAGGGGCGGTAGCTGTAGATAGGATGAGCTAATATGGTCTCTCCGATCTGAGCTTGGAGCTGGAAACTTTTGTTGGTGAGCCGGATTGATTCTGTCTCTAGGGTATTGTTTACTGTTTTCAGGGGACCTGACAGCAGATCTGAATGAGGAGACACAGTCAATCATCTTGGCTAAAGTTTATAAATAGACTGCTGTGGCCCTTTTCTCTACCTTAGCCTGACATATACCTCGCTCCATGAATGTAGTCTCAATCTCAGAATAGACATATAGGGGTTGATTTACTAAAGCTGGAGAGTGCAAAATCTGGTGCAGCTGTGCATGGTAGCCAATCAGCTTCAAACCTCAGCTTTTTCAAATAAGCTTTGACAATAAAACCTGGAAGCTGATTTGCTTTTATACAGATCTGCACCAGATTTTGGACTCTCCAGCTTTATTAAATCAACCCCATACTATCAAGAAATACCTTTAACGTGTATGAATAATAAGGTAATCTCTGCCGTCATATAGTAATCTGTAAGATTCCATTTGGCGGTGTTCTGTACCGTGTGCCAGGGGGCAGTTCTTTGCAGCAAGCTTCTGTGGGGCGTGACTTGAGGGACGGCTATGCAAAAGGCATCGCCTGTGCCTATGATTAGTGTCCCTAACCTTGTATTCTACGCAATACGTCTCACCTGACCATAAATCGTGGTATGTCCTTGAGCAATATGAGCGGGGGAAGCTGGATAAATAGGTATACAGTGTGTAAGTTGTCTCTCAGTTCTCACGAGGCGGTAGAGGAATTGCAGCTGAATCAACACCTCAGTTCCAGGAGCTTGGCAGAGGTCTGTCACGTCAGTGGGTTGGTTAACAACACATGTACATGCCGAACAGGAACACTGGATGGATGTCGTCTGTCAAACTTGAGTTTGTCAGCCTTGGTGGGGCTTGCTCTGGCATGTGTGTCATGGGCTGCAGCTTGTGATCTGTTGCCTGATGCTGGAGCGACGTCTTCTGTACCTTGAGTCTTGAGCCTCCATGGGTTCCTCTTGACACGGTGTTCGTCTGGTTGGTGTGCTGCAAAAATCAGCATACCAGTTGGGCACATCCACAAGTGATATGTTCAGGGCATCACAAAAGGCAGGCAGTTCCTCCGGAATCCGTAGCAATGCTGTGCGGCCTTGAATGGACACGGACAGGTAGAACGGGAACTTCCAGTGATATGGAATGTTTCTGGAGCGTAATACTTTTAGTAAGGGTTTTAGGTCTCTGCGGTGCTGCAATGTAATGCCGAAGAGATCCTGGTAGATGTGGATCTCAGAGCCCCTGAATGAGATGTGGGTTCTGTTCTTTGTCTTCCGCAGAATTTCTTCTTTCAGCCTGAAATCCATTATGCAGCAGATGATGTCTCTGGGGGGCTCAGCTTCATGTCCCTTGGGACTCAGTGCTCGGTGGATCCTCTCCATTTCTATGGCTGTTTGCGCCAGCCGGTCTAGCAGATCATTGAAAAGGCCAACTACGGTGGGGACAATCTGATCGGTCTCAACCGATTCCGGAATACCCTTGATGCGTAAATTATGCCGTCTTCCTCTGTTATCGAGATCCTCCATGTGGCGCTGGAAGTTTCTTAACTGGAGGGTGTGGGAGTCGATTTTGTAAGTGGCCCTGCGGAGTACCGTTTCGTGCTGTGCGGCCGTCTTTTCCACCTCATGGACTCTGGCCCCTGACAGCCTGTCCTTGATGTCAGTGGCAATCAGCCTTAAATCTTGCATGCAAGAAACAGAAAAAGCACATAAGGGTGCACTGGCCTAGCGCATTATCCTCGGTAAAAATGTGAATTTATTAAAAATCATAAAAACATACTCACAAACAGATTCAGTCAACAGGCATAGACAGTGCTGGAGTGGCTATGGATACAATCCACCGTCTCCTACTGGTATCCTAGGTATGCTGGCTAACGTGTTTCGAGGCCACAGCCTCTTCCTCGGAGCCTTAAATCTTGCATGCTGAGGTGTTGTGAGGGAGGCCCACTGGACTCGCCCATTTCTAACAGGGTGGGTGTAAGTAAGATCCTGTCTGTGGCCTGTTGTGCTGCCTGTGTGTGTGTTCTTGGCACGGCGGCACAATATTGTTTCTTTGCGTGCAGAATAGTTCAGGCAGTGTCTGACTGAGACTGCCGTTGCTCCTGCGTGGGGAATGGGACCGGCAGGCGAATGAGTTCTGAGATGCTGTTCCCATGTTTCTGAACCTAGATAGGCAGTAGAATACCTCCTGTAGGGTGTATGGTGTCTCAATAGCGGCGGGAGTTCAGGTCTAAGCTGCCATCTTCATTCGAGGTCAGGCCATGCCCCCACACCAACGTCTTTAACCTTATGTCATGTAAGGGCAACATCTGGCACCTTGATTCTACCTGAACCATCTGCATGTATGTACTTGTGATACTTGCCTACCTGCTTGTTTGCTCTTTCGTTTGGATTTATGTGCTACATGAAATGCACTGAAACTCTGGGAAAAGTCCTGCGCTGCACTACAAGGGTTATCTACTTTGTTTATGTCTAGCGGAATCAGCTACAGCAGTTTTACTACCTGATCCTCCGCTCTCATAGGCTTCTTTGCACTGCTAGACTGGCCCCTGAAGCTACTTCTCCTTTGCACTCTGGCTGTCTAAGGCTCTCGGACATCATCAAGACCAATGCAAGGTTCATAGCCTCACATTGAATGTCAGGATGCTGAGGAACAGTCCACTTCCAGGTTGTAGGGGAAGGCAGGCTGCCGGGGGAGTGGATGACAAGGTAAGTAAATGTTCCTTTACTGTCTCCTAAACAGAAATGAGCAGCTAGCTCTTGCAATGTGGACACTGTACAAGAGAGGACTTTTAGTTTTCCCGGAGTTGGGCTTTAAAGGGAAATTGTGACTTGCCCATTGAGGCAAAGTGACAGTGTCTGCAGGAACAAATATTAACTCTAACAAGAGGAGAGGTTGGGGACTTTAACCGCTTGCCGATGGCTGATCGGCAATTGACGGCGACAGTGTGGCTCAATAGCGCGGATCGCCGTCATATGACGGCGGCCGCAAGATCGAGCCCAGTGAGCGCGCGCACGCCGCCAAAGGCGCGCCCGCACGCTCACTGTGTCCGGGGAGGGCCAGGGAGCGGGTGCAGTGGATTCGATCTCCGCCGGCCACCCACGATGCCCCCCCCGGAGTGAAAGAACGGAGGTCCGTGTAAGTAAACACGGACCTCTGTTCTGTGAGAGGGGGAAGGGCTGTGATCACAGCCTTCCTCTACATGGAAGGTGTGATCACTTCCCTTCCCCAGCTAGGGCAGTCCCCACACAGTTAGAACACGCCCAGGGAACACAGTTAACCCTTAGAGCACCCCCTGCAGGTTAACCCCTTCACTGCCAATGGCATTTACACAGTAATCAGTGCATTTTTATAGCACTGATCGCTGTGTAAATGCCAATGGTCCCAAAATAGTGTCAAAATGTTCCGACATGTCCGCTGAAATATCGCAGTACCGCTAAAAATCGCAGATCGCCGCCATTACTAGTAAAAAATAAAAACCCCAGAAATTAATTCTCATCATCCGTAAATGCGACCACTTTTGCGCAAACCAATCAATAAACGCCGATTGGGTTTTTTTTATCACAAATATGAGGAAGAGTATAAATCGGCCAAAACCGATGAAAAAAAATGTTTTTTTATATATTTTTTTTTTATTTGTATTTTAGCAAAAAGTAAGAAATTTGTTTTTTTTTGCAAAATTGTCGCTCTTCTTTTGTTTATAGCGGCGATCAGAAATGACGCAGTGGTGATCAAATACCACCAAAAGAAAGCTCTAATTGTGGGAAAAAAAGGACGCAAATTTTGTTTGGGTACAACGTCGCACAACCGCACAATTTTCAGTTAAAGCGACGCAGTGCCGAATCGCAAAAAGGGCTCCGGTCCTAAAGCTGGAAATCCTTCCGGTCCTTAAGTGGTTAAGTGAGGCAAAAGACCAAGACAAGGAGTAAATTTGTAATTGTGTAATATTAACTCTATGCTTCCCTCAGGACTTCCCAATCTTGTTTTCTTCTGTAGTTTCTCTGCCTGTCTATGCTCTGGTGTCAATGTGTCATAGTTCAGACAAAGGGGTAAAGTCATGTAACAAAATACATGACAGTGATCAGGCCTGTTTATTGACTGCTCCGGCCCAACATTGTAACATAGGGGAGATGATGTGGTCTCTAATACCTAGAAGTTGCAGTCTATTAGCCAGAAATCCAGCAGTGTGGATAAGTGGCATAGCTATGTATACATGCCTAGATAGGTGAGCTATGTGCAGACACCGTCACTTTGCTCTGAATGGACAAAGTGACAGTGTCTCTTTAAACTTCTTAGAAAAAAAGCTCTACTGAAAAGAAAACAGATCACAAGATACCTGGTATTACATTTGCAAGTTAGAAAAACCTCCTGTGCGTAACTCTATGAAACTGGTGCTACTGAAACCTGACTTTTCTGACTTTAGCACTAAGCCCCACCTTTAACACATTTAAATATGACATACAACATATGTAACTACAACTAAAAAGGTAAATGTCAGCAGCAACCAGAACTTGAAATCTGGTAGCTTGTTATGGGTTGCTGCACTTCAACTGCCTTATTGCATTTTTTTAAAATAAGATAAAGCTGTTTAAGGTGTTACTAAACCCACAGCAGTAAAATCAGTCTGTATACAGTATGCAGCAAAGCATGCTTGTTATACTCACTGTGGGACCTAAGGGGATAACCCTCTTTATTGTGTTAAAAAAGCTGTTTGATCCTATCTTCTCTGACCCTCCCATTCTTCCACAGTCCCCAATCTATCTGCTGATAGAACAGAACCTTGGGGGCAAGCGGCACATGTTCAGTTTGGTGTGTATTGCTAGATAGATGTAGCACCCTCCTAAGTAGGTTCTAGAAGAGAGTATAGTTTTTGGTCTTTCTGCTTACCAGGAAGATGGTCAGGTAAAACTTACAGTGCTCTCTGTCTACCAGGGAGCAGGATCTATTGGTTAGGTCTGCTCATTGTGCTCAGGAACAGCTCAGCTTGTTTGACTGTCCCCCGCTGGTCCAATAGGGAGGCATATTGGACAGTGGGAGGGAACCTGACAAGTGAGTGCACAGGCTTTGTTACAGTCCTGGCAATTGGCAGAGGAAAAGTGTTGCATTGCATGTTGGGATACTGTATAAAAACCAGAGTACATGTGCTCAGAGTTAGTTGAGTCGGGGAGCAGAGTCCAGGAGGGAGAGGGTGCCTGCCCTCTCCTCCGCAGAGGTGGTCGTGCGGCCTTGGGTGGCCGACCCAAGGGCTGAAAGAAAGAGAGAAGCTGAACCCAGAGGTCCTGCAGAGCTGACTGGAAGGGGGATACCAGGAAGGATCTGATTTTGCCTACTGTGAGTACAGATCTGTGTCTTTGGGGCCTGTCGAATGAGGGCCATCCCTTTCAGCTAGAAGAGTCAGTGGACGAGTGTCAGTAAAGGGGATGCTAGAGAGTATCCTGAAGATAATGTAGTGCATCAAGTCTGCTGCTAGTGAGAGCAAGAAGACTTAATTCCTCCATACATGTGGCAGTATGGTTAAAGCAGTGTGTCTGCTTCCACAAGTAATTTGGTGAGGCCAAGTGAGAGTAGTCCTTATCCACTGTGAATAGTTCAAGTTGGAATATCCCACTAATCCCTTCTCCCATCCAAATTCCAAGATAAAATACAAAAACACAAATACCCTGGACTGGTCATTGAGTAACAAGCAAGCGGGAGTAAGGGTGGGACAAGTGGAAACCCTTAGAAACCAGCTGCAGGTAATCAGAGAGAGGCCTAAGAAGCCAAGACTCCCCTATGGGGACAGTGCTATAATAGTTTTTTTTCTTGGGAGGGTGCATATGTGATTAGCACAGGGCCAATCAGAACTGTCCAGACAGAAAGTCAGGGGTTCTGTATCCTGATAGCAGAGCCAGTGCAGTATGAAAACTCCTACAAGCTTTAACCTGACACTGATAGAAGTCACAAGACTGTGATATATTGCTGATGAGAAAAAGTATTTAGCAGTTTATATTTACTAAAATAATTGCATTTCCATGTCCTGTGTACTGGGAGACCAGATATAGAGAATGCAGGCTCCTCGGTTTAGTAACACTTTAACATCATCAACCACTCAGTCTGGATAAATGCTGAGCACATCCTGAATACGGTCTAATTCAAAGAGATTATTGTTCTCATAATAACAATGTCCCCATAACAACAGCTTTATCATCTCTGGCCTGATCAGTGCCCGAAGCCTTGTTGACACATATATTTGGAGGTGTAATAATAGTGGCTGTATATAAACCAGGACGTTTTTCAGGTATATTGATCTTTAAACAACAGTATGCAATTTATTTAGTTCACTGCTAAGTAGGACTGCATTAAGTAACACATTAAGAGAAAATAGAATGCATAAAGTAATTAAGATATTTGCATAACCTCTTTATAGATGTCATAAATCAAACATTTCCATTATTCCAGAAATAAACCCTTCACAATACGAACAGAATAGAATTGAAATGTTATTCTAAGCTGTTCATGGAGAATGTTAAAATGGAGTTCTGTTGTCTCATTCAAACATCACCACCATTATCCGGGTGCAGACTACAGAAAGAAAACTACAGATGCATTTTGGAATATATTGTAGTCTTTGCCAACCTGCAAGAATGTGCATTGGTTGCTAGTGAAATTGCACAATCGTCCAGAATACTTTGTATGTGGTGCAGCTTCAGGACCCATTTACAATATTATATGTATACTTTACTGTACATATGTTGGTGTGATGCACCTTGCCGACAGCACAACCCAATGCACTGACCTGGTGTGTTAAATCAGTGTTTCTCTCTCTGGCATGATCCCAGAGTATTTAAGAGGTGCCTGCCTCCTGCCAGCCCACACTGCTGGGGATTGGCTGGGGTCCACATGAAGCAGCTCCTCCTAAACTCCAACCTCTACTTCTGGAAGCTTCTTCAAGGTTCCAGAGAGCAGGGGGAGTTACCTGACCCAGATTCAACCTAAACCTGGCTCTCAGCCAGGCCGATTCAGTCAAGGCACCTTTTAACCACTTCAGCTCCAAAAGAATATACACCCTTCCTGACCAGAGCACTTGCAATTCGGAGTCGCTTTAACTGACAATTCCGCTGTTGTACCCAAATGAAATTGACGTCCTTTTTTCCCACAAATAGAGCTTTCTTTTGGTGGTATTTAATCACCTCTGCAGTTTGTATTTTTTGCACTATAAACAAAAAAGAGTGACAATTTTGAAAAATTTTGAAAAAAAAAACACATTTTTTTTTACTTTTTGCTATAATACATATCCAAAAAAAATATATAAAAAAACTAATTTCTTAAATGGCCAATATACAGGGTGGGCCATTTATATGGATACACCTTAATAAAATGGGAATGGTTGGTGATATTAACTTCCTGTTTGTGGCACATTAGTATATGTGAGGGGGGAAACTTTTCAAGATGGGTGGTGACCATGGCGGCCATTTTGAAGTTGGCCATTTTGAATCCAACTTTTGTTTTTTCAATAGGAAGAGGGTCATGTGACACATCAAACTTATTGGGAATTTCACAAGAAAAACAATTGGTTTTAACGTAACTTCATTCTTTCATGAGTTATTTACAAGTTTCTGACCACTTATAAAATGTGTTCAATGTGCTGCCCATTGTGTTGGATTGTCAATGCAACCCTCTTCTCCCACTCTTCACACACTGATAGCAACACCGCAGGAGAAATGCTAGCACAGGCTTCCAGTATCCATAGTTTCAGGTGCTGCACATCTTGTATCTAGCGGTGATTTTTATTGGGACTGCCGCAGACAGATCAGACACTTTTGACACTTTTTTTGGGACCAATGACATTTGTATACATGATCAGAGCTAAAAATAGCCACTGCTTACTGTATAGATTTCATTGGCAGGGAAGGGGTTAAACCGTAGGGTACGATCAAGGAGTTAACTGTGTTCCCTCACTCTGTTCTAACTGTGTGGGGGCTGGGCTGGTGTTAGGAAAAGACTGTGCTAAGGGTTAATAGCATTTGATTGTTGTTTCCTCTATTCCCTGGATGAGCAGCTCTATTTAAACTTCCTGCTTCCTGTAGCAAATGCTGTCCATTCTACAGCGTTCCAGTGTGTTCCCATGACCTGTTCGCTAAAGACTTCCTGTATCTGTGACCCGGCTTGCCCGACCTTGATTGAACTCTGCCTGTACCGACCCTCTGCCTGTTTACGACCACGTTTTTGCCTGACCCCCTTGTACCGCATCAGCCAGCCTGTTAACGACCCTGCCTGCACCTGACGACCCATTTGCCTGCTCCCTTGCACCCCACCAGCCAGCCTATTAACGACCCGGCCTGCATCACCACTCTTCTGTCTGCACGAGCTCCTGGAGGATCCTCACAACACCACCGGCATCCGCACCAGCCCTCGTGCCCCCCTGTGCTCCGGAATCCCCTGTCTGCTCTACCAGGGGTTCCCGAATCAGGGTCGTAAGAGAGGTTGTCCTCTGCACAATCAGACTCCATCACCAGGTACGTGACAGCTGGTCAGGGCATGACAGATCTAACTGTTACCGATTACAGGGAACAGTAGATCTGTGACATGTTCCCTGACAGAACAGGGAATTGCCTGCAAACCGTGCACGCGCGAAAAACGTGCAATGACGGCGGTTTGTGCAGCTGAGCCAAGCTGCCGCAGTATAATTGCGGTGGCTGGTCGGCAACCGGTTAAATTTATGCACAATCGTTCTACAATGTAAAAAAAACAAAACAAATATTTTTATATATTGCAGTACCATCCACACATGTAGGACACCCGACATTAGAGATGATTTATTCTTCCAAAGCAAATACATCTTTGCACTCTGACTAGTATTCCAGTCTTTCTTTTCTCCCCGTGTTTCTCTCCCTCACTCAGCTAATGTCATCCCAGTGCTGGCAGAGGGAGACAGTGGAGGGGCAAACAAGGATGTTTCAACCGATTACTGATGACATCCTCATTGGTTGTTAGGGCAGCGGCGGCTGGAAGGTTGTAAAGGTGCACAATGAAAACCTGTGGCTTTGTGTAACTAAAAGGCAGCTTTGATCCACCTTGCAGTTTGTTTAAAATTTTGGGGCAATTTTTAGGCATTTTGCCAAGGCACCCTGCTTGAAAAAGTATGTCTTAGACAGCCCATTCAATTGAATAGGCAGCCCTAACATAAAGCATGTTAATGTGTGTGCGCTAATGCACAGCGAATGTATGAAAGGTGCTGGTAGGTTAATTGGCTCCTGACTAAATTGGCCCTAGTATGTGTATGTATGAATGTGAGTTAGATACCATAGATTGTAAGCTCCTTGAGGGTAAGGGACTGATGTGAATGTACAGTATACAGTATATGCGTAATGCGCTGCATAAAGTGACGCGGCTATACAAGTACCTGTAATACATAAATACATAATAAAGGGCCCTCAGAGTATTTAGATCAACCACATTTCAACATTTCCACTATCCGTTTTCAATACAGCATTTCAAAAAGTGAAAGTAGTTGTTTCCAAAGAAGGACCTGAGGATTCCATATGGGGGATTCTCAAACTTAGACGATCAAGGGAATAGACTGAGAGAGGTGACTGTGCATTACTGGGTAAAAGGGGTTCAAAAACATGGCACTAGGAAGAAATTGAGGCTTCTGTCTCTATTTTTAGTTATTATGGTAATGATAAGATATTTTGCTTTAAAGCCTAACACCACCAAAAAATATTTTTTGCTCATCCCCCTGCCACCCCACTCTTGCTCATTCTTCTCAGAATAAATATCCTTATCTGGTGAAACCAGGTATACTTACCTGAGTCCCTATTCAGCTTCCTTCTCAATGCTATTTCCTCCTGCACCACTTGTTAACCTTGGCCGGCCAGTCCCCCTTCACTCCAATTTGTCCAACGTCATCTCTCTTCAGGAACCTAAAAGGAATGCTCTAGACAGTGGGAAGTGTCCACATCACCCAGGCAGTGATAGGGACCCGTTTTACCCTCAAAAGGATTTGCATTCCTGGCCATCCAGTGCCTGCCAGATAACACAGCTAGATTGGTGAGTAGACCATTTCTCTACAACGGTTAAAGTAACATTAAAGGCTCCTTTTTTCATGAATTTGCTTTAAAATAAAAAACATATGTAGCCATGACCCCGACCCCCAGAGGCCCAATGATGACCTACAGAGCCAAGGACAGCCAACATCCATCTTCATAGGGTGGGTTATTAGGCATATTGGGCGCATATAGAAGAACTGAGTTAGGCGCCAGACACTTTGATGATGCAGAACAAAAGAGATTTATTTTCTCTTAAAGAACTGGGGAGAGAGGGTTAGGGCCAGGGCATCCTTTGGATGGGTGCAAAAGCACTTAGCAGACTCAGAGACTCACAAAAATAGGACAATAAGGTAGTTGTACTACACTAAACTGTGCCTGACGAGAACTATTTCCTTTGGTACTGAACTTGTACTTTTGACTTCAACACAGATCAATACACATACCAGACTTGGTATCCCCTGTGGGAGATTAGCTCATGGGGATCAACTTTCCCAAGGAAAATAGTCAGCGTGCAGGCAACTTTCTTGAAAATCTGGGGGCTTACCAGGTTTATTGGTAAAAGATTTGCAGAGTAAAAACAGAAAATAAATCCTTGTCGTCTGGCGCTAAACTAGACAGTATAGTTTCCTTACTACATGGTGTGGGGCTGGCCCCCAACACCCACAAAACATAAGCCACAATGCAAACTTTGTCTTTTAAAGTCCAAACAGACACAGAGCTCCCTCAGATCCCTCTGAGTTCCAGGTCAGAGCTCTAGTGAGATCTCTTCCTGATCATTTAAGCCACCTGCTGGTGGACTCCAATGGACCACAAACCCTGCCATGGCTGGAAAATGCAGGCCGGACTCTGTTTAATCCAGTCCACATGTACGCATACGAGGCGACAGGTAGCGTCCATCTACCACTTCACCTTGTATACTGTCACATATTCTCCCCCTCTGCTCAAACCCCTGTGAGCAACTGTCTCAACCATACAGTGGACCCGGGAGAGGGCATCCGCATTGTTCTGGAGTCTCCCACCTGGTGTTCCACTGTGAACTTAAAAGGCTGTAGGGCCAGAAACCACCTAGTCACCCGACTATTTTTCTCCCTGTTGTCACACATCCCCTTCAGGGGGGCATGGTCGGTGACTAGCCTAAATTACCTTGCTAAGAGGTAGTACTTCAGCGCCTCTAAGGCCAACTAGATAGCCAAGCACTCCTTCTCCACAATGGCATAGTTCCTTTCATGCCTATTAAGCTTTCTGCTTAAGTAGACGACCGGGTGCTCCTCAGAGGCACAACAAACTCCTTTGTGAAGTCCGGGGTCACGAGCACCGGTTGTACACAAAGGGCTTGCTTCAACTTCTAAAACAAGGAAGAGGCGCATGGATGGTAAGCAGCTGATTTGCACTTACAAATGACTTGGAAAGGTAGGGAAAAGGGAAATGAAAGGGAGAGGGTGCCAGAACAGTCTTTAGATTTTGTATGTATACAAAGTAGAGTCCACTGTGAAAGGCTGCACTCCGGTGGGGAAGCCAGGGGCCACTGCAGGAAAAACACAAGGAAAGGAGGCGCCTCTAAGAGTAGACAGTATATACAATTTATTAAAAAAGATAAAATTAGCAACTCACAAATGAAGGCATAGATAGCACATGGTAGAACAGTATCCTATAGAAGGAAGAAGCCAGCCTCCCGTAGTCCGTAAACAGTAGTCCTGATTCCTGAATCCTGTATGAGATGTTTACACGGCGTCCATAGCCGGCAGGGACGCCACAACGAGGCTTGGGAAGCAGGAACACGGGATCGCGGCAGCGTTTCTAAGCGCTCGGTCTGCAGGACTAAGCAGCCGTGCTCTTTCTTTCAGGTGCTTGAAGAAAGAGCGCGGCTGCTTAGTCCTGGCAAACTTTGTAGTTCACTTCCCCTACTCTTTCCCTAATCTCAAAGGGACCCTGCCACTTTGCTAGGAATTTACTTTCAACTGTGGGGACTAGCACCAGCACTCTGTTTCCGGGGTTGAAAGTCCAGATTTTGGCACCGTGATTATAAACACTTCTCTGGGCTTTCTGGGCTCACTCCATATGTTGTCGCATCAGGGGCAAGACTGCTGCGATTCGATCCAGCATCAAGGAAATATGCTCGATGACACTCTTATTTAGGGTGGCCTCTCCTTCACATGTCTCTTTTGCGACATCTAGCAGCCTCCTGGGATGTCTATTTTACAAGAGCGGGAATACCTCGTAGACGCTTGCAGAACCTCTCGTATGGCAAATATGAGGCAGCAACATATCCCAATCTCTCCCATCTTTTTCCACTACCTTTTTCAACATGCTTTTGAGCGTTTCATTAAACCTCTCCACAAGTCCATCCATTTGGGGGTGGTACACCGAGGTACGGAGATTGGAAATTTTATACAACCTGCACAATTCCTTGGATACACGGGACATAAACGGGGTGCCCTGATCCGTTAGGACCTCTTTAGGGATCCCCACTCGACTAAACACCTGGAACAACTCCCTGACGATAGTTTTAGCGGAGGTATTCCGCAAGGGTATGGGTCATGTAATCTAGTATTACCAGGATGTTCTGGTGTCCCCAGGCAGACTTTACTATGGGTCCCACGAGATCCATGCCAATTTTTTCGAAAGGCACTTCAATTATGGGAAGTGGAACAAGTGGACTACGAAAATGGGGTGAGGGTGCAGAGAGCTGACACTCAGGGCAGGATTCTCAATACTCTCTGCATGCAACCTGGGCCAGACGAAGCTCTGGGTTATTTTCTCCCTGGTCTTATCCATACCCAGATGTCCTCCCATTACATGTCCATGGCCTAGATCTAGCACCATCCTGCGAAAGGATTTGGGAACCACTAGCTATTCGACCTCATCCTCCCCTTGTTTCACCACCTGATACGACAAATTTATTTTAAGAGCCATGTGGGGAAAAAGACACCCCCCAATTAGGGTCCACAAGTTCCCAATCCATCACCTTCACGTTTTCTCTGGCTCTAAGGAGAGTGACATCCCGTAGTTGCTCTGTACAGAAGTCCTCTCTCTAGACCTCTAAGTCTGATACTACATTCTATTCACTCTCACAGTTAGGGTCAGAGACATTGTCTGGGTCATTAGCTCCCAGCTGGGAGCTATCTTCCAGCTCCTCCGACTCCCCAGCCAGTACAGGAAAAGCAAGAGGGTCTCCTCCTTCCTTGGTCTTGCCACCAGTCTTCCCTTCCATTTGGCAAGAGTCAAGTGAGAGTTACCGTGCTTCTGCAGCAGGGGGAGCTCCTCCAGCCTCCCTTTGCCTTTCCATAACCTCCAAAAATGGGCAAAATCCCTGCCCACTAGGGAGTCATATAGCAGTGAAGGTACTACCCCCACTGAATGAGTCACTCTGCCCCAAGGGGTGTCAATCACAACCACCACCGTCTGGTAGTCACGAGTGTCCCCATGGATGCAAATGACCACGACAGTGCTAGGGTGTAACCTTGCAGGATTTATACAATTGCTTTTTACCAATGTTACCACACTACCAGAGTCAAGCAGTGCAGTGACTGGCTTTCCATCAACAAAAATCACACACATTTGCTTCTCCATGCGATTTGAACATGATGCTGTATATGCGACCTGTGCAAAAAGAGAAAGGCGTCTATTTAAAAAAGTATAATCACATTGCATGGATTCATCATTCAGGGGAAAATTGGCAGGAATATGGCCCAATGCATGGCATTGGCAGCACTGTATGCGCTCAATGCCCAGTCCTTTCCAGGGTCCCCAAGATCTTCCTGGCTTCTTTGGCCAGTCTCCAGGTCTAGAGCCCATTGTCTCTTTAGTCATCTTACCGGGTCTGCCGGGCGATCTTTCACCCCTAGATACATTGGAGTGGGGCGCAGATGGGTGCAACAAGTCCTCAGCAGCAGTGTATCTCTCCACGAGGTCCACGAGTTGGTTGGCAGTTTTGGGGTCCCCATGACTGACCCATTTCCTCAAAGCAGCAGGGAGTGCACGTAGATATCGGTCCATGGCCACGCGCTCCACAATCTGAGGACCTGGCAAAGTCTCCGGCTGTAGCCACTTCCTGGTGAGGCAGACCAGGTCGAACATCTGTGAGCAGGGTGGCTTGTTGGTGCGGTAGGTCCACTGATGCACCCATTGGGCCTGGACTGCCATGGTGACCCCTAGGCGTGCGAGTATCTCTGCCATTAGAATCTCATAGTCCTGGGCCTTATCTGATTCCAGATCAAAGTATGCTTTCTGGGGTTCACCGGTCAAGAATGGTGCTAACAGTCCTGCCCACTGTTCTTTTGGCCACGCTTTGCAAAGAGCGACTCTTTCAAAAGTCGTGAGATATGCCTCCACGTCATCTGCAGGTGTCATCTTCTGCACGTGGTAAAAGGCGCATACCAACTTTGGTTCCACTGTCACTGGAGGTGCGGGCCCCTTCTTTAATTCCAGCAGGGCCTCTGCAAATTGGCGATTCATCTCCTGTTGTGCCGCGATGGCCTGGCGACTTTCCTCCCGCTGTGCTGCCGTGGCCTGTGCGACCCAGAGGCTGGTTTCCTGCTGAGCTGCCTGTTGTGCTGCAGCAGCCTCTGCAACCTTACAGTTGGTTTCCCACTGAGCTGCCTGTTGTGCTGCAGCAGCCTCTGCGACCTGGCAGTTGGTTTCCCGCTGAGCTGCATTGGCTTGAAGCAGGGCCTTCAGCATTTCTGCCATTTTGGAAAGGTGCCCGCTGAACTCCACCACGTGTGGGAGATTAGCTCATGGGGATCAACTTTCCTGAGGAAAATAGTTAGCGTGCAGGCAATTCTCTTGAAAATCTGGCAGCTTGCAAGGTTTATTGGTAAAAGATTTGCAGAGTAAAAACAAACAAAACAGAAAGTAAATCCTTGCCGTCTGGCGCTAAACTAGACAGTATAGTTTCCTCACTATACAGTGTGGGGCTGGAGCCCGACACCCACAAAACATAAGCCACAATGCAAACCCTGTCTTTTAACCACTTCAGCCCCGGAAGGATTTGCAGCTTTAGGACCGGAGCACTTTTTGCGATTCGGCACTGCGTCGCTTTAACTGAAAATTGCGCGGTCGTGCGACCTTGTACCCAAACGAAATTTGCGTCCTTTTTTTCCCACAAATAGAGCTTTCTTTTGGTGGTATTTGATCACCGCTGCGTCATTTCTGATTGCCGCTATAAACAAAAGAAGAGCGACAATTTTGCAAAAAAACCCAAATTTCTTACTTTTTGCTAAAATACAAATCCAAAAAAATATATAAAAAAACATTTTTTTTCATCGGTTTTGGCTGATTTATATTCTTCCTCATATTTGTGATAAAAAAAATCGCAATCAGTGTTTATTGATTGGTTTG